>CM030369.1:215797033-216133160 GCA_003604175.2 Clonorchis sinensis
ATTAAAGCATTTTTGTGGTCACGGATATTTGTAACGTTGCATAATTTCTCCCCGAATTTTGAAGGAGCTCAATCGGGTTGCGATGGGAAGCACAACAGTCCTAGAACAAACAACTTCCCGAGATGGAATGGAGATCAGCTCGCGTTAAGAGTCGTGGTCCACTAGGAAGTTTCGTTCAACTCTACTACCCTCTTGTTCTTTCACGGAGGGGAACACAATTTAGGTTTTTCTTAACTCTTGATTTGAGCGTCAGACTCCCAATGTGCAGGGAAAAAAATTCTAAACTGCACTCTCGGGCTAAAATTAGTTGCTCCTCTACACAAATCCTGTCTCCAAAACTGCCGTGCATGTGATCATCAGTAAGAAAGTTATTCCGATGAAACATGTCTATCTGGTCTATGAGAGAGAACGTTTAGTCAAAAATAGCGGTCAGTGAAAACACTTTGTCCTGGACCACCGAATCGATTCAAAATGTATTACCCACTGGTTAAAATTTAGCGGCTAAAAACCTCTTATTTGACTGACCAGTGCTCACTTGATAAGAATTAATCTCATTTCAACTGCTACACGTGTTACACGTTACTTAGACAAGGCAACTGGATGTTTACATAAATGGGTTTTTATCTATGTATGCATAGATTTGTATACATAAATATGTATGTAAGTATACACTATATATAAGTCTATGTATACAGAGTGCTCTTCAGACACCTCTTTTGGAGCGGCAATATCGAAGTAACTGTAACAGATTTTTAAATGCCTTTGGACCATTTTTGTAGGCATTTTCTTCGGACGAACTGAGTGACATGTAACGGTCACTTAGGATAACTTCCTCAATGCATATGGTGCAAGTTGTGGCGCTTGCAAGGAGTAAACACACCCAGGTTGACCTTGGCTTATAACTGACGGTTGGAAATGAATTTTCGGCTGTTAAACAATCGATCTATTCGGCAAACTTGTCCACTGACAAACAAACATTTCGCCACTATTGAAAGAGACGTCTATAATAATTGGTTTAGCGGGTGATTCTATCAGTTTTCCTTGCCTTCATACAATTTCCAAAGTGTACTTGATATTCACAAGTCAAATTTTTAAAGTTTGCAATTTACTGACCTGAAGAACTGACGTCATAGTAATCTTTGTACGTTCATCTCTAAAGTGAGATAGGTTTCTTGGTCCACTGGCCTGCTGACTGCTTTTACCTCAACTTCTAATCGATTCTGCGATCTTTTATGGCACTTGAATATCATTGAATTCACCATTTTGATTGCTTCAATGCATCACTGGGCACAATAATTGTAGGACATTTTTTCACGTCATATAACTTCACGTTCCACGATCTTTGTGACTAAAGTTCGGTCCTTAATCTTCCTGAATAGGAAAACTATCAAACTTGGTCTTCTGGTAGTTGCACTATATCCTTCTTCCATTAAGCTCCACCTAATCTTTGTTGAAATCCATGCAGCTGATGTGGTGAATGAAGTTGCTTCTTGCGACTTCGCCACTTTTTTCTTTGCAATGTAACCGATTTGCTGAAAGTGGCAGTTGGCTAGGGGCAACCGTGGTTGGCTTTGAGTGTATCAGGCTTCTGTAAATTTAGCTTTGTTCTCGAAATGCGAAAAAACTGCCCGTTTGGCCGTTTACTTTTGCTGATTATGTCGGGATACGTTTTTTGTCAAGCGTTCAATGCAATTTATTGAACATCCATCATTCTTAACCATATGGTGTAGATTATTTCATCTTTCCGACTGGCTTCTACAGTATTGCAGTGCATCCACGTTTCGACCTTATGGTTCACACGCTAGTCACCTTGGGAACTTAGTATTTGGTCGGTGTATGCGCATTCCTGTGCCTCACAAGTTTGAAATCCTACATACTAGCGGAGCCCAAAAAGGTTTGATTATGCTTTTTTATTTTGATTTAAATCTGGTCCTTTTTTCTCGAGCAGTCAACGTGCTTTCCCTACTGCAATTTGATCCATACGGACTTAGTTGTTGCCCAACTGACGTATCCCTGGCTGATGACTGGTGGTACTTAATGGTCCATATTTTTCTTCAGTGTCGAACCCGGTAATCAAAGATCCCATTGTAGCCTTCTCCATCTCTTGTTCAAACTTAAAATGTGGATCTGTACGAAGGCATAGGAGCTTGTCTATGCATCCCGTTTCCAATGTTTTATGAAGTGATCCGATCACATTCTGTTTGACGAGTTTTCGGTTGGCCGACCTGAAGAGGACGCTGATGTCCAGTTAGATGGTCATTTTGTCTTGCGGTGATTTGTTTTTTCAAAAAATTCAATTTTTTAATTTTATGTTCTGATTCGGCACCATCATTCTTCCCCTTTTCACAATTTCGGTAGTCCGCAGAACTAAGGTATTGGCATCATCAATTTTTATTTCTCATCATTCTTGACACCTTATCTCATGTGCCGAAACATGGCGGTGACTCAGCCAACCAAGTCCTGAATGGGATTTCAATCAGTCGGTAGACATGTGTGCTTATCATCCAGCAGCTGTTTGGTGTTCTCGATGTCGTTCGGCTTATTCAAAGTGTGCGTGGTCTTCCCTTTTCTGCTGACATTATTGTAATAGTTAATGACCTTCCTAGCTTTGCCTGGGTACTACTTAAACTAGAAAATAATCATACTTGTCTACGGAGGTCATTGGGAACAGTTTGGTTCTTCACTGATTTTCAGTGAAAACACCCAGCTAATGGGCCAAAAATGACTTTATCCATCCAAATGAGTCTAATCCCAGCTCCTCTACAGGATTTCTCTATCATACATAAACCGGCCTGGTCTAGAATATATCCCAAAGTCTGAAAAGACCCATGTGGTTCCGTTGCAGAAAATCAGGTCAGGAATCGAAAAAGCGGCTGGAAACTTGCGTTAGCTATAACTAGGCTTCAAGTTACCCTGGTCTAACAGATTGACTTCAGGGAGGCTTTCAAACTAGTGTCACATAGGGTAAGCTTCAGACAAAATCTCTACCATCCGGTACGTCTACCTAGCACTATGTGCACAGAAATCTCTGTTACACTGTGTGCATCTACCACGGACTTGACTTTTTGTTGGCGTTTTTACGCAACTATCTTTTGCCCTTTTAGTGTTGCCAACACACCAGTCTTTCATAAATGTTGTTGTTCCTGGCGGCCGCTAAATTTTAATAAAATGGCTGCAACTCGCCTGCTACATCCCTGCTATCTTAGTGAAATAGGTCAAAGGGGCTAAAACCCCAACATGATCGAATGTGCCGACCACCTCGACTCTCAGTGGGATATACAGCTCGACCTGATGTGGCACGTGATCGGTAAACAACGAATCAGAGTTTGATATTCTCATGGCCTTATCACTAGAAGCAAAAATGAAACACTCTATCCTAGTTGAGATTCATCAACAGAAAGGCTGTCATTAAACTAAAAAAGTTACAAATCCGTGAACATCCGTTCAGGGGTTGAACACTTAAACGTTTGGTCATGATTAGCTGATCCCCAATGTGATTAGCTCTCACTTGGACAGGGCAGGGCACAACTTTTCATTCAGTCGCGTAAACCGCATCACACGGTCACCTAGTGACTGGCTCCACTTGTGAAATTATTCTCCAATCAACTATTTACTGAACGTTTCTGAGTTTTTTTTTGAGGTGCGCTCTGCCAAGTATTTAAAACAAAGAGGAACTAGCTTTGCGCTGCATGTCGCCTTTTCGTCACAGACTGGCTTCAGTGACAGGACGAAATCTCTATTGAAATATATCACTCCTCCTCACAGCAACAATGAACGCTACATCTTTTAGTCAAGAGTGCCTGACGAGCACTGTGAATGTCTTGCACTTTCAGAGGGTATAACCAACTGGAGAAAAGAGATGATTCGGCTTGTTTGCATGCGATGCTATGTGATATTTTCACGCTAAAACGTTCGAGTCGGTATTAAAAATCACAAGGTCTAATTTATTGTTGCGTAGGTCATTGTTCAAGACTCTTTTGTAAGTGTTCCATGGCTGAACGGCACTCAAGATTAGGTATATAGAAAGAGCTCACCACGTTGCTGTTCAGTTGCTCTTGACTGGAAGGTTAAGTGTTCAGCCATTGGCCGGAAATTCGCGGGTTGGCAGTATTCCGTGTTTCGTGAGGTGCGCACTGTTGATGATTCCGGGAGAGAGGATGGAACAGCTGTCTCGTAATTCCTCGCTTTTCAGTATAGATTTGTTTCCCCAACAGAACAAAATCTCAAATGAAAGATAACGAACCTTCTCGTACTAATATCAGGTATGTAGACCATCAGGTATAAGTGAATTCTAACATTTCGCGGTTTCTTGCTGTTTCAGACAACAAGGCCTTGTGTCGTGAATTCGAATCAGTGTGAATAGCACAGTGCTAGTATAGTTTTGAGCAGCTGTGTTGCAGTTAACCGTTTCCTCTGTCACTGAATCTGATGACATATTGGGTTTGTATGTGACTAGAGCCCACAAGAAGAGTTGATGACTTTATCAAAGGTGAACGCGATGAACTTCGCTATCCTCTTAGTATGGGACAATGCGTGCAGGGTTTATTAGTATTCTCAACCAGAAATTTTCAGGTCTTTTACTTTGTAAGCCACAAATTTCTGTCTCAGTGTCAACCAACCCCTGCTGACTGTCTTTTATTGTCGAATGGTTAATAAAAGGAACCCTTGGTGGTTCAACCATTATCAAAGATTCTAATTTTTCGTGCCCGTTTGTCCCCGATGCAAACCTACTTCATTTTGTTCAACCGGTCGCTGTCACGAGCGTCAGTCCGGGAAATGACATTCCACTTCGTAGTTTGCGCTTAACTGAAGATGGCGGAGATGGCTACTTCGGAATCTGGGTCTCCACAGGTACGGTTCGAAACAGAATTGAAGCACGGTTTTCTGGCCAATTATTTCATCGAGTTTAAAAGGGTTGTGAACATTTCCCGCCATCCTTATCTTCCTTCAAACAGTTAAAATACAAACTTGTTGGGAAATCACCCGGCAGCTGAAAGTATGGTGAATGTGCACCGGGTTCAAAAGATTACGCGAACTATTCGCCCTGTGTAAGGAAACAGTAGTTCACGCAAGCTCTCAGCACAGCGGGAATTAGCAAAGATTACAAAATACATGAATGTGACGAGGGCGATCACAATGAGAAAGAGTCTGTTTGAGATATCAAACACGTTCGGAATTTCTCTGTTACAACTGTTGGTTTGCATGCACTGCTTGAGAAAACGTTCTTATCAACGTAACTCAGCGGAAGTTGCTAACTTTTTGGACGAACCATCATGTGTTCATCTTTTCGGGGATATTTTAAAGGTAATATTAAATATAGATGTTAGCTACGTACAACGTTTTCTCCCAAAGCTGGTTGCGAGAAGTAATGGACATGTGTCGTGAATCCCACATAGAGAGTGACCTTGAAATGAAGCATACATTTATGTACAAAAAGACAAAATGCACATCTGAATACCCCTTCGTCTAATCAGTATATTCCTTCCACCAAAACTGGTACAAGCTGCCAATCAACCTGGAATAAACATCTTGCTTTGAACAAAAGATGGATGGCCACAAAGAAGGTTGCTGCTTTGCTAGGGAATTCGTTTAGATACGTGTTTTTCCGATCCATCAAGCACATGTTTGAATGCCCGGTTGATTGACCTGTTCACTCGAGTTGATCGACATCTCAGGGATAAACGCAATATGTTTGACACATTCGCTGTACTTCTGAGTGGATTTCTACGAAACGTTCATTGTAAAAGCCTCAAATAGCACACAGCACATTTTCTACATAGCTTGAGAGCGTGGGGTTTCTGTGCTCTCCTTTGTGGAAGTGTTTAACCTAGTCGATAACGGATAAGGTATCGGTTGCTAACGACTGACAGATGTATGAAACATGGGTCGTCAAACAGTGAGTCACCTCTTGTTGACAGACTTACAGGGTGAACATTCACTCGCAATGACAAACTGAGATGTGTGAATATATTATGAACACAACTCATACATAAATGAGCACAGTTCAGCGAAAAAGAAAAAGGTTGAGCCGGATATCGCATACCATCTATTGAATAGTAACAAGGTGGTGAGAAACTGGAGGCAAGGGCGTCCAACGTTCAGTTCTGTCAGACTTAGAATATTAGGAGTTATCTTTACCCAGTTCGTAATATAGTGTAAATGGTTTTGTGCTCTGCCTTCTTGGTGAGTCTTTGAAAATGAAACAGATAATGGCTAATTTTGGGAAATGTACTCCTGACAAGACCGAAACATCTGATTTTGTCTACGACTGCGTGAAAACTCAAACGTTGACTACTTTTTGTAACAACATACATAGATTAGTGGATTTCTAATGTCTACATCTAAAAGACGCATTTTCTAGCCTGAAATTCTAGCTTCGCAGACTGTCAATTGGGCCTGATCCACCGAAACCTTTGTGGATACTGACAGTAACCAAAATTGTCCTCTTTGAGTCGAATTGTTTTGAGCAGAAAGTGCACGTGTTACTAGGGCTTGGAAGTCATATTGTTTTTGAATGACATGATAAATTTTCTTCGCTTTTCGAACGACATGAAGCCCTCAACCTGGCGAAAACTGATCTGAAGTTTAATATTCAACGAACATGTCATTGCTTTCGAAAAAACACTAGTGCTATGGAAATCATCGACTTGGTACCTAATGAAACAAACGTCATGAGATACAGCGGATCGGGTCGAAACGATGTTTTCAACCTGCCCCTAGAGGGGTTTACATTTAACCTAACACGGAAGTGCATATCCAGTGGCCGTGCAGGGATTTGAACCCCGGACATCTGACATGCGAGGCGAGCGTGCTACCACTACTCCACGTCTAACGCACTTTGGAAGCATCTTAATTTTCACGTCTGGTGTGGACAGGAGAACGACCGTTCAAACGAGAGTGGTGTGAATATGAACAAAATACCTATCCCGCAAAACCCCACAAATGCAACCCAACACGGTAGCTTGCACCATTGTAGAACATGAAAAGCTCGGAGCGTGATGCATCCTAAATGGCATATTACCCGAGCTTTTCAACCATGTTGGATTTCCTCATCAAAATTCCAGGCTTTTTCAAACTGCGGCGGCTTTTGTTAGGGTACGCTGCTTGGTAAAGCCTTCTACCACAAGAGCTTATTGAGGAACCAAGGTTACTGTCAGGGTGGAAGCCAGTCGGCATGCGAATTTCTCACATCAATTGGCTTTTATGAGCGTAAGAAATCGGAGGTTGTTGACCATGTCATTCTTGATGAGGATCGGCTGATCTGCCATCCGAGTTTTTCAGATCGGTTTCTGTCTAGTTGCAAAGTTGGCACCATTACCAAGGATTTATATTATTTTACTCTTCTCCGTAAACTCCCGGAGTGTTGCGGATCTAAAATCTGTTTTAGTGAGGATTCCCATTGGAAAACAATTTTATGTGGTACTTAGGGCGCACGATAGAATTTTAGATAAAAATGAATGACTTTTTTGCGAATGTTTCCCCGCATGTAAAATATCAACCATCAAAACCTTTTGTTGATCACGGAAAAACCTCAGATGGTACCTTTTTCCCCGCGCTATTACACTATCAACAAAAAATATAAATCTCTTCCTGACCTTACTAATCTTGAGTTGATTGGGTCGGTTACAGTCCGCTACCGCTCAATGCATGCAATTCTCTCCGAATGCGGAGGAGAGGAATCAGCATTCTAAAGCACAATCATTCATCTCCTTCCTTTTGTGTACCTTCTAACTAGCCATCAGGGCGTGGTTCGGCAGGCAGTTTTATCATTCATCATCATGATTTACTCGTCTGGATTTTGGTTAACGGAGAAGCAACGCCAATTCGCATTCCGTGCAGTCATAAACAGACAAACTCAACTATGATTGAGGAGAGTTTGTATGCATTATTCTGATGTCTGTCTGTCCGATGTCTAGTAAATGGCCAGAGCCTGCTCAGTTTGCCAGTTAACTCAAAATATACCAGTAAACCAATTATACTCAGCCAGTCTTCTAGATGCATCATTGTGCCAACTATTTGATGGTATTTCTGCAAAATGCCCTAAACATAGCTGTTACTTTCCGATGAACAAGTTGTGTGTCAAATCTGAACTACTCATAACATAAGTCTGAATAAAATTCCTCATCAATTTGATGCTTCTTGAAGGCAGAACAAAGCTATGATTAGCTGTGAATGAATGAAATGTCTCATTTTTTTCCAATCTCGATCATTCCTCCAGACGGTAAGGTCCACTTCAGATAAGCGGGAAAACTTGTTTCGAGGAAGGCCTCTGTGTTAACTTTCTGACTCAGCACATAACATTTTTAAATGTGAACTCAAGAATGTGGCCTAAACAATGGGTCTGGGAGATTATTCAAATCTGTGTCAATTTCAGGTGTGCCGGTAGGAAACGCCCAACGATTCTGTATTTTTCTACAGTGATAATTTGTCGCCTCTGGACAGGGTTTGTTCACCTGACAAACGGACACCGTCCCCACTTTGCAGAATCAGATGAGGATAAGTGTTTGTGAACTAGTGCCCCATTGTGAAAATGAGTGGCAGCGCAATGCTGCACACACAAAAAAATAACGACATATTGAGGAGTGGTCACAATGAGTCATTTCAATTGTACGTGAATGAAAGGCGGGAAGCTTTTACTAACACATGCGATATAGCTTCATTCAAAACTGAACAATGGGCTGCTTGTCGGGAATCTCTGAAGTGCTAGGTGCTGCCTAAGTGACCCCGCCCCATTTAGCAGATTGATAATAAATGAACGATAGAGTCATTTTTTGATGAACCTAGCCCTCAGGCTGAATAGTGCTGTGATGATAAAGGAGGAGATAAGCCACAAAAAGTACGAGTGAGAATGTGACAAGTTAGTTGCCCACTAACACCCCAGAAGAAGGAGCGAGCCAATTAGCAACCTGAACACATATGATTCCCTGAAAGTCGCTATTTAAAGCACAACACGAGTGATCCTTAGGAGTTCGTGGAAGCATCGCCTTTGGTGATTGTTTTACACATGAACTTCATGGTTTTTTGCACCATTCATTTTCCCAAGTGCTAATTCCTGAATTTAAGTACTAAAACTTATAAAATAAACCGGTGGACGATTTTATTCACATACCGAAGAGATTGTGAAATTCTGCATCGGAAAGATGTCAGATACAGAGAGCCGGTGCTTTGTTAAAACTACTGTTTGATTATTACTAGGTATCCGCTTCAACGAGGATGAAACAGCCACCTGTTCAGCCACATTCGCTCATCCACATTCTTTTGTTTGGTAGCGTTTTTGCTGTCCACGTATTCCATCGGGAATTCTGAGTCTGTATCTTTCAAGTGCATCTTTCCCAATGCACTGTTCACCACGCCACTCTCTTCGTGTTCAGAAGAGTGACATGGGCATATGCTTGTATCCGTATCAAAACATCTTCACAAAAAATTAGTTATACTCGTTTCTAGCAAAGTAAGCAGTGATAAGATCGGTTCCTAGTTGTTGTCAGACAGCCACGTGCCATTGGCGGAACTGCAAACTTCTCACACCTATTGAAAGTTTTGGAAACAAGCATTCCTGCATCAGTTGTGGTTTGCGCGATGGAAACTTACAGCGGGTTTGCATGGTATGTCACACTGAATTCACGAGAATAAACAGCGATTGAAGCACTTCTTCTCATTCTCTGTCGGCGTTAAGCTCGAATTGTTCATCAAATGGCTTTACCGACTCCATTTTGATAAGCATTAGACAGGTCGCCTACGTCTTTTCCGCAGGTTGCACGCTTAGTCTTTTCTACGAGAGAAACTAGACCGCAGTAGTTGTAAAAACACCCATAAGGTGTTTAACAACAGAACGATCCTCAGACACAATTTAGAGAGATGCGGACACATAGACTTCGTGTAGGGATTTAGCAGTTTTCTGAGGGCTGTGCCAGTGCACCTGGTTATCTACGCATGGCTGAATAGTTGGTGTTTAAGTGGCGAACACACCGATTCGAAGTCCGAATTCCCAAAAAGCTACCCCACGATCATTACATGGATAAATATTTTACCGGGGTTTCACGCATTTAACGCCTAAAGCGATTCCTAAAACGGATCATGATTATCTTGTTCTTGGTGTAGCATGAAAACGTAGAATGGTTTATCCCTTCATAAAGATGTTTTGTAGGTAAATAGGCCGACGGTTAAACACTTAAACGTTCGGTCAAGAGCACTGGACTGCAGTGACTAGCTCTCACTTAGACAGAATATAGCGCCGCTTATCCTTCAATCACAGAAACTACACCACCTGGTCACTGATTGACAGTCTGCTCGAGTGACGTCTTCTCAACTGGACGCTTCGTTAAATACGTGAACTCATTGTTTCTCTGAGTCACACAATGTCTGTTGATCGTTCGAGAGGAATTGGTAGCTTTTAATGGAGATTTCTTCCTGTATCCGAAGGCCACACAGAGTTCCAACCTCCCTGCTGGTTGCGGGAAACTTGGACCGTTTAGCCACGAGCGGTTGATCAGCAATGAGAATAACTGGCATTTAGACAGGATTTAGCTCTACTCATCATTCGGCCACGAAGGCCGCACCATGGTCACACAATTGTCTCCATAAGCAGCATATCCCTAGATGGAACTTTCACTTACATCGTGAAACCATTCTTCCTCTCTGCTGTCTATTGCTATTTTCGCCTGTGCTTCTGTACAAGAAACCCTTTTTTGGTTTGATTTGGCGATGGCTAATCGATTTCCATTCGGTGATGTTTGTATCCTATCAGAATCACAAAATGGTAGATATTTGAAAGGGGGCCAAAGCATACATCTTTGTGGCAACCTGTTTTCTTGAACAGGATGGGCACTGCAATTTTTCAGCGTAAAAAAGCACGCTGGCTGAGTATCAAAGTTAAATCGTACGCACAAGCATGTGAATTAAACACACCTCAGGCCAGGAACGTTAAATATGTTAAGTATAACTTTCATGTGAACCACTTCATACGAAAAATATTTGTGGAAAAAACATTCAGTCCATAATTCAGGTTTAGTTTACTTAAGCCGAATTCAGAAAAACACATCAAAGGCCTTCTAAACGCAAAATATAATCTGCCTGCAGGCAACATCCGGATGAAAGGAAATCAAACCCGGTTTTGTTTTTTTTCACAACGTCTTTATTTTTGCGCCTATACTTTCCAAAGTAGGAATCTCTAGTCTGCATGTCCGCCTACGACTCATGTTCTTTGCTGTGGATTCTTTCAGTCTAATGGGTCTGTCTCAAAATCTAAAAGCTTTTAGTCAGCGCGCTATCCGAAATGGAAAAAAACACTCGCAATGGACTAACTGTAGAGTGTTGCGAGAAAACAAAACGACTTTACAAGTGCCGGGACGGCTTGTATGTCATAGTTTAAAAAAAATTAAACACGATATCTTCAATGGTTTGGAGATATCCGAGTGTAGCTTCTTTTTGGCCGTAACACTAGACATTGCTTCAGGGTGCACTTACAAAAATCAACATTCTGATGATATACCCGACGTGTCATCTCCTTAAAATGTAAATATCCATCAAAGAACATATCGGAAAATGTTGTCTTTTTATGTTAGAAGAAGTTGGGTAGACTTATGGATGCTCAATTCACAACTTCCAAAGTTGTGACTCAGCTGTTACGGGGATGAAACCGCTTCCCTCGTTACTAGCACATTCTCAGTGTAAATGGCCTTTATCGAGTTAGGAGGAGTTTATTTAATTTTTGGCCGCGCTGTATTCAGGCGCAAGTTTTCCCCAAAAAAACATGGTACAGAGCGGCTAGAGCTCGTAAACTCTGCGCTTTCATTCGCCGATCCTTCCACAATAAGTCATGTTTAATTGCCATCCTTATTAGCGTATAGTTCCCCTAAAATACACAATCTGATGTCACGCCTTCAAAAAACCTAAAGAAGCTAATTGATCATTGAGGCCTTCGCTTCGTAATATGAAATCAACGTGGGTGGTTTTGTGTAAACTGCTTAACCAGAACAGCAAATTGGTGTGATACACTATGATGATCAAAAAGCGACAAAGCTCAGCAATGCACACCTGTGCATTTAGGTATGTTATTAAAGTTCCCACCTGTTTGTAACAGTAAATTTCTCCCATATAATCGCTGAAGATTATAGCTTGGCAATTACTAGGATAAATATTCCAAGATATTTCCATTTAGAACAAAACTCCAGAGCTCCTACAACCTAAGGCCATTTGAGCACCAATTTCGGACTTTTTATTGATAGAAACAAACTAACTTTCAGATAATGTATATAACAATTCTTTGTCACTTGATCAGGTGACCGCTGATTTGTTGGTTGACGTGAAAATGTTTTTCCACTAATTGAGTTTGGGTCTAACAAGACCGGTGAAAAAGACCCCTAGGACGTGTAGTTAAAAACCACACGAGGCTTGAGTGTGTAGCGTAGAGTTGAACAAACAGTTATCAACTCTGTACATCACGCTATATCAACTGTTCTGTCAGCAACCATCCGGTGTATAGGCCTGATGCGCTGGCTATATTTGTGCTGACTTCCGCACCCAGAGGCCCAGAATATCTAAAGGAGCGTATTTTTGGTGGAGTGAGGGGTGCCCTGTCTGAAACAGCGGATGCTAATTAATGGTAATCGCTATGGCTTGAATTGATTCAAAGCATTGCTTAAGCAATTTCGCTTAGAGGATTCAGGATGATTTAATTGAATTTTACGTTGTCACTCTGCCAAAACTAAGACAGGAACTGGCAACAAACGGTAAGCAGCGGGTCATTCTTAAGGTAGACTGGGGTCAATAGGGCTTTCCCTTCCTACCCGCACCCAGAGGCCCAGAATATCTAAAGGAGCGTATTTTTGGTGGAGTGAGGGGTGCCCTGTCTGAAACAGCGGATGCTAATTAATGGTAATCGCTATGGCTTGAATTGATTCAAAGCATTGCTTAAGCAATTTCGCTTAGAGGATTCGGGATGATTTAATTGGATTTTACGATGTCACTCTGCCAAAACTAAGAAAGGAACTGGCAACAAACGGTAAGCAGCGGATCATTCTTAAGGTACACTGGGGTCAATAGGGCTTTCCCTTCCTACACTGCTCCTTAAGCTTATATTTTCCACAATATTTTGTTAGAGAATTTTTGCTGCTGAATACAGCGTTTCGTATGCATAGAAAGTAACGTATAAAGTTGTAAGATCAATACATATACTCCTGTTATACTCTTTTGCTGTTGAATACAGCGTTTTGTATGTATAGAAAGTAACGTATAAAGTTATAAGATCAATACATATACTCCTGTTATACTACTTAGTTCAATTTAAACTTTTTGGGACTCTTGTTAGACGTAGTGTCACCGTAATGGTGGAACCAGCAATACAAAATCATAATGGTAATGAAAAAGTATAAGTATAGTTATTTGTAAAGATAGTTGCGATTCATTTTACCTATAGCTTACCAATAAGTGCTTTCAATGTAAACTAAAAAATATCAAGGAACTTGCTTCAGTTAAACAGTCCCTGTTCTATTTCATATTCTCGAGTAATTTCCCAGATTTCTAATCTATGTCATATTCTCGAGTAATTTCCCCGATTTCTCATTAGTAAAATGTCAGGCAACTAATTAGAAATTTCGTTTATCAGCTGATGTGGATCAGATCCGTTAATCTGACTGGGGCGGATAAAAAGCTCCCTTCTGTGAAGAGTAGTCAATCGGCACTCCCGAGATTCACAAATTAGAAATATTTAATTGACAATAGGATATCTGGTTGACAAAATGTTGCTGTTACTAGAGATTTAGGTTTCAGTAACTTAAAATTCAACTAATTTTCTCGGTAAAGAAGGCTCAATCTTCCTAGATTTTTGACTTCAATCTAATCCGGTAATCCTTTCGCATGCCTGTTTTTAGTTATCAGTGGCTAATCAGCCGCACCCAGGATTTCGGGTTTTCTTTGCTTTAGAGGAAAGTTTTACAGATTTAATCTTACAGACTAAAAATACTACTCGATTTATTTGAAGCATAAAACGTTGACTAAATGTGTCTAATACTAAGCAAACAAGTTCAAAATTAAACGTGTAGACAAGTGCGGAAAATCCATCAGGCAAATGTGATCTATAAGACATCAAATGGTAGAATGTATTACTGCTTGGTTAAGACCTTGGGATACCTAACTGTGAAATCTTACACTACCAAATCTTGGATAGTTATGCTCACTTGAAGAAGACAAAGCTTTTGCTATTCGACAGGGTGATCGGTATTATTTTAGAGTAATCACCCATCCCAGTTTATGGAATCTACAAGTTTTTCTCCTCCCCGAGATGGTAACAGTTTGTTTGAACTAAAGCTCCTGGTTAATCAATTAGGAAACAAAATATTTTTACTGTCACTTGATGCCTTGAAATGATTAGACAACTTATCCACCGACTACACGGGAAACGTGGTTTCCAGAATCATATAAACTTGGATTTGAAACAATCACATGACTGCTCTTTACGGAGCGAAACCTTACTACTTTGGTTCTGCAGTGATAAGTACTGAATAGTAAACCGTTTGCGCCAGATGTAACCACAAAAATGCTTATCAAGGATTCTGTTACGTTTATCACTGCTAATGAACCGCTTATAGCCAAACAGTTGGGTGTTCACACTATTAGCTGGATGGTTACGAGCTCGAAACTCCCTGAGGTTTCATGAGATACACATTGCCAAACACTAATAATAATCCTGAAACAGGTATGTAATGATTTTCAGTATTTTCAGCATAAATTAGCCCCTCTGAACGGACAAAACCTTTAGTAAATTTTCGGATATGCCGCAAACACTTCGGCACCTTTGTGTTCGCGGCTGTGGTAAATCCGATAGTAATGTTATCATATTCTTCCGAATTAAAACACCACCTTTAGGAACCTGACTTTATCCGTTTGAGGAGCTGGGTAGAAAAATTGTTTTTAATATTTTAGAGCTTTCAATCTTATAAATGTCCTTGCAGTAAAGACATAATTTACGTATGCGAAACCAATTGCCTAGTTGTGTTCAGTTTACTAGCTTTTCGCAGTGTGTGTACTTTGAGTTGTCATGTCCGGTAAAAGTGCAGCACGCAAGCATCACAGACAGCATAACTGAGCATTACCGATGCTTTACTGCCGCAATACATGAAGGAGAAAGAAGGCAGGTACTAGAGTGATTTAGCTTAAACGACCTGCTTTATACGGCAAGTAAGGCGACCCGACTGACGTTACTACGCGTCGGCCGATGTGGCATGACAATAAAGTAGATTGACGTTATCGCGGTGTTAAGTGAGCCGGGGTCCTATGGGGGCGTCCAGACTTAGGAAAGATGATTTCGGTAGTCGGCCGAAGTGCAAACGCTTGACCCCGATGCTACTTTATTTGACAGCACACGACAGTGCCTTACTTCTTTTTGCAAAAGAATTATCTGTGCTGGTCAGAACTCTAATCACTGAGCAACACGGTATGAAAAATTCTGCGACAATCAGACAAAGGTCCCCGGTATTGCTCACACACATTGGATCACACAGGCGCATAAAACGCCACACAACGGTTAGATTCACTCTCTCCGTGACGGACTGCCGTTCTGAAGTAAAGTGAATCAGTAATCACTACAACTGTCTCATTACTCGTAAGAGGTTTTTTCCTAGCGAGTTTTGGTTAGTACCAGTCCAGTAAAAAATGACTCAGTGACAGTAATCACCAGATTGCGCAATATTCACTAAAGTTTTCTAATAAATAATTCCCTAAAATAAGAATGTGAGTGTCGGGAGATATATGGTCTCGCTTATGTACTCAAAAGACCAGCCATTACGCAGCTGAGTTCAGCGTAAGTTTACAAGTATTGTAGAGGTTTTCGGGGACAGATGGTCCCTATGTTCCAAACACACACCTGGAGAGCCAGACCCGTGCCATTGACCGGGCCATCACCACATGTACAATGTCGCGATATGCACTTTTTGGGAATATGTTCACATTTGGTCAACGTTCTGCTAGGATGTCGAATCCTCCGAGCATCTAGAGAAACTGCATAGTCCTCAGCTTCTACCTCACGGACTATGGAGTTCCATCACATCACTTATGAACTATGCACATCTGACAATTGGGAAATGAATTATTTCGTCAACAGAACACATTGGAATAGACAGGAGTAGACTGCAAAATGGACGTTTCTTCATAGTTCAGTATATCAGCGTAGAGTGACTGGCTTTGCCATTGTGCTTTTGGACTTTGCGAAGTGTGGCGTACCCGCATGTATGTTTCTTGTGATGAGCGAACTTTACAGGCGGACTTTATTAAAAGAGGAGATTTTAGCGTCCAACCATTCTTTAGACAAACAGTCAAAGAACTTTGGTAGGTGGAATTTGCTAATGGTTTTCCCTTGTGTGAACTATCCCCTAAGGAGGGATGAGCTTAGGTCACTGCTCTGTGAGCCAGATTAAACGGGCTAAGTGTTCATGATGATGAACAGCAAAATTCCTTCTGAATACAGCTTTAACTCAGTGGTGATTTGCTGGTAGTAGGCTGACAACATGCTTGCGAGTTCACATCTTTCCCTTGGGACTCAATACACACAGACTGTTGGCCGAGTTATCCGCAGATTTACTGCTTACTTCATATCAGCAGACGTCGATTTTTCTTTGAAACAAGACCAAAGTGTGAAACCACATAATAGGTTTGCGTGGCCAAAAATGTAGTTCAACTGCTCCAAATCCAGTCATTGTCTTGAAATAAAATAACACCGGGAGAATGTGTCGTGGAATGTTGCTTTAGCTCGGTGCCCAGAACAACTTGGTCACATTGTTACAATTCATTGGTTGCTGACAACCTGAAAAACAGAGTGATCGCTTGTACAAAGCAAAAAGATTGCTTCAAATGAGCCTGCAGTTTGGCACAGGCAGTGACATGTAAACAACCTGAAAAACAGAGTGATCGCTTCTACAAAGCAAAAAGATTGCTTCAAATGAACCTGCAGTTTGGCACAGGCAGTGACATGTATATACGTGCGGATTGCCATCATGATGACGTGTGTTTTTTTAGGTATGCATCTTTTGGACGCTTGCTGCGAGCACTTTGTCTGCGTAACGAAGCACGGATCCTTGCATGTATCGATAGCATATCTTTAAACCAAATGTTTGGTTCAATGAAAGAGTATATTTTTCTTGCCTTTCAGAAATCAGCGGCAATGTAGGATAGATAGCCTGTCTTATGGTAAGTGCGCTGTGCTCTCAACCATAGCATACAAGATCGTCGGATGCTAAACATAGTTCGGGGAAATCGGGTGGCCACTCGTTTCATGATGTTGTCACCAACACCTTTGGATGTCCAGAGAAAAATCACTTCATTTCCTGCATTGTGGATACCCCTGTATTGTGTTAGAATACGTGTTGCCACTCTGTAACGTAAGTATTTAAGTGGTTAATAGGCGTACCGTGTTAATCGAGTACCCCCATTGAATTATGACAGAAGTTGAACCACGTTTTCAACCAGGTTTCTCTCCTCCAGGGTGGGTTATGGACTCAGGTACCACAAACGGCTGAATAAATTAGCCTACGCTGAGCGGTGGCGAGATTAGAAGGAGAACTCGTTTGAGAGACTGCAAATTCTGCGGAACTTATTTGCATTCTGGCGTATGTTCCAAGAGCACTCATGTAGAAAGGATTTGGCAACGGAAAGGACAGATCACTGCATATTCATTGGATCGTTGGTGCAGGACGCGTCGTGGTGAGCGGGAGATTTGTATGTAGCCAGACTGTTTAGTTCCTTGAGTGACTTGTTGTGAATAGATACGCTCTCCTCACATAGGCTAGGCGTCCTCCCCCACGGCTTTTACTCCTATGCAAAAGCTGAATTGTTAAACTCGTGTGTTATTCCTAGTTTGCGTTGGCGGGAAATTCAGTACTTCGAGTAATCTTGTGAGCAGTTATGAAGTTTCTTCCTTAGCCCCTGCGCCAGCCACAGACCAGTGAACATGATGGAAAACATACGGTTGTTTGAAGCATCACAAGAATTAGTGACATGTGGCCACCATCCAGTAGACCTCTGCTCGTGCACCCTGACCGTCTCATATGAAATGCGTACGCACCAAAGGGGGAATATGCAAATCAGTTTGAAACAAAACCGTGTCGTTGCCTTTGTTCGCCTGGAGCTATACTGACCTTACGTCTGTCTGGGCCAGTGTCCATCAAATATGAACACAAACAAACGCACATTCTTTTGCGGATCCATCACACAATGCGCTAAAGTAACCAAAATTCAGCCTGGAGACACCGCGCTTGAAGCATGGTTTCTCAAAAATAGTCAGCCGGATAACGGCTAGAATGCTCGCCAGTGTGACAAAGATTCCGATTGTTGGAGGTATTAGTCAGATAGGGGTGTTTTCGGAAGCCGCCGGCTGATTGACATAAACAGCGTCAAAGTAAGTTGGTGCGGTGTCAGCCAACGAACTGCATTGGTGAGTAGGAAGATTCCGTTCGTTTTCGTGGAACGCAGGGTTATAAATGTCCGTCAAAAGGTAAACTCTGTTTCTGTCTTTAAAACATTGAACGAGACAGAGCTATCCGAACTGGGTCGTTATCCACTCAACTACACTATGTACTCAAGCATGTTTTTTCCGAATTTTCGTATTGACGGACCCCAAGAGCAGATAAATTGAAAAAAAATCGCATTGAAGGGAGCTTATCCTTCTTCTCTTGTCTGATAATATGGAGGCCTGTGAATTTACACCTAATCTTGTTCTGACGTAGTTCGTTTTTCAGTGATACCCTCAGTATATTAATCATAACTTGACACTAAAGAATCAGGCGGAGTTAGCGCAACTTGATTTTTAGTGTGTTTGAAAGGTCCTAAAATGAGGCGATTCGTCCTAAGTCTCTCTGAACTGCCACTTTATCGAGGGTAGTTTCGGAGGGCCGACTAATTCAGTTAATGAGTCTGCCACTGAAGTCTTCGACATTCTATCGCCTAAAGGACGCAAAAATTTCCTTGGGAGTCTTGGACAGGCAGCGTTGTCAAACTGTGTGTACTGACCTGTCATTTTGGATACACGCAACGCTGTATCGACCTATGCTTTCTTATCAACAAAACAGCAGCTGTTATTTTTCACAAGTATACTATTTTTCTGGACGGGTGTAATAAAATTATTCCAGTTACAGGTAGATTCGATGAAAATGTTACCAGTTGAATAAAACACTGCCAATCTACCTATTATAACGTGTGAGAAGTGCTATTTTTGACTGCCAAGTTCGTCCATGAAGAGTGGGTCAAGCGGGCATGCCATGGCAACTGCGACAGTTTGTCTGAGAACTAGACATTTGGGCTGAAAATGGACGTACACGTTACAGAGTGAAGTTAATTTTTCTAGTGTTTTCGATATTCCGGTGTACCTAACTTTTTTAATTATGCCTGAAATTAAAAGAGTTTATAAGCCCTAACAGAAGGTGTCTATATGAACTCAATTTCAAGTTGATACACGGTTGTCACACCTAAAAGTTGGTTGCAGTTTACATCACATCACAACAAAAGGTAGCTTGATATCCTGCATCCGCCACCTTTATTTGTGAATCACACCCTTTATAACCATAATTGCGTCCGAATCCTCCCTTCAAGCAAGACACCGTTTTACGAGGCGAAAATGGTCTTGTTTCAGTTGTGTCTGCAGTAGGTAGGGAATTTTGAATCATATTCATTATACAAGCCAATCCCTGGAGTACATCTGAGCAGGCGGATTACTTATTCGAGGAGTATTTTTTGGGATAGAACAGTGCAGCGTTTCACCAATCCGAGTTTGCTTTCTCATATCCAATAAAGATTTCTGCAGATAGTTCTAGAAACTACTATTTTCACAGTACTGGATGATTGTTAATTGGACGTTATTCCATTCCCCACCGCAAGGAATAAAACAAATAAACGAGATTTGCCAGGGTTTGTGTTGGGCCCGAACTCACTGACAGCTGTTCAAATCCACCTCTAGCATTTCGAATGCTCATGGCTAGGACTGGGCAACCAGGCAGTGTTTTGGGTAGCATGGTAGCTAGGCACCAAACGGATGTTAAAGCAGAACGAACAGTCGATTGCCAAGTGACTATGATTTCAAAAGTCAATGATAGAATCACTCTTTGGCACAAAATTCATTTGATTAACGAAACAATTACTGGCTCTCAAGGGTGTTTCCATTCCTATCCATAGTTTGAATTTTTGTGTAAGCTAAGCAACTGTTTTGAACTACTTGTCCAAAATATTAGGCGAGTGAATAACCTAGGCACATTTTCTAGGCCTTGGGAACATTCAGTTTACAAGCAAGGTCCTTGCTTAACAGTCAGATTGAATGTAACAAACCGCAGTGTTGAGTTTCAATCTTCGTGTTCAACCCCAATTTTCACAAGTCATTTGTTGATCGGTGGTTCACTGGTATGTTATTCCTAGATACGCTTCCTTCCTTGTGCCTTCTAAGGCTAAAACGATCCGAGCAAATTGACCATAGTGTGTGCAAAATAAAGTAATGGTTTTACTTTAAAAAAACAATACCTCACGAGGGTTGTGAGGAAATATCTTGCTAGCTATGTTGTATGTGACTACGGACTATGTACCGATAGATGTGCGGATTTGCGTTTTTCTAACAGATACTCAAAATTGTGTACAGAGTTTGGAACCAGTATGCTACTTTGATAGTAGTACATTATCCAGGCAGACCTGATTAACACAAGATTTACACGCTCCGCACCCAAGACTCATTATTAATTGGTGTTTAAGCTCTGTTGACCATTTTCGCTGTCTACAGTGGAATGCAATTGGTCATCAGTGGTACGCTATTAGTTATAGTTTTCATTTGGTGCGTATTGCTTTTATGGTTCACATTAATATCTAGCCGGAGATGTTCAGAACCACCCGAATATTTTATGATTACAATGGTGGTGTTCACTGTTAGCCTTACGAGCACAGCTTACAGATACTTCTTTCTCCCTATAATTAGCTAAAACGGTGTGTAAAAGGGCTGTAAAACTCAGGCCACTAGTAACAAGCATCACCTTATTGGTGTGGTTCTCAACTCTTACCATAAATCTCAACCTCATCTTAATTGTAGCTGTCTGAAAATAGTCACGTGTTTCCAGGCATATTTTGTAAATCTAAAGCATTCCTTGCTTTGTCCACGCCCTTTTTAACCAATAAGTGCCGCTATATAATTTTGAAGGAATCCGGCGAACCTTTGCCTGAGTAGTGGGGCTAAGGTTAGCCAAGTAATCGTAAAATGATAAAATTTACCTAGTAGACGATACGCTTTCACTGGAATTAGGATAATCTCATGTCTCAACCGGTTATTTGCCCAAAGGGGATAAGAATTCCCATGAAAGTAGTATCAGATTCAAACTACAAATGATATGTTACAAAGTGAATTGGTTGTTGCTACTTTACTATGCTTAGTTTGAAGTGATTTTCCTTCCTCATCGCCACACATCTTGGTAAACTTGGGTGACGTCCCAACCCAAATAGATGAGCATAGCGATTGCACTTTACGCTTGTAGCCTTGACTTTAAACTACAAGATTTTTAGCAGTGCCATACTACGAGATACCGGGATATTTTGTCTCAAAATAGGGCTAGGATTTTCATTAAATATTGCCTCTGTTATGTATGACAAAAACTGTCTACATGGTTATTCTACAAACTGATGGCATAATGCTCTTTGTCTGCATTTGTTTCCGCATGCACAGTAAATCTCCTAATTGTCTCAGTGTTGTATTGCCATTGTTTCCTCCCTTCGACTTGGTTTGAATGCTTAAGATTCTATCACAAAACAAGAAAATATTATATTTTTGTTGTCAAATATTTCAAATATATGAGATCAAAACATTTGATGACAAACTGAATCAGACAATAAAGTGTTTCATACCAACAAAGCGCTTTTATAAACAGTAATAGACACAGCTCAGGAATTTTACGGTTCCACGACGGTCAAGCGTTACATGCCACATTTTTTACCATTACTCACTTGGACGCAAAATGTGGGTTCGCTGGATGAAACAAGTGGCGACCTGCCATCTTCGATTAAGCAGATCAGTATTTTCGCTTGCTTAGAGTTCTTGATTCTTTAAACATTATGGTAAACAAACAAAAGGGCTTTGGTCTTCTCTAGTTTTAGTTTATAACGGACCGCAGACAACTGAAGACCCGAAATCAACCATTATATAAAATGCTGACTGTCGCAAATTGCAAAGACGTATTTATGCAGCACCTGACCTGTCAGACGATTTACTATCAATTGTTTGAGGAACTCTCCTAAACCTTTCGCCACGAAATTACCAGTGTAATTGCGAGGAACTAATTAGCTGATTCTGTGATGTCGCTTTGAGCACAAAGTTACTCAGAATCTCTGTCTCGGAGATACCGTATAATCATGCAGCAATGCACCCACAGGGTAATTTCAGTTCACAATTGAACTGTTTTTTTCAGTTCTTCAAGGTCAACATTACAATCCTGGAACAAACAGGCCTGCTAAGTATGTTGCGAGATTTTCACATGATCCGAACCAGGTGTTAAGTATTCTCCGTCGTACAGACTGTAGAAAAATCAGTGAACTTAAATAAGCAAATGTTCCACTCCAGTTTTTCTTCTCAAATTTGTATTTACCACCTGAATTTTGTCCAGCTTGTAGGTTTTCTAGATGAAGAGCATATTTTGTTCCTTTCTTTCAGTTTGGTAAACACTTCATGAGTTTGCTTCACCAAACAGTGAAGTGCCGCCTAACGAGGACAGGTTTGATTGTCGTGGAATGTCTCTACTCAAAGAACAAAATATAATTTGATTAAAGGGGATCGATTATGCAAACAATGTTTACCGTACTCTGTGTCATTAAATTGGAACATCTAAATGTTGAAGTTTTGAACAAATGAATTGTAAGCCTTCCGGATATTTTCACAACTTCCTGGTCAACGTAAACAACGTCAAAACCCGATGCTTACAAATTACAACTTTTAGCTTGGGATTTTTTAGTTGTTTGTATCCAATCTAATGTTTCCAGCTATATCTTTCATTCTCAGTGACCAAAGCACACACATTCTTATGTACAACGTTTCAATTCTCCACAGCATCGAGATTACGGTTGGAGATGACCCTGCCGTTAGCCATAGAATATCCCAGCTACAGGTAGTTTCCCCACGTAAGTATTTTCGTGTTTGTAGCTTACCGAAATATAATAGGTGGAGGCGAATGCAGTTTTATAAAACCCAACTGCCCTCATTTTAACAGCCATCCCCGATGCTGGTTAGGTTCCTCCACAACCTGGTTGCCTTCAGCAAGCGCAGTTAAAGTAGTAGTATTACGCTAGATTCATATTTATTACGTGACCAAAAATATGCATCATTTCAATCAGAGAGAACGTCGGGCGTTATCCTCATCTGTTATGTATGAAACAGCCCAAAACACCGACATGGTAAAGCAATATAGACACCCATTCGGCACCTACTACGGATAAGCACATGTATTCAAGGAAAGTATTTTTGCGGTCTCAAGCACATAGTATACCAACTGCATGGAAGTTTTGAACAAGATGGTCAATGGGTCGCCATAAACAAAACAATACTGAATCATTAGCGAAGTACACTCAACCGTATACCCATTCGGTTTTCAAGGGAGACCCAACTGTATCTTCCCTTGATGACGTTCTTCACATGAATACGGTGCCTCGGCCCGCCTCATTTTTCACTTGGTATTTCAATACATTTTATAGAAATAACACTACTCATAAATTTGCTGAGAAAAGCTTTGGCAGCCCATGACTGGCTTCTCCCCACTTGAGGCTGATCAGGTAGCGCATTTACATAGGTTCTGTCAAAATTATGTTCTATTTGAACCCAAATTGTATGCAAGTACACTCTTCTGAGGTCTACTGCAGCACCCTCAGTTGCTTAGGAACATTACAAACCAGCGATTCGGTTGGGTCTATATTAAAAAACGAAGTTAACATGCAAATGAGTGGGTTTCGCTAACAATGTATTACGGTTGTGCATATGTCTTCACCCACCAAACTTTTCGTTTCATGAACTTAGTGCTCGGTATGAATTTCTTTAGGGTAAGGAACGCACACAGCCTCTTTAGGCAGTAGTTTACCACGTAAACCTCTCGTTGGCGATCCGCGATCGGTTGTTGTGGGATTACAAAATTCCTGGCCAACTGGATAAGTCTTAATAGAAGTGTCGTGTGATCATGGCTGATGGACCATTCTACTGATTGTATGCAAGTACACTCTTCTGAGGTCTATTGCAGCACCCTCAGTTGCTTAGGAACGTCACAAACCAGCGATTCGGTTGGGTCTCCATTAAAAAACGAAGTTAACATGCAAATGAGTGGGTTTCGCTAACAATGTATTACGGTTGTGCATATGTCTTCACCCACCAAACTTTTCGTTTCATGAACTTAGTGCTCGGTATGAATTTCTTTAGGGTAAGGAACGCACACAGCCTCTTTAGGCAGTAGTTTACCACGTAAACCTCTCGTTGGCGATCCGCGATCGGTTGTTGTGGGATTACAAAATTCCTGGCCAACTGGATAAGTCTTAATAGAAGTGTCGTGTGATCATGGCTGATGGACCATTCTACTGAAGAGGCATACAGAGGCTTACGATTAGTGACTTAATTATTGAGAATTCTGGGCCTAAAATGTAAGGTAGTGAGAGCCAGAACGACCTAGTCAATATTAAACTCTGTTTCAAAATAATTGATTTCAGCACGGACAGAAGGAGCACCACAAAAACTATTAGTTTGTGATGTGGCAAGTTATGCTCATTTAGAAAGTTCCAGTGGCGAGAAAATACAAATTTCAGGACGAGTGTCTGCCGCTTTTACTCAAATATTTTTGGAGTATTGCAAATGGCGCTGGTCGTAAATCAAGTTCATTACCTCCACTCACGTCAACCGTCCATTCAACAAACTACATGGCGTCAGTCGGCCGGATTTATTGATTTGGGCACGTGACCCCTTAGTGGGATTTTTCTTAGCCTGCGTGCAACGCAGAGATTGATGACAAGGCTTTTTCGCGCGGGGTGGAAGTTTTAACAACATGGTCATCATTTATATTTCGTTGGGTGGTCCTTGCTCTGTAGGAAAACAAACCGTCATTTTCTGGCGGAAATCTTAACGAACGCCTCTTGCTTATTTCACAACCATAACACCCAAGTAGAGCGCGTTTGTTTACGCAAGTTCTTGTGATAAGAGAAAGATGGGCTTAAAGCCGATGATGGCGACAAAGTAGAGAAGAATTTCGGAGGCAACTACAAAAGGAATGCGTTAAAACGACAACTTCAAAATAAACAACCAACTCGACCAACTTAAGCTAAGTCATTGTTGGTTAGTTTGATCTCGACATGAGTTCAGAAACCAGGCAGCACAATACCATTAAAAACTAAATGATGTGCTTTATTTGTTCCCTTGTTTCAAAATTACGATGAGGAAAGGGTCCTAAATCTTTTTGGGAGAGCAAGCTGTCCATCGACAGCGCAAAACCGATTTCATTCTTCCCTGGGCTCACAATTTTGAAGCAGCCACCAAAGTCACTGAAAGATTCAGTCTCCCATTATTACGAACTTCGTTTCCAAATGAGTATATCTCACCTTTGATCTACGGTGGTCATTATTTCCAGTTTCATTCTGATTTCATTCGGGGTAATGTGTAGGTATGTAGATAGATAGATAGATAGATAGATAGATAGATAGATAGATAGATAGATAGATAGATAGATAGATAGATAGATAGATAGATAGATAGATAGATAGATAGATAGATAGATAGATAGATAGATAGATAGATAGATAGATAGATAGATAGATAGATAGATATAGATAGGTAGATAGATAGATAGATTATTTGCGACGCCTATTTTCTTGT
The DNA here is from genome assembly GCA_003604175.2 of Clonorchis sinensis. Lineage (NCBI taxonomy): Eukaryota > Metazoa > Platyhelminthes > Trematoda > Opisthorchiida > Opisthorchiidae > Clonorchis > Clonorchis sinensis. The sequence goes on from CM030369.1 coordinate 215,822,877, forward strand.
CACAAAACTTACGCATGATTAATTTAAATACTAATGTCTGGTGCTTCCTTAGTGATCACTCAACATTCTGGAGTTTTTCTAGGATGCATTAGTTACCTTGACCAGTTTAACGTAGGTTCACTCACTGTCGAGTACTTCTCAGTAGTGGCTTGAAACATGTGACTTTATGCAACTTCAGCCATCCTCAGGAAAGAAGCCTGCGCAGGCCTCCGGTAGGCTCTAAGTTTTCTGTAGACCATCCGGTTGCCGTGATAACATATAGGCATGTACATGGTGCTTGGTACATCTCAGAACCACAAGGAAGCTTATTGTTGTTTCGTTGGTGTGTAGTCGTATGCGGTATTGAAATACGCAGAAATACATGATACGTCATCCATCATGTCGAGATGACTGATCAGTTGAACAGAATAGAGCGGGTGGTTTAATTTTGCATGCAATTTCCTTCTATATGCAGAGAGCTTTACTGGGGTGAATTATCAAGGAAAACTTCCTTCGACTGTTTGCTCTGGGTTAAAATAAAGGCGATGTTATTGCTTTCCTTTTAGTTTGCAACGGAAAATAATCAGATGATATTGTTGAACAACGATAAGATGCAGTAAGTTCTATTAATATTACCCAGGATGATCAGTTATTTGTAGGACATAATATCGTCTTTCCTCTAGCTTTGTATTCGCCGTGAGGTTAAAACATAAGATAGAATCGCTTCATACCAGATGGAAGCTTCAGTCAACCTTACTGAAACATGTATGGGTCAAGCATTGACATTTGAGAGTGTCCTTTCAAACTACTGATTTCTCTCCAAAGCCTTTTGTTAAGACAAGATGTTGGATGTACCCATTTAAACCACCTCCATTATTACCAAACACCAAGTGTTCTTCTGGTATGGTGGATCCCTAAATTTTCCTATTGGAATAGATTCCTAGATCTGAAGGAACTGGCTTGTTCCGGTCCCACATACATTGCTGGTGCATCATCAGATAAAATGCTACATATCCCAGTGGAGCTCAACACTACAAAATGCATTTGCAACCACCTCAGGCAGAACCCTAGGTTTCATCCACTTTACCAGATGGTATCTCTCCTCAGGATACAGCTAGGTTGATGCTTCTGAAAATATAATCTTGGAAAAACTCCAAGCTGCTGGAAGTTTGGGTTATCTTTATGGCCTTTTGAAGACATCATCAGTGCGATGTCCAAGAGTTGAAAATCAGGCGTATTTTTTGCATTGCGGTCGGATAAGTGGGTGTGGGAACTGCTCGACACGTGACAATGGGAAAATCTTCACTTACTGATCAAGGTAGATAATGATTTAGCTGGGAAACCGCCAAATCAGGCAGCTCAAAAGTATGTGAGACATTAAACGCCAAATAAACTTTGCGACCCTGGGAAGCTTCGCTAATTACTCCCTTCTGGTGGAATTCGGAGCATTATTGTACCCAATAGCAATTCATTTTAATCGTCCAGGCTTCACACAGGATCGGATAAACAGAATAACAAACTATAAACAAACAAGAAATTTCTCCAAAATGGAATCGCCGATTTACGATCCATTCGATTGTCACATTTGAGTGGTCTCAGTCCCCTCGAGGACTGCAGTTTGGATGGGCGGGAATGTCTTCCACGGTGAACGTCTGGATTGAGTCGGCTTTTCGCACAGACACCTGTCGATGCTGTATTTTGAGAATTGGCGTATAAGATCAGAAAAACATTTCGGAAAAATCACATGGACAAATGACTCTTAGCTTGTTTCGCCTGTGAACTCCACTCCATGTATTAGCGTTGCATGTAACAATTGTGCGAAATATATATCACTATTCACTGTGAAGAGTCCCGGCTAATTCTACGTAGGTGGGGCTCACTACGCCCGCGCTTTAGGTCAGAGTTTCAGGCACAGTCTTGCACGTAGCCTAAAGCACACTGTTGAGACCACTGGTATCAAAACTGTTGGAAATATATCGCTATTTGGGTGTTTGAAAAGCATTTCTCATGCCTAGACAGTAGAGAACATTGGATTTCACTTGGCACCGCGTTCTTTACGCCAAATCAAATATTTAGCCAACTTTGAAGAGTTGTAAGACTTACCAGATAACGAGTAGCAATTCAGGTCTCTTTTTTGGGTTCTTGTTTCTGCGTACATTAAGTAATTAATTGAAGATATGTATTGATAATAGCTGTCCTATTCCATTTTACTTATTTCTCATATAAAGTCTTTTGTGACATCTAGACTTTTCCTCCGATTTATGCTTAGTGCATAACCACATTGGACGGATTTCAGTAGATTAAAGTGAGGACTTATGCATAGAAATGTGAGTAGAATGCATAGAAATTGACAACCTGAAAGTGCATGATTGAAATCGCTGCAATTCACCAAAACTGCTGGTTTCCTGAGAGAGTTGTCACCGGCTGAACAAGGGCTTTGAGACCTATTTTACAGCATTTCTTTACGGCCGGATTTATCACAGACTCCTTGCCAAGGACTATCGAATACATAACGCAGTTGAGTAACAATCTAGCATTTCCATGGCTAATCATATTTTGAGCAAATTTGAATAACATTGAGTGGGTAACTGGAACACAACATCCACAGCAACCACAAAGAAAGATACGAGACTCCGTTAGACTTGCTTTAGACCCGTTCTAGGATAGACTGGTGTTTTCTGTTAAATCCTGAAATTCAACTCTGATTTATAGACGATTTGGCCGAAACCCTCGAAAGTGGAGACTCTGGGACACCTATCTTTCTTTGGTCCCTGCTTTATAGAACTAGAGGGCGTTTCACCTGCATATTCTTTCTCCCATTCAGGTATTGTAACTCATAATGTAAATACGTTTCGTTCCTTGTTATTTTACACTCTTTTTGGCAGCACAACGTCTTCGAGGATACCATTTTTAATGTACACGGTCAAGGCAGTTTCAGTATCCTAAGTGTACCAAAACAGTCCTCGAACTTACACCGCATGTAGTAAAAAGGGTCTCGACAATCTGTAATCTGTCACCGATTTAAGAAAAATTCCGTAAGAAAGAATGCGCACACAGTTCATCCTGAACAAAACCGAGGGGAACAGAATTTCTGCAGTACAGTCACAGAATACGAAAATCTAAAGTAAAAATTCTAGTGAAAAAAGTTGCATTTTTGGGGGGAGAACCTACGGTCACTTTTTGTGTTCATACTCATAAGTTTATGGAGAAGTGATACTGAAGACAATGAGAGATGGCTGGATACTTGGTATGTCATTTTAACGTTGACATAGGGTAAAACAAAGGATAATATCTTGGCATACCCAGAACCTCTGTGTGTAAGAGAGCGTTTATCTGACCAGGTGACAACTTCATTCACTACAGTTTGTTGCTGCACATGCTCTGGGCACGCGACCGCTGCACGTCCGATCATCAAATTATCCGTTATTTCGCAAAGGACATGAAAAACTGAGGTATGCATGTCCAAAGGAAAGAAGGGAGAAGTAGACAAGAAGCTGGGAGCCGCATGATAATCAACCGTGGAAAAAAAACAGCGGCCGCTGATACCTTTGTACTGTGCGCAGTCTGCATACAATTATCTTGGGCAGCCTCCGCGCACCGTCTGCATTTGGGACAGGAGACAGTAACCGTGTCTTGTCAAAACTGTCAGAACCATCAGTGTGGCCAGCAAAAAGCAGGCGTACAACATCGTATTGTTTATCCAGTGGCAACGTAACGGAGTAAACCAGTCCAGTACATCTATATGAAATAACAATGCTTAAATTCAGAGTCCAAATTTCACCTTTGAGGTGAGTAGCGTGGCATTAACAAGTAGAGACATTGTGTTACAATCCAGTGGTGCTAAAAATAAATAAGGCAGATAAAGGTACCATTTTTCCAAATATCTAAATGCAACTAATTGAATTTGCGTAAATACTAGTAGATTTTTATGTTATTTCACAATGACAGGCAAAATTTTCTCAATTATAGTGAAACTTGCAACCTACGCAACAAAACATTGATCCTGAGAACTGACGTGAAATCTCGTAGATATGCGTGCGTGTGATTACGTGAATGCCATACAATTTTGTTGAGACGCCCGGTACAAAGAAAGATCAAAAGAATGAACACGTTTCTAGTTTCGACTCAGACAAAGCGAAGAGACCGAGAATGATGTCGCTTCTTTCGCTCAGCAAATTTGTCCAGCTAGGCGAAAAGAAATCCCGTCACAACCAGCAACGGATGTTTATGTCGTGGGGTGTAAATTATGATCTTGACATGGATAAGGCCGAGAAAGTAGGTGTATGTCGTCTCTTTTAAAGACATGTGCGGGTGCGTGATGGCTCAATGGTAAGAACGCGGCTTTACTGGCCGGAAAGTTCGTGGTTCCAACCCGACCTCTGCCTCTCGACTTCCCCTGTCTGGGCTTGGGAAACCTGGCAGTGTCCCAGCCCTCGTGCTTCCTGGTGGCACGGAGGAATGGGCAACAAAAGGGGTACTACAGCTGAATGGTTTTTTGCGCGTGCGTTTGGATTCCCGTTTGCTGGAGTAGATCCGACTAGATGGAGAAAAACATTGTGTAGGCTCGATCAGACAGGATGATGTTACAAGATTTCGTAATTATTTTTTAGCAATGGAAAACTAAGGTGGCATTTTGAAAGTCTGTCCTTCTGAGTGTCCTATAGATGCTCTGGCATCCTACTTGCTAACATTTGAACCGTCAGTAATTTAAAAAGGTTGGCCCCAAATCTAAGTTAAATTCAATAGAAATTCAAGGGGCCAAAATTGGTTCGAATGACTTAGAAGAAATTAATACATCTGATCTGTGCTGTGTATGATTTCCATATCCGATAAAAGTGTTCGCCTTTAAGGAGATAAGGTAAATGTCATATTTGGGTGCTTGAAAGACCAGGCATCATTCAAACGGTCTAATATGTCGTCTAAGGTGGTCGGCCAACTGATTTTACTGTATGTTTGGAGTGTTTCCTGAAAGGCCAAACATAGATAGGATGTGGAGGGAGATGATCTAGCTTACAAAGGAAGCAAGTTGAACATGTAGCTAAGCATGCATAGACAGCACAGATGAGACAGTTTATCGTCTCTTATACTCGACGGACGTCAGAATTGTACAGTATAGGACCGTTTTATGACCGTCCAGGTTGTCCGCCTAACGCATCAAGGCCTAGTTTCTTCACTCTCTGGTTTGATAATTCTTCTCTCAAATGAAAACACTTTGGAATCTGATCAACAAGAGGTTGAAAATATTACACCAGAGTTTGGTCATTCTCATTACCCAAAATGCTCCGAAAAGTAACCAAAATTGGATGTTCGCGTTCAGTTGCACAAGCATTCCCTGAACCGTTTGCAAAATTATAGGGACCACAACGACTAGGTACAGTAAAACCGGTACTCGCGGAATATGCCACGATTAATAAGCGAGCAGTGAGCGACTCATTGGCTGTGGTTATTTTTAAGATTCATGCATCCAAGTATCGGTATTTGCCTTGCCATTTAGAGTATAGGAATGAACACGCGCAACCTAATGCCAATTGCGGTTTAAAAAGCTAACACAGCCGCATTGTTTACGAGAAACGTGTTGTTCGCGGATGTGTATGAATAGAAGCGGCCGAGCATGCAGTCATTAGCGTCAAATCAAGAACCACGGTTGTCTGATCCGATTCAAAAGCAACAAATTATCGAACCAGTAGATCAGGCTGTCTTCGCGGTCGGTCTCAGTGTCATCCAGAAGCAAAAATAGTTTGACACAGACCTTCATGTTCCAGTCCTCCGGATCCTTGGAAATTGCTACTTTTAGCTTCACCGAACGCCGAAGCAATCTATGCACACTACCGATGGCTTATTGAATACAACATGGAATAGTTCACGGGAATGCATGGTAAAAGTTGCCGCAGCATCCGCTACATGAAGAAAAAAGGACGTGACTTGACAACTTAGTTGTGCCTCTCAATCGCTTCCATCACCACGAAGGGCACAGAGAAGTAGGTATGAGATGGTCCTTGAATTTCTTCTAACCCTGCTATATAAAGACGGGTGTAGACGCATCGTTTTTAAAATCGGTTAGATCCCCGCGTGACCAACCTCATACCAGAAAAGATAACTCGAAACTTTCTGCGAAATGGAGTATACAGATAAGTGTGTCGTCCTGTTTTACAGATAAAGAGAGCATAGTAGACTGGAAAGACAGGTCTCATGGGCCCCAGTTCGTTGAAAGTCCAGGAATCCGCAGCCACACTGAAGAATTGAATGGACATATACTATAATTTTGCAGCTATTTTTCAGCCCATCTGTTCTCGGTAAATGAACTTCAAATGGAATCAAAATCATCGATGTGTTTATACTTGTGAGTTTAAATCAGCAGCCAAATTTCCCTATTGTCTTCCTCATTTATTCGGTACTTCAGTTAATTTGGTGAGCAACAATAAGTATTATTCGTGGCCTTCTAATAAGAAAGGTTATAGCTGAGCAAAAGTCGGTTACAGTCCAGTGAAGAAAGTATTTTCAGGGACAAAAGCAGGTGTTCTAGTGCAGCGCATCTTGTATTTTACAGCATGCAAATGTAACAATATATCTTTCATGAGTTTGCATAACCTACCAGCGTTCCTGTTTGAATGAGAAAGTCACCTATTCTAGTTATGTTTATGGCCTCCAGAACGGCAGTAACGGCGGCAGTCGGCGACTTCATGTACTCACTTAAGAGAGATTTCATGTCAACCACGTGACGGGAGTAAATCAGGTGACTGGTGATCGAGGAACCTAGAGTTGCAGTCAGTTACAGCAGACGTGTTCCGGTCTGTTTCATCCCACGTACGACAGTGGGGCGCACACTCCATCGTACGTATTCTAAGCCTGTGTGCAGCTCTCCCAATATAGCCTTCACAGCAACTGCAGGTGAACCAATGGATGAAGTCTGACGTAGAGACTACTTCTTGAACCGGTTCCATCGGTGCTAACTGCATGAACTTTCTCTATCACAACAGTTTTGATGGTAATGCGTAATAAGCTTGCATAAATGCGTTAATAACAGTCGTTTGGATGAACCTGCTTCTAACACCTCCCTTTTAAACGGCAGACGGAAACACTCAAAATCTTCCGAAGATGTATGGGTGTACTTGAGTAAGTGTTGACTTCCTGGCTCAGTGCCACAATCTTGTCGCATAACGATCTGTTTTCGGCCTGCTACTGATATGTGTAGAAACTCTGTCAAGGATTAAAAGCTTGCAGCTGCAAAACGTTTGCAATGCGAGTGATTATCTCCGTCAAAGTGCCTCTTTTGGTGATTGGTTAGTTTACGTGTCCTAATTTTAAATGACCAAATGAATGCTCGGCTTGCCATAAATCGTTTTGTCAAGGCTAATGCACAAGCCGACAGAAGTCTCGCAGTCTAGAGGACTAATGTTTTTGTTCGATGACCTACAAACGCGGAAATAAATTCTCGTGTGAAATCTGGTCTCAAATCTTTAAATAGTAAACAAAATAAACTTTGTAAGACAGAATCGAATTGGTGGAGGAACAAATGTTGAACAAAACTCAAAACAAGTGAATCGATTGCAGCACCATCAGCTTGACTATTTGGTTTTTTCTTGAGCGTAAAAACACATCAGACAAATAGATATTATATACTAAGGAAGTTTCACTGCTTTGTATAAAACGAGATTAGTAAGTTCTTAAATATACTTCAGGCACTGATAACAGGTCAATACAGCCTATTTTTTCCGGCTACTTGTTATGATAGGCGATTTTTTGAGCAAATCGGTTGAGCGGACTCCTGGAAATCCGTAAAAACTTCAGATGCATTTTTGGGTATCAGTGAACCAAGAGAAGATTGATCAAGCATCTTCTGCTATGTAATTTTTCTCTCAACAACAATAACAGTTCTCTAGCTAGCTTTTATTAGGTCAGTAGAAGCTTTTGAAATCAGGTTATTGGCCCTTTTCCCCTTTGGCGTGAGACCAGATTCGTAAGGTTTCAGGCCGCTCAGCACACTGTCCTTTCAACAGGATACCAACGGTCATCCGTTGGAATGGCTTACCACTCGAATGGAGGGGATCGGTTTCGAACCTTTTTGATGATTTGCTGGACGCTGACTGACGATTATTTTTAACAAAAGTCGAAACTGTCGTTCAATGACTCTTGGCTTTTTACACCCTATTCGTTTTGCGTTGTGGATTGAAATCTCAGTTACTTAACTGAAAACCCTCATTAACATGAGGCTCTATTAACCGATTAAGAAAGCAAAAGTCGTGTGAGCCGCACGGCTGAGACCGCCACAAAACAGTCTGTCACATTATCACGTGTTGAAATATGTGTGGATAAAGGAATCGGCTTGTTTTAACGTAAGAATAAGTCAGTCATAATGCCGAACCGCCACTGGTGCTTGAACGATGCGATGCCCCGAGGACTAACCGAAAAACCGATGGTTAGAATTTCCTCGAAATGTGCACTCAAAATGTGCATTGCTGTTTTTCCACAAAAAGAATGGAAGAAACATGACGCGTCTTAGGCTAGCAGCTTGACCTACTTCATTTTTCGGTGGAAGCTAAACTGAATGCCCGCAATTTTAGACGTACGACGAAAGCTTGCTCGAGTTTACTCAAAAGCTTGACAGTCTCTTTGACGGCTGTATTGAGTGCTGTATTGAGTGACAGTCTCTTTGACGGCTGTATTGAGTGACCCCTATTAGCATTCAACTGTTTTCTCGATGAGAACAGCAAGAAAAACCTTCAAAACCAGACGGCATTTGTTGTTGTGTACATGATGTTCGTTCCAACACAAAAGTTTCTTCGCAATTCGAGGACGGGCGTCGACCATTTTTGGAATGTTCGGAACTGTACATTTAACATTCCTTGGTGACAGGGATAAGCCTGAATCACTTGTTTAGTTAACCAGTGTTATTGACAACCCTATCTCCTGACAACCAAGCTGACTACGCCGACATTACTGCACCAACGTTCCACTAGGTCAGTCCAAATTATGGCAAGAATTTTCATAAATACCCTTGAAAGCGATTACCGTAAGCAGTTGAGACCGATGGATCTATCCAACCGAACGCTAAGGACACTTCTTAGCATAATGGTGGAAATTGTGTGAGGCAACTACCACATTTGAGGGAACAGATCAACCTGTCCGACATTTAATAAACGCACCGAGCTACCAACATTTAGACATAATCCAACCCCTTTTGCTAGTGCATATAGAGAGAGCGTGTTTTCAACTTAAAGCCACTTTCCGACTTCAGGTGAGTAAACAGTGACACAGAGTCCGCCCATCCATGACCGGCGCCATGGATTGTAGCAATTTTACCACCGCCCCCCAGGGGACGAGCCCAGGACGCCAACGAAGCAATACACAAACTGTACTCTGAATTCTTGCACTGGGCACAGAATTGAGCCAGCGCCTACTCTCAGGTGTATATACTCATGCGCGACTGCGCATGACCAGCTTCAACGGGAACCATCTGCCCAGTGCGAATTTATGAAGTACGATTCATGCCTTTACTCATACCACTCACATAGCTTACTGTTCAACTGTCCAACGTAAACAAGATAGGTCCAACGGGTTCCACAAATTTTTGTAGCTGCATGAAGCGGGTTCCGTTAGAAGAGCTAATCAAACTGAGAAACCGCCCTTGGTGGTTTCATCGGACGTCTGTTCTAGGAAAAAGGGATGTCCTGACGAGAATTTCTGACTACCGTTTGTCAATCAACCATTAACTAATTTACAAAATATAAGAACATTTTATGCAACTTGATAGCCTCTACCTGAAGGTGGCAATACAATCGGGTCCAATAAGTACGGAAGTGGATTCCCTAATCTAAAGCTAGAGTGTCATTGCTTCCTGCATGTGAAATCTGAGCATCGTGCTTCGGAAACTTCTCAGTGTACCCAAATTATGGGGCGTTGTTTTGAATTGATAAATCTTTGGCATTTTGAGGCAAAATTCTCGCACAAAAGCCACATTTATTCTCGTGTAATCGTTAGAGTTCCTGAGTACTTTAGTTTTATTTGAATAATGGCTTTCCCCAAGCATTTAAAGGTCTTCCGCTCAGCGATAGGTCGCGGACTTCTGAGACGAAATTATTGTGCATTCAGCAGAAAGATCTCGTGAGAAAAAAATAATTTAGACGGTGTTTTGCTGCTAATTTGTGAGGTCATGGCGTGCTTGCTGATGGCGCACTCGATACCTCCTTGGTTGATCCAAATGATCAGTCCGGGCAGCATCCAAATATCTGAAGAGTCGTGGGCTTCTCCGTTCCGTCCCCCCACCGCTTCTACACTTACGCATTATAAACAGTTTGAAATGGAGAACCGTCGAGCCAAATATTTCGGGCGGCAGTGGGGTTCATGTTGTGACATCCGCGGCTGTAAAAGCATCTTGTGTTGCGTGATTTGTAATAACCTAGCTGAATCGCCAGTCAGAATCGTTGACCTCCGTTGGAATGCTATTTATTTTGTTCACGTTGTCCTTATCTTAAATGATCCCCAACCGATTCAAGTTGACGCACACGGAAGCAATTTATGCTGTAAATTGAGAAAGAGGGCCAAATTCCTCTACTTACACGTTGATAAAATGAACTAACAATTCATCTTTACCACGCTCTGCTTCGGTAAATCTGCAAGGTTAAGTCAAGACTCAGGCAACAATGGAAAACATCTAGAATGTTAAAATAGGTAGGAAAAATCCTTATTAAAGTGGTTGTTGTGTTCCTTGTTTCTCTCTTTTATAACAGTCAGACAGTCGACTGCACGGATCCCAAATAGGACGTCGCTGACCGTTGAACAAAGAGTAATCTTAGCGATTTGCAAATATTCAGCTTGCATCAGCACACCTATCCGGGAAGGGCCTTGAAGCTTGGAATATGATAAACGACGAGTAGGTTGAGTCACGACAGCGGCAAGAACACCGCATTAGCAAGTAGGGTGGATGGCAGCTCGTTAGAAGTTCTATTGAAAAGAGGATAACAGTAGGGCAAGGCACGCTCACCCAACTTCCATTTTGTAATCCTACGTGACTCAGAAAAATAGATGAAAATTCGTTTTTCGTGGCGAGTGTGACTCATGTTAGGATGCAACTGATAGCTTACCTATTAAGTGTAAGGGGATGAAATGTGTGAGTGAGACAAGAAAATAACCCCCAAGATGAACTCTCTCTAAGAGTGTGTCATGCTGCTGGAAATCAATGCTGGGTAATATCTTGTTTTGGGTGTGATTAAATCAACACTGAACAATTGCGAGTGCAGTTAACTAGCAGCGAAAAATTACGCATGTGCAAATGAACCGAGCATGATTCTCGCCCCTTGGAATAAACGGAAGCAGTTAGCGTTGCAATCTGAAAAGCCGGAATGTACATTTTCGTCATATGTCGAAACGATTTGTGAATATCACAGATTACATGATGCAAAAGGTAGAAACAGGTATGTTATTCTTGCATCAGATATGTTGATTAGATCGAAGAATATCCCTTTTATATACGTAATGCACTACTCATAAGTTTGTTGAAAATTCCTCGACAGCACACGACCGGTTTCGCCCTTCTTGGGGCTCACTAGGTGCGTGCAGTCTCCGAGTTTCCGTCAACCTCATGTTCTACTTGATCACGTCTGCTTACAAACGCGCGCCTGAAATAAACATGGATGACGTAACTGTGACCAGTTTAAACCAGTAAGAATTCCCTGATCAAAGTTGCCTTATCTTGAAATAAGAGCAGAATAAAAAAACCGGTTCTCTGGAAGAGCTTACTAGACATACCAATGTATATCTGAGATGCCTGAAGGTCGCTCAGTATATGGCAGAAAGCATGAGGAGATACGCTATACCCAGCCCATTCCAAAGACATCACGTTTACAAGATAAAGCGCTTGTTTGGCAGACAGCCTATACTAGATTGTCTTGATTTGTTCAACATAGAAATAGAACTGTCACGTGTCCACTTACTAAGGAATGTCTAAGTCTCCATATGAATGGGCAGTATTACAATTGCCTCAAAAATATTTTACCATCAGTGGTAAGACCCTTAAATGTAATAAAACTTCACCCGATTTTCTTTTACACCTATGACAAATTACTTAAAACCATTCCTTGCAAATGAAGCCAGATGACTAACGACAGCTCGGTCACCATACCACAAAATGTAAACGCTTGAAAAGTGAAATTGTAGGAGAAAATCTGCAAAAAACGCATTATCCCAAATACCCATAGATAGGACAATTTCCTGTCCATTCGCACAGCCCCGAAGATTCTTTCCGTTCCCCTATAGTTTGGTTGTGTTCAAGATGGTGGTGAATATCCCATCATTTTCCTACTAGAAAACAAAAAACTAAAGATAATGAGCCCTTATTTTTGTAGAGAAAGCAAGACTAGACCTTCTTATGTTTGGCAAGCCCTTTTCATTCGGACTGCAGTCAACATCCGTGAACAGTTTTCTGCCCATATACTGGTGGGGAATGATATCCTACCTATTGCTGTTAGCGAACAGTGTACCTTGTAAGAAATACACCAACAAATTGAACATCAATAAGTCCTCGCTACCAAGCAGCTCAGAGGAAGGGTGATTTCACTGGATGTATGAAACTTCTTTCTGAGAAGTTGTCACTTGAAGAGCCAGTTAGTGTTTAGCCACGTGATATGGTTCCGTTATTGAAGAACCAGTGGCTATATGTCCTGTCCAAGTGAGAGGTAATCACACTGTTGATCAGCCACTCGCCAATCAACTGTTCAACCACTGGCCAGAAGATCGCTGATTGGAAGCCAAGTTTCCCGAGATACGCACTGTTGACAGGATGAAGCCTCCATTGAACTGAATTACATCAGTAGGCAACATTTGATGGCAACACGGCCTACATACAATGTTATACGGCAGGATTCCTGGTGTTACTAAGCCAGATTGAGTACCCGGATAGAATGAATTACAGTTTACCTAAAAAGCTACAAAAACAAAATTTTATACAACATTACCTTAAGGGGGAATAAAATTCGTGAACAATGATGCTGGTAGTTTTACACATTTATCCGATACGGAACCCGAAAGGGGTGGCCATATAGATGCCTTTCGATGGATACCTTATGTCGCCTTAGACTGCAGAACATGATATTTGCAAGGAAGTGGCAGCGCACCTAAGACATTTTAAATTAGCAACTATTTCCAAGACCTTTGTGGTAATCAACATTTCATGCTTTAGATTCGCGAATTTCAGCTCAAAAGCTTTAGTAACGGTTGTGCATTCGAGTCTTCTAAACCAAAATCCCATAGGAACATCGGGGTATACCTCCTGCTCGTGAGACTCTTAAGTGTTCTTTCATTTACAACCCGGGTTGGATTTCTGGAAGCACCGGCAGAATGTGCTCATTAAAATTTCTTTTCCAGCTAAGTTCGCCTCACTGGTACTTTAGTAAATTTCCTCCGTTTCAGGGCGATCCATGAGTAATTATCTATTTAAAAATAATGAATACTCCGAGGTGTTGAACTGGAAATGAATCGGCTTCCAAAATTCTGGAAGGTTGTGTTGACTGGCCTAGAACCGGGTAGTCTCATTTCCGAGTTATAGACGACTGTGAGTCATGATCTACACCGTACACGTGTAGAATCTAGGTGGGTGGGTGCGGCTGACAAGCTCTGACATGCGGAACAAGTACGCGTTTGAATGAAAGCCTGTCTATCACCATGGTGATTGGACGTAAACTGGGAGGTTGCAATTTCTATGCTCCGTATACTAGATCAACCACAGTGGCAGAAGTACGGTGTACAACTTGATTTATTCATAGCGACTTAATGCTTCTTCATTCACATGTCTGCATTCCAGTGTTTTCGACAAAAACCGACGTATGGAAATCACATTCTCCGTTGCTTGTACGAGTGGTTTTACACGAGAATTTGCAATGCGTGGTCCAGAAGCTTCACTGAGGTTATTTCCTACTGTAGGTCCAGACAGTTGGAACACACTCCAGTATACTGATGGCAAAGAAGTGGACCTGCTCTTCTCTAAGGACTAAAGAATCTGAAAGAAGCTGTATTTTGATGCTATTAGGAACAAAACGTTTTATTCGTTTGCTTGACAAAGATGATTAGTCACACTTTGCATCAGGACGCAGTGAAGATATCCACGATTGGATGAAAGACACGCTGGTAAATGCAAAAAGTAGTATTCTTGTAAATCTGTGCCTCACCTTTTTTTCAAACTCTTTTCGGTCTCGTGTTGCACAAGATTTGCAAACCTTAGCAGAAGTAGGATCGGAAAGGTCTATGTGAGAAATGTTGTCTTTCTTGTGACTTCTTGAAATGTTTTTTCAAACCAAGGCACGATATCTAGAATCTTCAGCTTCCGATCAAAAGTAATCGGGTGCAATTCATTCAGATCGATACATGTTGATCAACAGTAAATTTCCAAAATCAATATTCATAAGCTAATCAGGCTAGGGGCTCTGATACTTGCTTCTTTGCTTATATGGATTCTTTTTGTTCCTGGTAAGCCTGTTCATCCTTTATTGGTCCGTTGATACCAAAGCACTGTGTGAAGGTTGTCTGTGCTTGACTCTCGGTGTTCGTTTGTCCTGCTAGCCAGTTATCCAAAGCTTACTCCAGCTCGTGATGTATACTTTCCTGTATGTGTTGTTATCCAAATCTCCACAGAACCAGACATGCTATCGTCTATAGTCTAATCCAACGACGACCGCGCCGTAAAACTGCATCTTCTGAAGGCTAAGTAGTTAAACAACAATAAATGTTGGGGTAATCATATGCCACATTTGGCCCATCTATTTGTCAACCGTGATCATACCTACCCAGTTTTCTAGCACGTCTCATAATGTAATCTCTCGCTGGTGCACATAATGCATAACATGTTACCACCTGTTTATATTGCTTACAAACTGGCCCCTGGTAATCTGCTCCTGTGACGCACAGAGCTCCACTTGTCTTGATCTGACTTGCCTTGAATAGTTCCTGGAATCATTAGGAACAGACCGGCGTCAATTAAAGGTTAAGCAGGCCATGCTACAAATTATCCATGGTAAGGCCAGATAGTTGAGGAAGATGTTTGGAACTGCCAAACAAACAGTTGCTGTTCCATGTTACAAAAGCTAGTTCCTATATGGAACAACTTTCCTGTGTTGGGTAATGTCTTGTTGTTTATACTAAACGATACCTGGCGGTTAATCACTCGAACTTACAGTCACGGATACAAACAAACACAAAAGTCTACTTCCTTAGATCAATGAGCTCACTAATCCTGTGTTTGTATATCAAAAACATCAATTAATTAACAATATGTGGTTTATCGGGAACCAGAAATATTGCGTCTGAGGCGCAACTGATAAAAGAGATACTGCAAAATAATTGTGGCCTTTGTTCTGAACGCAACATGTTTACCGATAACTTCGGTTTGTTCCGCACATACCATAACTGATATGTAGTAAACAAAACATAGGAAGCCATCTAAATGTTCATCATGAAACAACGGACGAATGGGTAGTAAGGTAAATTAGGTGGGCAAAATGTGAACCCTCGACTAGCGGTGGTTTCCCTACAGACGGAGATGGCACTTTCCATTTTGTAACATTTGCATGGGCGGGGGATTTTAACAGCTCTTGATTTAGAATTCAGTATAACAATCTCCTTCATCAACGGACACATTAAGTAGACCCAACCTCACAGGGCTAATAATCCCGTCTCTTTGTACCTCTGCTTGCAATTTGTGTCAGAATGGCAGACATGACAGGTTGAACAACTCGAACAAAACTACCAAAAATTTGAATTCTAAACTAAGCACCAACCACGTTTGCAAGAGAATGTAGTAGAAGTGTAAGTAGGTTCACACCGATACTGTTCTGAATTTGAACGGAAGTCATTCCCCGTGGGCGGGAAATGCAGCCAACCTTGAAAGCACTAAGCTAAATTTTCACTGAGTCAAAGCAAACTGTGTTCGCTGTGTACAAAATCGCAAATTAGCCTGTCGAACTGAATAACGCTGCAAACACGCGATTCCGTACCAGTCATTTTGAAATTTTTCAGTCTCGTTTCTTGACGAGATGACGAAGACAGATTCATCAAAAAAACTAATGTAACAACCCTCAAACCAAATATTTCAGCTTTATGGTCCCCAGAAACACAGTTAAAAAATATTTTTAATGTTTCGTGATGTGAGAGAGAAACGCAAGTTCTGGGTGTGGCCGCTGGGATAAATGATCACGAAATCCGCTCAGATGGAAACTTCTTACATTCGGGGATATTCCAGTTTTGCAGAGAGTATCCTTGTTATTGGACTATGATGCATTCAGATTTTGTGACTGCACAGATTTACTAACACTATAGCTTGCATGTGTATTCGAGAATCGCTGGCCAAGACTGAGGCACATACGAAACGTGTACAACGCTGGAACGTCTTTTGTTCATAACCATATTTGATCGGATACTACACAGGAAGCGCAAAATAAACCGGTTTCCGGAGAAGCCTGAGACAAGCTGGCAACTGTTTAGTGGAGTCAGCTTGCTCAAAGGAGCATGAATGACCCAGCCAGTGAATCTGCACTACGAATCTAACAAAAACGGTAACCAAATATATCAAATTTCTAGAAGAAGAAGGACTCCAAACCATACTTTTGTATTTGGCCGGACATTTGTGTATAAATTCATTGCAATATTCGTTAGTGGTACACACAGCCGCTTTTATTGGGTATAAACTTATGATGGCCTAGCAGCAAGGGGTCCCAAAACTGCCACACACTTCCGCACCCAAAAGTGACCTGGACAATGAAGCTGGCTGGGTAATTTCGCGCGGGTGTCATTCCCGGTCAAGAGGCAATTGCTAAACTCTTTTTCAGTCCTTCGTGTCTTTTAACGATCGCATTTTGTGTTTTTCTGTACTTCTGATACACCCGGCTTTACGCTGGTATGTTATCTCTTCAAATCCGAATGGTATTGTATCTTAGGCAACTAGTGCTGCTTGTCTTCTGATTATAGAGCCAGCTTCTTTTTCGGTTGCACTGGTAGCATTTAGTTGCGTCCAGTATTTAACGAGATATCCATATCCCCGTCTTAACACCAAGGAATCTACAAACATTCGTATCTTTTAAATTTTGGTTCTTTTCTTTGTAATCGTTGTTGTACGTCTGTAGCGACATTACTATAGTTTGAAATGCAATCTTGCGGCAAGATAACTCTGATTGGCTGACACGTGACAGGGAAACAATGGCTCGAGGCTTTCCAACTGCCTTTCCGCTTTTTTGCCAGAATCTGTATTCTTAGCATTTGCTATACAAAAAGAAGTGCGGCCAACACCTCACTAGCGTAGACAAGAGAACATCCGTGCACTACAGTGATGTTTCATTAGGGTGGCATCCAGTTGAGCTAGTTTCGCATCGGTTTCGACTACAACTCTGATCCGGTCATTGTCTTAGACAGAATCTTTATTTTTCAGATGAAAGTGTCGTTTTTAAAAGACACCTTATCGCTGGTTATGACGGCCATCAGCGGACACATTATTGACTTAACCACATCCGAAAGCAGACTTTTTGCCCCTTGCTCTTTTCCATTGGACATTCTGAGCCTGCATCTTCCGGGACTTCTATCGCTAATGCACTGCTCACCATGCCACTCTCCTCGTGGTCAGAAGAGTGACATGGGCATATGCGTGTATCCGTATTGAACATCTGTATAAAAGCTTTGGGCATAAGCGTTTCTAGCAATGTGAAACAGTGATAAAATCGGTTCCTCATTGTTCTCAGACGGCCACGTGTCATACGCTGGTCATCAAATGTTTCCCACCTATAGAAAGCGCTTGAGACCTTCTGCATCCCTGCATCAACTGTGGTTTGCGTGACCAGAAAAAAGCACTTTCATATGAGGGGGTGTACAGGCAGTGGGGGAAACTTGAAGCAAGCTTGCATGATGAGACAAATTAGTCACGAGCCTGTGCTGCCTGAAGGCACGAGTACAAACAGTGAAGGTATACTTTGTCCTAGGGAATTGAAGCATTTAGTCTCGCCTTATTTTCGTGTTCATTAACTGGCCTTAAGGTTTCTCTTTTGATAAGCATCACTTTTGTCGCCTGCTTCTTCTGTGATGGCTACACGGTTTGTCTGGGACAGAAGATGGCAACAAATGTTAACTCGTTGATAAATCGAATGTTCCTCTTAGGGTATCCCAAGAGGCTGAGTTGTTGAAAACATTGACACAAATACTGGTTATTTTGCAGTTCAATCCGGACCGAGTTTCCGTGCAAATTTGGCATTCAGCGGCACATTCTTTTGCTTCTGTCTGTCAAAGATATTTCCTGTCAGCTTAAGAAAGTAAAGTTATTGGTAGGATTTCTATTGAGTATTACAGTTGGATATCTGACGGGGACCGATCTGTAAAATTAGTCCGGCTGAATTGCGTTATTTTGTGCCGTTTGAGCTGGCAGTTTTTCAGGTTGCTTAATTTCACCGTTTTGTTATTACTTTTACCTCCAAACGGATATTCTTCAGTACAGCGGTTTGACAAAACTTCCAACTTAGTTATTAAAGGTCTCATCCCACGTTTCATGCGACAAATAGAACGACGACGACATTACTGGCTAGGCTATTTTGCCCACTTTCCTTTGGCCCGTTTAGAGTGGCGAAGCTAGCGCAGAGGATACTGGGCAACCTTGATCGGCGCATATTCAGTGTGTAGCAGCAACCCTTCATAAGGTATCTCTTGCTGGGACCGAAAGTAATGCTGTCCGTGTACAGTTCTAGCCGATTCGAAGACAGCAGCCGTACGAGGCTTCCGTGAAGCCGATTCATGATGGTCACATGGGCCATTCGTCGTGAAGCATGATAAACAAGTTTTGAGTTGATTTGTTAGACTTATTTCGAATGTAACTCTACTGGCAATGAAGACATAAGTAAAGATGTCCCTGTAATAGACGTCAGCATAGTCTCGGATGGGCGTGGAGTGAATGTGTGGAATGAGAAAAAGCAGAAGTATGGTGCTGATGAATTTTTCCTCGCCATAATCTCAGTCCTACGTGCAATTGGTTGTGATGTCGACTTTTTGGTCCACCAACCGATGATCACCTCCTATCGAGGGATCTGATTTCCTCAATCCGCCAAAGGGGTTATTGGACTGGGACTTCCTAAGGTCACAGTCAGTGACCTGTGTTTGCTCGCCATTGTGGGCTCTCTGCGTACGTACGACACTTTTATGCGTGGCACATGGCGTTGAGTGTATATTCTTGCCATTGAATCTCACACCAGACCCAGTATGACGGACACTTTGTGCCTGATGTGCGAGTCTTGACTGTGCTAGCGCTTACCGCGCCTTGAAGAGCATTGAGCATTGTTTATCCTTTCTTCGGTTGTTGGACTTTGCATGCATGTTTCCTTACCAAAATTATTACGTACGTTGGGATTCATCTTATCTGATTGGAACTGTCGGTGGCATGACTTCGAATGAGACGTTCCTCTCTTTTATCTCATATTCTCCTGTAACCCTTTCGCATTCATCGCTTGCATTCACTTTTCGTCTGTGACCATGCTCTTCAAAAACAAACAATAATGGTAGTATGAGGTGTCCCTGCAAAACATTATGAGTTTACAGGAAGTTCGTTTCTGTTTTTTGTTTTTTGGAAAATCAGTATTAAGCCACTTATCCCGAAGTCTGTTGTTACGTGTCTTTTGATTAGTACCGGCGCGGAGAGGCATACTTTGATAAACAGAAATCAACAGAATAGAAAATTTGTCAGGCTGCAAAATCCGTTTCACTAGTAACAGTTGAATGATGTGAAATCCGTTTTTGATGTATTCATATTGGGTTGTGATTTGGAAGGCACAACAGAATAGAAGTGTGTAATGACCGGAATATTCTATTGCACTTGTGGGTGGGAAGGAGCTGTTGCTGCCAGACTAATCTGGACCAGCTGTGTCCCAGCGACCGAATTTGTTGAACTGTTCACCTTTTGGGTTAGAAAGTAAGGGATTTTTATTACTCGTTCCAAATGGGTCATACCTGAAGTGGATGAGTGGCAAAAACGATCTAATCAAGCGTTATTCGTAAGAATCCGACTGTTTGAGTGTCCTGTTGTATGCACCTTTCTCCCTAAGAGCACACCTGCACCTCCTGAGATGTTTTGTCACAAACAACATTTCGATTCACTTCAGGAAAAGTTGCGACAATCAATCGTATTATAAGAAAATCAATAATGCGTTAGGCTGTAAATATTTGAACAGTATTCCGTGATCAAGTGGATTATATTTTGTCTAAACAATTGGTGTTTGTTGATTGCTTCGAAACATCACTAGGAGCATCAGTACTGCTGAACACTCCACGTCCGGACGGCGCTGGTGCAACAGTGGGCGATGTAGAAGATAGGTTTCCTTAGTAAAGAGATGACGGACTGTAACGCAGTTTCTTCTCACCAAATTGCACACAACCTTTGGTATCCGCCAGTCATTTAATAAAGTGAACATGAACTTTTCGCGTCATGCGTCGTCAAACTTGCCTGAACAGGGGAAAAATCCCCTAATGGCACTAGTTTCCTTATTGCCTGTCTACGTCTGTTACAGTATGCAATAGAAAGTATGTATGAAGATATCGGAAATGATAAAAGGTGGTTTATTTTCGCCTGGTCATAAGAAGGATAAATGAAATATATCAAATTTTGTTTTCAGAAAGAATAATGTTGAAGCTCTGTTATGAGATAAGCGTTTAAAACACGAGTATTTTGGTTAGCTGGCCTAAAGCCATGGTCAGTTCCATGTACTTAGACCAATCATCGTTGACCGCTTACCAGCAGTCGGCTGCTTATTTACCGGTTATTCGAAGTATACTTCACTAAAACTTTCACACTAATTCATCATTTGGTTGATTTCAATTTTCAGGCAAAAACCAAACAAAACTAGTTATATTTCCGGCGGACATCTTGCGGATTCAGTTTTCGTTCCGTTCGGGTAGACCGTTTTCATTTAAGGCGCTGAAAAACAGAACATAGAACATAGAACATAAGGTTGACGAAAACTCGGGGGCTGCGCCTACCTGATGAGTTCCAAGAAGGGCGAAACCGGTCGTGGGCTGTCAACGAATTTTCAGCAACCTTATGAGTAGTGCATTACGAATATACATGTGTCGCGATATCTCGAATATCGTAGCAACTGGAACATGAGGCGGCCTGGTGCAGCACATTCAGTTGACTGGAAACATCACGAGCGAGAGATTCAGCTGGGTTCCAGATGAGTCCCTCGCACAACCAAATTTGTTTGCAGATGAATGTATTTTGCTAGAAGCGACTCCTCTTTCATGCGGAAACAATTGGACACACCACCCGGAAAAAGCAAATCCATATCTCTCCATCTGAATGCACAAGATCTCTAACCGTATTGTTTCACAGCTAATGCACTCTGAGTTCTGACTGTCGTGTCTGTCAGCTGGAGTTGCGTCGTACAGCGCTGGCATTTGGTTCTCATGCTGTGACTATGGTTTGATCAGTCAGCATTTTGCAACGTTTTGTGACTTTATAAAGATGAATCTGTTTGAGAATTACTGTCACATCTGAGTGTGACACAAAACTACTTGCATACTGCGAGATTTACTGAAGTGTTCAATCTTTTGGTCTTGAGTGAGGGGTTTAGTCTATATATTCAATGCCCGCAAAATGGCAGCCGTGAGCCCGGTGAATGTAACAATTCGCCAAATGTCCTGAATTACTGCCTTGTATTGAATAAGATGTCAAGCACCACTGATAACATATATTTCATGCACGTTGTTATGTGTTGCACCACATCCTGCGTAAGGGTGTAATGCTACCATCTAGTTATTCGGAGCAACTGTTGTTTTCCAACATGCTACTTAATTAACTAATCAATAGATGTCACTCTTAGTGCACTGGAATATCAAGCCCGCTAAGGGAATAAAATTCAATAAAATAAAAGCAATTATTTCATTATTTCGGTTAAGGTAAAATCGGCTGATTATAAATGCTTCAAGCAGCTTATAGCACGGAATGTTTGCTTATGAAGGCTCGAAATATACAAAAACATTAATAAATTTGGTTGAGACAATCCTAGTGTATTAGTGTAATAATGTGTGAAATGTAATTAATGTAATCATGCTAATAGCGCTAATGCTAATCCCAATTATGGATGGTGGACTACTGAATGTCGAAGATACAACCTAACGCTGTGAACTAAGTCCAAAGAATCAATAAATACTATGCTACCGTTCGCTGTTCACTGCTATGTTTGTGTGCCTTCAGTTAGTATTGTAACTGGATTTGGGCCAATCCTCTGGCCGGATTACAGGATGAGACTCCGTGTTCAGGCAGTTTTCCTGCGCACCTAAGGTTCCGCACTGAATTTTCCTTGAAAGGGGCATATCCCGAGCTGGTGCACAGTTGAAAATCACAATCATGGCTACTGGCTGGCAAAATTTCATCACATTTCACATGATCTAGTAAACTCGTTCTACGTGCTGTACTGTTCGTATTCAGCCCTTTGAGGAACTCCGCTCGCTTTGCTGCGAATAAAAGCGGAATATCCTAGTTGCCAAGCGACGGATATCATTAGTTCTCTATTTGGCAGAGAAAAACGCGTTTGCCGGCTATCATCTGCCAGGGCTTTGTTCCTACTGTCACTTAGGACAATCCCCCTTTAGGCCCATATCACTTGCGACGCCCGGTTCCTAGCCCATCTGTCTAAAAATGGCCCATTAGTTCAGCCAGTGTGACGCGGCCCAAAGAAGAAATGCCAAGTGTGAGTTAGGATTGTGTATATGTTCTTGACGTCCTGAGTGTTCCAACTAGACAACTGCCGGACGTCAGCTTCTTGGCTGCTTACCACCTAACTGGATATATGATTGACATAGTTTAGTTCTACTCCGTCAAAACCTGCCGCGGTTAGAATGCTGCCAATACGTTGATACTTTGGACACCTGGGGTAGGATTACTCATTATCCGTTAATCGACTGCGACGTCTGACAAAACTTCGTTGCCGATTTAGTTATGAATGAATCAGTTGTGTAATTTATGGGAAAAACGGCCGTGGAAAAAAGCCTGGTTTCGTTGATTGCTGCTCCATGAAACAAGCTTTGACAGCTATCTGAACACCGTCGTTCTCGTTTTTGTAAATTATTCATGAAGGGAAATCATTCGACCTCCTTCTTCGCTGGATGAAATAACTGTGTGCTTGTACGTCCTGTCTATATCATAAGGGTATCTTCTGTTCAATATTTACGTTAGAAGTGGAAGATGTTTTAAACTCCGTTGAAACTGATGGACAAGAAAGGACGGTGGCAGTCATCGCCGGTCATCTGGTTTGACTTAAAAGCGTCGCGTGACACGTATTGCTCGATTCGTTGATTGTGAATCGCGGATACCTTGTTGTCGCGGATACTTGTTGAAGAGAGGAAGCAAGGTGTTAAGTCCTGGGAGTCAGAAGCAGAGCGCAATCCATAGATTGTGTTTTTGAACGGCTCAATATGCAAATACTAGCTGAGAGTCCACGGGTTCGAATCAAACTGACAAGTGATGAAATGCGCAGCGCTTCTGTGAATTTTCCAAATCTTGTACTATCAACAATGATTGATGGATTGCTACAGGACACATAAGTCGTGACATAAATGTTGGAGCAACAGATGTCGTCTTACAGGCCACAAAATGTGCGTGCACAACAGGGGAGTTTGTCTACGGCCTCTTGTAAGTGTAAAATGTTTTGAGTATCCAGATCGGAACTGTCAGCTACCTCGGCTGTTTTAACAAACCACACAACTGGCACCAGTTCTGTGTTTTATGAAGCATTTTGGTTACCTTTCGGAAACATGCTATGAAAAGAAAAATGTGCAGCTGAGTGCAATCAACCTGTTAGTATAAAATTTACTTTTGCCTGGTTAGTTCTGAGTCCACGTTGATGAAAGAGAGCTACGTTGAACCTCAATGCATTGACTACGCCTTCATATATACATGGCTTCTCTAAACGTGAATGAACCACTTGGTTCTTACAAGAAAAACGAGTGATTCAGTTGGGTGTCTCAGTGAAAATCAAATTGCTATGTAACTGAGTGTATTTGCCGAAATCAGTCCAATTTGGGTACTAATAGAATACAAGGTTGACAGAAACAGAAGAAACTCGGGGACTGCCCCTACCTGATGAGTCTTAAGAAGTGTGAATCCGGCCGTGGGCTGTCAAAGAATTTTCAACAGTCTTGTGAATACTGTCCTTTATGAAAACAAGAAAATTAGTTTTTGTCTTTTTAAATCTAAAGCGGTGATACTGGTATTGATGATGATAACGATGATGAAGGAGATTATGAGGATAGTGGTTATGCACATACCGTATTCTGGATGGCAGTTGTGTGTTTCTTACTTAAAAGCTGAGTTTTTGCTTACTGTTTTACCGCAGTACACCAACAAGTACCCTTTTATTTTCTTTCCTTAAATGCACTCTGTATAGTCCCACCGAGAAGTGCGTTTTTGTCAACTCCTATTCTTGTGACCTTGACTTGATATAATTATGATTTATGGAGCAATTAAATGAGTGTATCTTCACCCTGGCCGATTTTTGGTGAATCAAATTAATCCCAGGTGCATGTCGCAGTCTTTGTGATTCCCAGTAGGTATTCCGCGCTTTGATTAATCCTAATCTTTGCTAGTGAGCCGAAAATCAATTTACAGCAGTCTCAACCTTGTTGAGAATTATGAGCAATGTACATCTCACGAAACTCCATGTAGTCTCAGCCCCACAACTTTCTGGCCAGCGGGTGAACACTTATCCGTTCTGTCACGAGGCTCCGATTAGCTCGCTCTTAGACGGGATATAGCTCCACCCATCCTGCATTCAGGAATTTACATAACGTAGTCTCATGTCAACAGGTTCCTAGAGTGATGGAACTTTCACCAATTGTGCGAACCCTTCTTCCCCTGAGTAGCTTATAGGCTATAATTGATTATTTTTCTGCCTGATTTTTTGCGTTTCAAAAAAATCTACACGTATTATCGCATTCAACCATAAAACCAAGCCTTCAAAGAACTTTCTACTGAAATTTACTGAGTATCAAGATCGTTACTCAAGTTGTCTAAGAGATAGCTCAAGTGGTTAGAGCGCGAGTCTCCTGACCGGAAGGTCCGTGGTTCGAACCCTGCCTCTGCCTCTCGACTTCCCCTGTCTAGGCTTGGGCAACCTGGCAGTATCCCAGCCCTCGTGCTTCCCCCGGGTGGCATGGCAGCTAGGCACCGAATGGGTGTGTTACAGCTGAACAGTTTTTTTTAGTTTTTGTCTAAGTTTTGCCTAATTCATTGAAGTCTCTGCAACTGAGCAGTCTTTTGTACATTACAATGAAATCAGCTTACTCGCAGTTGTGGCATCTTTACTCGAATCCACAAACCTTTTTGCCCATGATTGTCTTGCTGCTGGGTTAGTTCCAAACAAAGTTTTAATAAAACACTGCATCTGAGTATATTCTCTTTTCAGAGGCTAATAGTAGTATATTTACTTGACAGTGCTCGGATACGTAATTTAGTCACCTGACGGACGGATCAGCTGGAGCACCCAAATTCTTACATCTGAAATGAAATAATTCTGCAGGACAACTTGCGATGGTACCAAGTTTTGTTGATCCGTGGTCAAGCTATCACAGCACATTCATCATCTGGTGCCGAGATTGCCGTACGACATCTACCTATTCGTGATTAGACGTTAGATTTATTGACGTTTCATCTCTCCGGTTTACTTTCAACACTCAAGTATTCATTACACTGGATGCACGCGGGTGTCCGCGGGCCATATTTACTCCAGCTTCCACCTTGTTCGCTCGTACAAGAGATCCGGCTTTTGACACTTTAACGTTTTACTGGGTTCCACAAATCGCATCTATTTATTTGTTTTCGTTTATCGGGATAAAGCTACCAGATAACCCACGATGGTATCCATTTGAGACGCTGATATTTTATCATGTAAATGTATACACTGTTTGAGTGAAACCGCGAAACATGTGGTTAGCACTACCCAGACAAATGCAGCATCAGTACCTCTTCACATTCTAAGAATGTGATCTTCTCACTACATGTAGCATGTGGCGTCAAGCTTCTAGAACTATTAGCTTTTGCTGAGTTGCACTGGTCCTCTTAGAAGCAAGGTTCCATAATCTCATCTACTTTCGTACACTGGTATCCCCAAAGCCCTTTTTGCTTTCACGCTAACATAAATAACGAACAAAGTTCACCAGGTGATGTAGTTGATCATGTGAAATGCTTTTAGGCTGTGTGCAAAGCTAGAGAGACGTAAATAGCAGTAAAAGGACGTGCGTCATACTTGGCCTCATGTCTGGGCCTTGGCGTAATATGCTGCTGCTAAGAATACCCAGATGTTGAAATCAAACCCTAAGTGAACAACCAGGACATTATTCAAAATGCTAATCTCATCCAAACCTCCAGAAACTAAAGAGGGAACCGAGCAAACAAAACCATGGGTTAGCATTCTACATAAATGGATAAGAACGCGCTAATGAAACTATCGTATTAGCAGCATTCCCCAATTTGATTATCTGTCAACTTTTTGCAAATATGGTTGTAAAAACGCTTCTTTGATATTCTTGAGAAACGAATTGCTCCCCAGTGAAATTCGTTATCATGCTGCTGTGACTAATTCCTACACGTAGTGCGGTGGATATGTTTGGCGAATTATATAAAAATCGCTTTATACGTATATACCGTAAACAAAAATTTATTTTCAATAAATTTGGCAAACACATAAACAGGACAGTTGAATAGGATACAGATAATAAAAAATCTCTTTGGGTGATCTACTGTAGGACTGCCATTCCGATTTGGACTGTCATATCCGCTTAACGGTTTTAATTATATCCAACTGTCAAAATGGATTAATGAGAGACAGGCATTTTTCTGCTTTTGAGTGTCACCGCGCAGGAATTCGAATGGACAGGAATGCTTCATCAAAATGACTGTCAATAGCCAGATAATATCTGCTCGGATTAAGCAGCATTCACCCGGATTTCAATTGCTACGTTCATTCGCCCAACCCGGAAGGAAAGTGCCTGCATCCTGTTCTGGATTTTTACCACTTAAGTTTGACGGACAGGAAAAATTAAATGACCGTCGACCGCTGCATCCTAGACGGACTGTCTTTAAAAATAACATATAGGGTAAGCTCCATGGATGAAGGGTTTTACTTGTGGATCACAATGAGAAGAGACGTCGTTTATCAGGCGAATGGAACAGGAAGACAACGCTGACTTCAGTTAACCTCGTTCATTGATGCGCAATTAGAGGGCCGGTGGTAAATAAACTTTATGTAGTCCAATAGGATGATAGTTTGGACTTGGTAGAATGGATAGATTAGTTCAGTGTCACTAACAGCCGGCAAACATTTCTTTATGTTTAGCCTGAACAACACTGAAGAAGCGTCCCCTGAAAAGCAACTAAAATTCATCTGCAGCCCGGTAAGATTCTAAAGGGCAGTACTGGCTCGTTGGGTTTTGCCTGATTAAAACAGATAACAACGAAAATTCCACATTATGAATCAACGTTAATGGGTGCAGGTTGAAGCAAATATAGGGGAATAAGCAAAACAGAGTGTTGTTTCAAAAGTGGTATACAGATGAGCTGAATGATTACACCTAGATCCAGCGCTTCGTTTCACAGTAAACAATAATCTTCAATGAGAAGACCGAATTCTGAAATTGCATCGACTAATCTTGCTTTCCTAAAAGTGTGCATTAAAAAGCTAAGCTCGCTTTCTTCTCAGTGGCGTTGCTTTAAAACAGTGAAGTTTGCTTTGCAATGATGAGTCAATGAGTGAAATTATGTTCCGAAAACCAAATGACTTGTTCGAAGGAACTTTCATTGTTGCCAAGCTTTCCTCGGACAATACCTGATGGACAGTCTTCCGTTGTAGGGCATTTTGTACCTGTTCATCAATTTAACTAACCCGCTGAGAAGAGATTTTTCGGTAAAATAAAGAGGTAAATATCCCGAAAAGGTGTTTGAGCACCTTAAAATGAATCTTCTCACGAGACAACAGCATGCTAATTCATTTTCAGCCCACCGTTTCTCACACGAAACACCAGATCAACTTTGCTACAGTCTTACACTATCAAGTTTCCGGAAAAATCATGCATTAGGCAGGGATATTGAAATGGTTGTCTACGTACACGCTGTTAACGAATAGACCACCGTAAAAGTTGGTGGTGACGAATTTCCTCGTTTATTTAACTGCTTGAGATAAGATACACTGTGAGGAGTTAACACAACAAAATGTCACAACGAAACATTGCCCTTAAAGAGAGGTCGCTGGCAGTTTTGCAGCACGTGGGGAGGTCATTCTTTCACATGTTTTCTACCAGACCTTTGCATACTTTAGTTGCTTAAGTGCTTCACGATTTCACCGTTCTTTAGGAACCAAGGCCCTTAATCAGCTCAGGGTATCTTCAATATGTGAATTTTAGTCAGCTACATATGTGATTCCCGGGAGCTATATTTTAACTTGCTCCACTGGGAGATAAGTTTACAAATGGATGGAATGTTTATTTTGACTTCTTTGCTGAGAGTAAGCAACTTGGTGAAAGGAATTGGTTCTTCTGTCAAGGAAGAACCAAAAATGGCGAACGGTTGTCCAGCTCAGTATCCCAAACGAAGGAATCCGGTTTGTTAAGGAAATTTCAGTCATTTTTCCTGTTGTACCCTGAAATGAGCTACTCAGCGGATCCATATTGAATACTTCCATGGACTTTTGGTACTAAGCCCCATTGATTGACACAGTACAAAGGTTCATGGTCCATAGCTGAACATAATCCGTGCGTAAACATAACAGACGTGAGTATTTATTGACAAGATTTTGATATATCCATGGGGCTTGAGGTAACTTCAGTAAACCTCTCGTCACCAACAGGTGTCTGTATTCTGCCGCTCAAATTGTGTACTAATGGGGAAGACAGCATAGAAACATCGATTCTCGAAATGTGAGAGACATCCGTAGGTCATATGGCAGAGATTCACGTGCGTTAACACAGGCGACACTACGCAACGCACAACTACCCACCCATCGCTACGCTCCAACAAGCTCACTAACAACGCACTGATGATGTCACCTCGATTGGTGACGAAACGTTTGCAATCAACTTGCCCAGCTCAACGAAAAAACAACGACCATATTCCGCTATATGTGATTTGGTCCCTAATGATGAGGCCTTTTGTAGAAGAAACTGGAAAACCACATTGCAAAACGTCTTCAATTTTGTTTGCCAGAGTCCGAGGGGTAAAATGAAAACTGGAGGATTTTATCCGAAACAAGAGCGGATTACATCCATTGCCAATCTAAAATCCGAGTATTTTCCTCTGCAGAACGAGAAAGCAAAGTAAACAAAATGAAACAATGTTTAATTTCTATGTGCGAACAAAGAACACTTGCACAAATAGTCACGAAGATTTCTTTTGCACCCCGACATGCGGAAACAAGCTTGCTGACTGCTCAGTACATCACGAGATATAATTGTCGTAATTTCTAAGGTGAATGAAAACAGTACTCCGTACGTACTTAGGCGACGTAAAATCATACACGATCAACCAGCATCAGTGTTACTTAAAGTGCATAAAAATTTCCACAAGCAAAGGTTTTTGGGAAAATAGGCCCAGAACACGTGTGTTGTTTCTCTGCCAGGCAGACTGGCCATAACGTTTTCTGTGTAGTGCAGTAGCAGGTGCTTTGTGAATGCCACCCGTCAAGATAATCCATTTTTTCAGATCACTTTGTATGCTTCACGTAACCGTAGGCCACGGATGGTATGTATCTCAGTCGGAAGTAAGTATATCTTATCATCCTACGGATGCATCTTAAAGCCGAGAAAAACTGGCGCCAAACTACTGGTACACTCCTTCAACTAGTATAACGTCTGAGGTTCTTTAGGCAGTTGAACGTCACCTTTGTCATGTTAGAATGCAGCGGACGTGTACCAGGGACGAATCGATCGAACCAAAACAGATTGGGACACTACGCTCTGAACATGAAAAGTCAATTTAACCACTGGACAAAGTGTGGTTCACGTATGTCTGTCCGGATGCCTCGCTAACAACTCATACAGCCGGTAATACTGGTGATCTAGATTTTCCGAGCCGATATGTACTAAAGACAGACAAAACGTGACAACTTACTAAAGTATACGTTGAAAGGAAAAATGTACAATAGACAAATATGTGACGAACATTTTTACAAAAAAAGGATGTTATGGTAACCTGAAATGGAGAAAACCGCCTGTAATAATACTTGGGATCGTTTAACGCACTTCGGTTTTTACACTATAGAAAGCAAAAGAGGTGGGATATAAATGCTGACATGTGCAAAGCCTCTGAATTTATAGATGGTACTCAAGGGCTGTGGGATATTCAGATGCATACAACTTTAAGACATGTGGATTCAGGTGTCTGAACGCGCAAATCTCCTGTGCCCTAGGATGGAACAATCCCACGATTGCCCCTGCATCTATGTCTAAATCTCAACGGCTTTGTTGCAGTACTATTTGGTTTATAGTTTCCAGGCTACGATGCGGATGTCTCCTGTTCGCATCTTTCTATGGCACTTGCCAGCATGTCACCAAATCGAGCGCTTATTCACTGGATTCAAGCTTGTTCGTGACGTACTCCTCCTTTAGAAGGGATTATGAGATGGTTTTGGTGTATTTCAAAAATTACTTTTGAAAAATATATGCTTAGAAGGCATTCCCATATATGTTCCCAATGAAGCAACTTTATAATGTGCAACTGTTTCGTATTTCAAGTTGTTCTCGGCGACAATTACTCGTTCTATCGAGAGTTTTGGCAAACCAACTGGCCAATCAAATTTTTTATTTGAACGCACGCTGCTGAAAGAAGCGTCCCTGATTCACCATCACAAAAGCCGCTAAGAGTTATCAGCAGCTCACAAATTTTAGGGTGACATGTGATTGCCATTAAACGTTTTTCCTGCCATCCTAGTCAAGCTAAGTCATGAGAAATTGTATGAAATTAGAAGTAGGTTTTTAAAGTAACTAAAGAGTTCATGTATTTTTCAAATATATGGATCTCGCGACCCCTTCAGAGTTCCGTTTCAGCTATTCTCATATATGCTCCTTTAGCAAAATGGTTCCGCGTGAAATAAAAAACGATCTAAATGCATTTGTTCCTTCCAGTCTTTAGGACTAAAACATTTGACTGATAAATGATTCAAGGGCTTCTCGCAAGGGCCTATTTTTTATGCCAACCACACGTTCAAAGGGGAGTTTTTCGATAGATAGAAAGCACAAGCACTGCACAGCCAACTTCTGGTGGTTTTTCCTTAATGCACCATTAGCAAATCACATGCACCATATAAATGAGCAGCTTTTTGCTCCCTGTAAATTGGCCAGAACTCTGAGGTCATTCTTCGAGCTCGAATTAACCCCCAGTTGGTTTGTTTTTTCTAGTCATTCCTGAGAACATTGTTAATCATTTTTTCCGCTGAATCACCTGATAAAAACATGGTTATATATATGTATATGGTTAAATGTGGTTATGGTTCATGGTTATATGGTTTTCGCTTCGACTGTAACGGACATATTGCCATTTTCATGGTGAAATGCCCTCTTTCCTTGGCAGCAAAAGTGTGAATAGTTTGACTCATCTGAGAAGAATTCAGTCATCAAACGTTCTCTGTTTGAGGATCACAGTATTGTTAAAAAAATAACGGATTCGCTGGACTGCTCAGTCTTCTCGTGGACGTGTGTTTACAGACCACGTGCCGCGCAGATTGCACCTCGTGGTCGGGGACCACCCGTGACTTCAACATTCTAACTTTTAAGACAGCCGCAATGGGCCGTCCAAAACGTTGCCGGAAATCAATGAGTTGGAAGCGCCTTCAGATGCGATCATTTCAGCCGGGCAAAACAAGAATAACTCCAGAGAACTTAGTGGTTTCCACAGGAGGTCCACCAATTTCATGCCTGTTGAATCGTGCATACAGGCGTAAAATGGATAATTCGGCCGTTCACTGCCTCGAAATTTTGTCCGACTTTGGGCACAATGTGATGGACATTAAAGCACGAGCTAGGGACATTACTTTCATTTCGCACTTAAATAAAACTGCTCATTCATGATCGATAAAAGTTAGTTATTTCAATAGTGCGATTTTTTAAAAAAACTACTAACTTTACAACAGTATAGACTTGCACCACGCATTCTATATTTTCGCCTGTTTATATCAACAGTGTGCATAAATGGAAGATGAGCATCAAACATTTAAAACTTTGAGCTACATTCGACTACAAGATGTACGAAAATGTGATGCACCAGACGATGTTGTTTGCGCGGCGGAGATAGTTCAGGCGAACAGCTTGGTAGCTCAGCCGAAGACCAGACAACAAATGAAGGAAAATATCAGACCGCTGAAAGACAAGCGTTTTGGTTTTGACAGTATATTAATTACAAAACAATAATGTTTCAGACACATTCACAAAATATAAGTTGAACAGTACTGATGTCACACATGAAAGACTTCTTCAAGAAATAACTTCATTCAGTCCTCACAAACGTTTGGAGAGTTGAACAACCTCACTTCTCCAGTAAAGGGTTTCGCTGGTTCAAGTTCCATGGATGGATTCCATAAAGCATTTTAAAAATAATTATTTTTGCGTGTTTTTTGGGGCTTTAGCAGCTAACAGATTCGCATCATCACGGTATCAGTAAAGCTCGGTTTGTGTGTCTAAGACACATCAAGTCTAGGCGTGTTATTCTACACTGATAAACGATGAGTACTGTCAGAGGTAATTGAAGTTCAAGAGTTTACTGCCGTCTTTGTTTTTATAAACAGACTGGTAAGCTTTTAGCCTAAAGCAGTGAGATGCACATTGACAATGGCGCAAAAAATCACTAATGAAAAGCTTGAGCGTTGATCGTCTTTTCGGCGTATGATAACGAAACTTAGCAAAAATTAAACACAGATCTGAACGTCAGGAGCTCCTAAGAACTAATACCTGTGACCAAGCCCGTGTTGCCTGACTGAACACGACTACATTTAAGTACAAAACCCGTCTTGTCTTCACTGATAATCGGTCGAACATAACAGTTGACTTAAATGTTTGAGGGTTTAATCGCAATATTTTGTTCACAGAAGCTACTTTGCAGTGGTCAATTTATACAAGCGAGAATCACTGATATACCCTTCAAGAAGTTTAGATTCACCATCACTGTTCTAAAGAATTTGCTTTGTCACCTTGGTACTGTTTGTCTAATTAAACTAAAACGATGTGTAAAAGTTGGAGCGGTCTCAATGACAATCAGTTATCTTATAGATCCGTAACTGAACAGGCAATTTATCAAAGTTTCAGATCCGTGATGAAACTGTTCCCATGTCCTAGCGAAAATACCGAAAAGTATCAAACCGCCAAGGAATTTTTATGAAGTAAGTTGTTCCCAAAGTCTTGTTTCACTAAGTTAACATGCAATCAGATCACCTGTTTTAACTTACTCCTTCCGACGTTTTTGTCTATAATCCGTTGCTTACTTATCCGCTTGCACATAAAAATTGGGGCTTTGTTTGGGCAACGGAAATAGTTGAAGCAGTTTATTCAACATTTCCAATGTGGGTGGCTTACTTCTAGCTGGGAATCAATATTATTGACCGTGAAACCGGGAAATCACTGTCCATGAAGTAGGCAGAAAGTCAAACCAACAACATTTGTGTTACAAAGGGAAATGTAGATGTAATGTAGTCCGCATTTCATGACAATGGGTGCGCTTAGAACTGCAACTATTTAAATCGAGACCAACTAAAGTTCGCCACAATGTTCAACAAAAGACTGTGCATTTTCCATGATGGTGAATTCTGTGTGTGCAGAAATTTAATTTCATTCTCGCTTATAGTCATCATTTCAATAATGTTTGTGTTTTGGATACCCAGACGCACGGCAATGTTCGGCTGCTTCGTAGTCGATTACTTAGATCCAAAATAATTATATTTTTACCAGATAGGATATTAGGTATTAGATATTTTAACGTCTCCTTATTATGTTCTGCACCTGACTTTTTAAAAGAGTGATTTATTGTGGTGCGCATGATTTCTGTTGTTCGAAAGTCACCATTCAGTACCCTAGTGTTTTTGAGGGAATATACCAAAAGCTTGAAAAAACGTTCTGTAGCACTCTGGTTCCTTTGATGTGGTAACAATCAGTAGGCCAACATGAGTAGCTTGCTGGCTAGTGCCATTCTAAGCCTTTACGTTCGGGATAAAATAAAAATCGTATCACTTAAAGTTGAATTTGGGGAAATCATATTTAATAATGTGCCAACTCTATATGTGAGAACGTTGATAATTCCAAAACACGAATGCACCATGAAGAAAATACAAAAAAATAACGGCAAGCGGTCTATATTGCGACGATAAACGTTCAAGGCAACATTTTGTCAAAACCGGTTATCTGTCTATTGTAACAACGAAACAAAACGCCATTTAAAATATGCATTACGGCAAAGAAAATTCGCACTAACTCTTAGTCAATATACACTAATCTTTGGGACATTTTTTCAAAAGCTTTCACTATCTTGAGTAACTATTTCGACCGATTCAGCATGGTGCTTGGTAGGTATCTTAATGGAAACGGTGAACAAAATTTAAAATGGGAAGTCTATTAGCTGGTGTCGTTGGTAGCTGCTATAATTTTGTGCGTAAAATCCAGTAAAATAACCCCAAACTATTTCCCTTAATTCAAAAACACGCGCTTGCATTTAACAATTTAGTGAAAATTTGAACGTGGTGATCATTTGAAGCAAAAGAAAAATTTTTCGTCCCACAATACCGGACAAAACTAACCAACATAAATGTAGGGATTTGTAGATGAATGGGGTCAGAATTTTATTTGACTGCAGCTACGCAGTTGGACAAAAGCTAACAAAGGACCAATGTCGTTTGTCTAAATAAAAAAACCATTCCTAAGGACGGATAAAACATTGAAAACTAGTCGCGCTTTTGGTCTAGATTGAATAGGGGACACTAACAAACCGGTTAGTTTTTAACCTACCAAATTTTTACAAGTTCTGTGAATTTTACGGTAAGTCCGTTGACTAGTACGAAGTCACTTTAAACTGAGAAAGAACAAAATGCCGTAACGTCCATTATTTATTTTAGTATTTTTTATTTTATGACTGGTTTTATTTGTTGACCGTCCCAATTAAAGCGTGACATTTCTGAGTGCAAAGCAAATTTAAAAAAAGTTAATTTGCTTCAAAAACTGTGATTTTTTGCGAAGTTCCCAAAATTTTGTTCGCATTTTCTAAATGTTTTCAACCTTAAGCTCAATCGCAGAATATTTAGCTGAACTTGGGGATATTGTTCTTTCAAAGGTCTTCAACTGTCAATCCAGGAACTCCAAGTCACTGCTCAGGCTTGTATTTCCTTACTTCCGTCCCGTGGGATGGCTATAGCTGACGGTTTTCACATTATATACCAAGGGTAAGAAAATATCTGTCGTCCAACAGAACAATGATTTGATCAGCTCTGTCAGGGTGATATAAATTATGCACGCATTCCCACGAATTACTTAGCTGGGTCGAGAGCACCAATGCCATCAACAACCAAACCCCGATCGCCCATTGTCGTACTTCCAAAATGTTAACTTTCACACATTGAGATTTTAGTGAGTCAAACAGAGTGGTAGTTACTCCCATTAATTTCGCCTGCTATCCCATCCATGTGTTATGTCTCAGAAACTCATATGGTGAGTATACTTGCAAAGAAAACGGAGAATAACTTTTGGAAAGTACGCACGTGGATTTCCAGAACTTTATCTCTTAGAGGCTTTTCTCCGGGGAATAGCACATAGAAAGCAGCGTTTTCCGTGCCAATAACATGGGGCCGAATGAGTCTTTAGCTGCACCCATTAAAGCAAACTTGCATTTGCGCGGGTTTCTCAGATTCTTTCCTCAGATAATTGGGTTTCTCTTCACAACTGGGAGTGAAGCATATGCAATTGCAGCAAAATTTATGAACGGTCAGTATTATCTTGATTTGTACAATGGGACTGCTTCGCTGTCCAGTCAGCTCGGCCAATACGTAGTCGAAATTTCATGTTTCGTTTTTTCGAAAGACCACGTCGGCAAATTTTTTACCTTTTGAAAAGATGGTGATTGGGATATTTCATAGGACACCACCTCCAAGTGGATGGACCTGTTGTAGCCGAAATGGTTTTAAGGGACATTTTGCAGTATACGATAACTTGTTACACGCTTGCATCCTTCAGTCGATCTGCCCAATGCCATTGGATTTAGTGAAATGTATTCTAGCTGTTGATCAAGCCCACTTAATTGATAGCCTGATACTTAAGCCGATAACATCCCTCTTCTATAAAACGAGGATGACCGGGGATTCTGATGCGATGCTAAAGAGCACTTAAACTATGCTGTTCCATTTGGTATGGTTACGTACCAAATTATTCAGTCACAACTTGCCACATTCTTGTACCTCGCCGGTGTTTTTCTGTTGCAGGATGAAAGCAAAAAAGGGACTACGTCAAAACATGACCCACAGTGTGAATATTGCAGTCTAGCGAGTTATCGGCTCAGAGCAGTGAGTTATGGCTCTGAACACGCTCGCTTCCATTCCATTGGGGAAGTCACCGAAAGATATGGAATTATCATAACCTTTTATTATAAACGGGAGAGGTTTGCTTTGATTATCCGCAAAAGCTTTTTCGAGGAGTAATCACCTAATTTACGGCTTCCTTCAAAACCGCAGCGAGTCACTGGAATTCTTTGGTGGAGGTAATACTGTGTATTTTCCCCTGTGAACGATTTGCTTTCCTTCATAACATGAATAAATCTAGGGTCATACTTGACATAAAACTTACTTCTGACTCGCGGCCTTATGTCAGGCCTGCTTTCAGAACTATATTTCAAGGGCTTCGCGGGGTTCAGTATCGAAAATCACTTAGTCCCGACATCTGCAGTTCAATTTGACAGCAGCCCAACTGTTCTTCCTTTTGTCACCTCTGTTTGTACATCAAGCCAATCGTTTTGTGCGCGGGACGCACATCAAGTGGCTTTTTTGACTCCGTATAACCGTTTAAACCTGTCATTAGTAAGTTTGGATGACCCGTAGGTTTCCTCTGGCGTAGCAGCCATGGAAGGACAACTTCTGCTTAGACTGAGCCATGTGGATGAATGCTATCTGACATACCCGTCGGGTGCAGTGATCTTTTAGTTGCAAGCAAATAAGAGTTACTAGCAGTGGTGCATTGCTGTGCAGATAGAAACACGAAAATGTAGAATACCAAAGTCGTGAGTTGATTGAACTGCCCAAAAGATGTAACGAAACCGGGCGGTTCTCCCTGGTGTTGGGGAGATACTCATAACTAATTTTATCAGTTTGGCTGTTTCGTTAACCATAATGTAGCAAAAAAACTGCCAGCCTACAAGTAAATGAGTTTTGTCTGAAGGTACTGACGTCTGACTTCCCTGTTTGTCGGACTACTAGCTATGATTGTTTTCGGAAAACGGGCATCCTCCACGTCAGGTTATCAGTGCTCTACCGCCAGTAAAACTTTCAGTCATGATTCCTAGTTCTGTGATTGTCACTGGCAATAATCTCTCGGAAGAGTAAAGTTGTTTTGTCCCCAAAAAATAAACTTTGTGAGTGTTCCGTCAAGATAAGGCTATCCTCTGACAGGAGATTTTTATAATCCCTTATGAAAGGAGATAAACAGATATATACGAAAGCTTTGTAGTATCATGGGCTCTCGTTATATTAAACAAATCAAACCATATCAGATAGTTTTCTCTGATATCTTCTGTGGTCCTCTTCCCAAAGTTTTCCCTTTCCATCTTTCACACGTGGTTTTGGAAATTTGGGTATGCTTACTTTCGTAAAGTTTTCAGAGAAGCCAGACGCTTCCACTGTGGTATGTTTTACTAGTACAGACTGTTGCGCTTGTCTATCTGTTTACTGATCGCAACACAATGATGTCATCAAAAACAACTCTGTTTCTATCCGACATATCGAGTAAGAGAAAAGTCTGTGTGCTTTCTTTCGTAAAGTTTTCAGAGAAGCCAGACGTTTCCACTGTGGTATGTTTTACTAGTACAGGCTCTTGCGTTTGTCTATCTATTTACTGATCGCAACACAATGATGTCACCAAAAACAACTCTGTTTCTATCCGATATATCGAGTAAGAGAAACGTCTGTGTTTGTGCTAGGGTTACATTCACTGCACCTCAAAAAAATTGCTTAAATATTGAACGATGTGCACCATGGATCCTGCAAATTGGTTATATTGCAGATACCTTTCGGTTTATGGCTGGCCGTGTCAAACCTTGGAAGGATTGCAGATGTCATTACCTCTAATTTTGATGAGTTTGTCACGACAAACTTGCAAAGTAGATTTCTCTCCATTCATCAACCGGACACTTGACTGTAGATTTATTGAATGTCTTGGATGTAACACGTTGGGCATAGTTGTACAATAAATACCCTAAATCGACATAATCTCAACCTTCACACTCGCTAGTTTCCGAGTGGGTGTAGCCAGAACGACGCACGGTCTACCTGGCCAACCGAAAAGGTGTTGCCTTGCACATTCCTAACAACTTTCTTAATTCAAACGGACCTCTTCTGTGATGAAACGTAGATAATCATTATGCAACGGTTTTCCCATTGTTTGGGGGCACCAGCAGGCCGCGCTGTGCCCTAGAGAAGCTGGGGCACAAGGGGCTGGTTAGAAGATTTGGCATTTATGTCACCCATACAATTCCTGCCGATAATCAGGAGAGAGAACTGCGTGCTTTTTTAGCCGACCTCTGTAAAACCAATTTTGCTCCAAACAGCCAACATTTTTCTAAAGACAGCTATTTGGCATCGAGTAAGCCAACATTTGAGCAGTACCGGCAGGAGGCTGATTAGTTTTACATAGCCTACCACAAAGCGTGTCATGTATGCTGTTTTTCTGGTGAGAATTCCGAAGAACAAACATCCGTGCTGTTGTATCAATAGGCCAAAAATATGATAGTTCCATGGACGGTGTCCAGCGTGTCATAATTACCTCTGGAGTGACTTCCACTGGATGGCTGAAAGTTTGCGAGACGTTGTAAATTGAGTAGATATTCTAGGATAAAGACGATTACCGACAGGCAGTCCGCATTGTTTGCCCTATCATACGTGTGATGCGGATAAATCGGGATGCTGTCTACGTCCAACGCACTATTCATCTGGAAAACAAGTGCTGACAAGCGAGACATGTTAACGTGTGTTGGCACCTGTTTTCTATCGTACTACGCACCTGGAAACTGTGTTGTAGCCGTATGTTTTCAATCAGACAATAGTTTCTAAGCAGCAGAATCTCGCATCGGTATTTTTGGTGAGATTTATGCGATTTCTGGTTACCTCGCAGACGAGTAGATTTCCTTGGCTATCATGATAACCTCTGCCTATAGAGAAACTTGATAAGATTAATGCCTGAAGGAGAGAAAATCATGTTAAAGCCAGGTGAATATGATTTTTTCATCCTACCGAATTTTCATGGTCAAAAGAGTTCTGTGGTCCACTTTGTGAACAACTAGGTGTAACATTTAATGAATCGCGGAATTCGAAGTATTTTGGCAGTCATCTTTGATATCCAAGTGGCACTCCAGACAGTTTCCAGGACTTCAGAGGTGTGCCTATTGTTTACGCTTGCTCAACTCTCGTTGCCTGTTTGTGAAATAATTAGACCAGTGCATTTGAGCTCGTGTGAACTTTTAACAAATTTCAGCACTTATGAAAAAGGTTGGAGAACTTTTGAATAGAGAAAGTGTGACTCAAAAATATGTCCTGAGGCTACAATACGATTAATTTGATGTTCTGATTAGACTTAAGAGAAATTGAACAGACTTCGATCATCTATGAGCAAGGTGTGTCCAGCTGAGCCTCATTAACGATGGTGGTAGAACATCCTGTCGGTGGTATTTGCGATCTGTATACTTTACACAACAATGAAAGGGATATGAAAGGAAGTAAACTTAGCTTTACTTTGTTTCTCTTACGCAATGAATCCAAATCAGCTTGCTACATAAGAGTCAAAATATCGATTTGGGACGCCTGTCTACTTCGTCGTTGGATTTTTTCCTCCTCTGCACGTGTTCTTACTAGGTCACAAAGACCTCCAAATGTACACGGGCGAGATCGAAAACTCCGCGACCGGCCTATGAATGATAGGTTTGCCTTATTTTGCAGCAGCCCGCTTGCTGTTTACGCCATTTATTACGCACATCCAGTTTAAGGACTGGG
Organism: Clonorchis sinensis; assembly: GCA_003604175.2. Lineage (NCBI taxonomy): Eukaryota > Metazoa > Platyhelminthes > Trematoda > Opisthorchiida > Opisthorchiidae > Clonorchis > Clonorchis sinensis. The sequence continues at coordinate 215,863,067 of CM030369.1, forward strand.
TTCGATTTTAGCACTTGTATACAGGATCTCCAGAAGTGTGGGGAAAACCCTCCTTTCAAGCGTAGTTCTTGTTCAAAAACTATGAATTACTCACCTGGCATAGCTAGTAATCTCCTTAAGAATGCCAACTTTTTCGGGAAAAACTACCCTGTTGCACACACAACGGCCAAGTTTCACTGGCCTTATTTATTGACAAGAATTCTGGCGTAAAGTGGAACGTATTTTCTTCACTCTGGTCCCTGTTGTATTCCATATGTATTGGAGTTCAACATATGACACTTGGATGGCACCATGTTTGGGTCAGCTGATAGCATGTAGGAGGCCTCTACGCCGTACCTCTGGCTGACATCGGCACCAAGAGCTACCCACCGCACCACATTTGGCTCCATTCGAATCTTCTGTGGCTACTTATTGCACACAGGTGTCCATTGGTTTAACTGCTGTTGACCAGCAAACCCTATTCAGATGCTAGCTAGTCATGCATGATATTTTCAGTTGTTAAATCCCAAATAGTCACCAGCGATTACCTTGCATGTTCACCTTAATTATTAGAGAACGAACAACTCACCCGCAAGGATTGGCTAAGATTCTGGTTGGTCATTTCGACGGTCCGGGTTCTAACCCGGTACTGGCAACTCTAAACCTTATTTCGGTCTATATAGCTGCCGCGTTAAAAATGGAGACACCGAAAAAAGCAACTTTTGCCTATCGCATTCCGAAGGCGATTACGTGTAAGAATAGACGAATAAATAAGCCAAATATAACCAGTTTATCGATATTTACTAGCAATCAAAATTCGTTCGCCTTTTTCCAGTATGAATGGAATGATTTTTTTACCTGGCATTTGATAACAGCATCTCAGAATAGTACCACAAGCAGTGGAAAAACAATTATCTAAATAACTGTATCGAATAGCATGCACGGTGATAGAGAGAAGTTAACCGTCGAAATGAACCAAGGGGCATAGTTCTGGCGTCGGTCACAATAATTGAAAGTCACCCAGAAAGTACTACCCAACTAACCTCTTCGTTTTACACCCAAACAATTCCCATAGTGAATTCCAAGGACAAATGTTCTATCATCATCTCATTTGGTCCAATTATTTGTGTCCGCGTGTTTTGCAAACCGTATTAATCATGTGGCTCGGTACTTATCGCGGCGAAACGTAATTTCTCGGGATGGGAATTGATGGTCAACTGATAGGATAATCCTTAAACAGTCAGTATATACATTGCACCAAGTCTGGCTTAGTGTACAATTTAGCATCGCTTGAAAAGTACCGGCGAGTCGATGAAATCTAGTTTACTGTTTGACAAATGACGCCGTCAAGTCAAGGATCTCTAGACTTCTGAGTTAAAAGAAAGATTAACCCAATGAAAATCAAAATAATAGGTTTTTGTCGACCACCCGCAGTACCGGTATGGTTCATTCTTTCAGCTGTTTATAAAATTCGAGTGTACATTTTCGTGTACACTGAATGTGCACTGAAATTGTCCGTGTACATGAGTCTGCTCACCTTTGTCTTCTCAATAGAGATAAGAAAATCGTTTGAGTACGTATAATTAGTTAAGATATATGTAGGGAACTGCAGCTAAACCATTAATACCCACGATTTAAAGAAGTGAAACCAATCTAAGCAGACACCAAATAATTTTTAAAAAATTCTCATTGAAAGTTCAGTCTTCTTTCCGAGGATGCTTGATTTCAATGTTCTAGTCTTCACAGATTTTGCCAAGTGGTTCATCCTGTAGTTTGTGATTAACGTGTTTATTTCAACACTCACTAGTTTCTGGCCTTTGTTCAGAAGTTAAAAATAGCTTGTGACTGTCCGTATATTCAGTGGTCTAAATCATGCCTTCCTGTCTGATCAACGTCAAGACTTCATAGAAATTCTAGGACAGCAAGCTGAATGTCCTCCTTGTTTTAGAGCCTGAATAGACCAGCGCGACATCCTTCATTGTAGCCTGAAGATGGGTCTTGTGATCTGACCGATCGTAGTTTAGCTTATCAGCGCCAAAAGGGCAATTTAAATGTGAACTGTCATGGGATGTAATACAGTACACGAAGTATTCTGTTGCTGTAGAAGAAACAAAAGGTCATTCGGAAATCTGGTGCATACCTTTTCATCCTGTTATTTGCATACCACTGGTGTAAAAAAATAACAATTGGAAAAAACCACTGCAAAGTAACCAAAGTTATCCCTTGAATTTGTTTTAAAGTCGAGATGACATTTACGAAGGCTGAGGAAGTGGGATCATTTGTGGTCCGTCAAATGAGTGAGGCTTCACAAAGCCACGTCTGCAGTTTTGCTCCTGTGTTAGCTCATCAGTTAGACGTAGTTTAAACTTCGCGTCTGAATACAAAGCGTTCATTTAAATATGATGCAACAGGAAATGTTGCTCGTCATTCTCCCGATAAATCTGTTTTCTGGATGAACTTGTACCTCGTGTTTCGGCAGGATTTAAAATAAATTATTACTCAGGATGCCGAGTAAACACCAAATAAAGCAAATGATATTGGAGTTTTAAATTTACTTCTGCAGTTGCAAATTGGAGGAGTCACATTTGCGTTTTGTTACATCCCTTGAAAATCTGACTATGGGCGCTGTCTGATCCCCTACCCAGTGAGCTACCACAAACGCTCACTCGTTCATCTCAAGTAGGCAGATTAAATTCACCCGTGATTTGCCACCACTCGGAATAATGTGTATACTGTTGGTGTCCGTCAGCACTATTAATAGGCCTCATATGAGATGTACTTTAATCCAGGAATTCAGGAATCCAAGAGTCCGCATAAGCTCGGCGTGAATTAGTACTAAATAAAAAGGACAACTGGCAAATCTTGAAAATAGTGAATCGGTGTACGCATGATGTAAATGAGGAAACAACCGAGATCACTGGACTGCCACTGACCAGACGGATGCTATAAGAAGTGGCACACGAAGAAAACTTGCTCTATCTCATGGTCCAGATCTCAGATATCTGACCTGTTTTGCCTCTGCTAGCGTGCGTGAATCAAATGCGTTACGTGTCTGAACAAATTGTAACCAACCTGCCCATCTCACCGAAGCGTATACAGACAGTCTGTTCCATCACCATCGTCTCCCTTCAACAAGAAACGGTAATTATCAATTTCCTTGGGTTACTTTTTGGTGAATAACTTGGCGCGTATGCGGAAGCCGCGAACAGAATGGAAACATGTCACGCCAGAACATAGAGCGATGATGTCTTCAGACAGAAGAAACAACAAGATTTTTGTTTGGCCTGCCAGAAACTTGATGCGGGTTGAAAGGTTAGCATGCTACTCGAACGGGAACTAACACGGACTACGTGCACGATGTATGAAGTGTGTGTGGTCGGTTACAGTTTCCTCTGGAGATTTTCTCACGTGATTACATTCAACTAGTGCCTAAAAGGCTAAAATTATTGTACGGGTGTCTTATCGGCAGTGTGAAACTTTCGAATCCATAGAAAGCTTTGAGGTTCCATTCGTTCCAGTGTGTGGTTGTACACGCTTTCATTCCGCCCAGAGCGGCCGGTCAGCATTATAATGACACTAGCTTGTCAGGAATTCAAACTTGGTTTTGTTTTACCTTAACAGCAACGCAAGTATTTTGTGGAAATATGACGGTTTCCTCTCACCCTTTGTTTTACTCTGTCCTCTCTGTCTGAAATCCGCTCACACTGAAACTGCAAGAACACACCGAAAATTCTGCTTCTGAGCCTGCGCGTTGTACAGTTTTGAAATATTCATTAGCTAGGTTAAGTTGTTTTGCTTGCCGCATAAAAATAATTTACCACTTCCATGGGATTGGCTAGCATGACGTGTAATATGCGCCTCTAGAAGATTCTCAGACATACTGTCTACTAGCATTGCTCTGTTCATTAGAGAGGCTGCATAAACGTGAAAGGTGAGTGGCATGTAGCTACAGAACAAGGATTCATATTGAATATGCGCCTCTAGAAGATTCTCAGACATTCTATCTACTAGCATTTCTCTGTCCATTAGAGAGGCTGCATAAACGTGAAAGGCGAGTGGCATGTAGCTATAGAACTATCTAATGAACAAAGATTCATATTAATACATGACTTGGGACAACCAGATTTATCGATATGTATATATAAATATATATACTGGTCATGTCTATATATTTATTCCCACGTCTTCAAAATCAACCCGGAAAGCAGTGCAAACTGGTGTAACTACTGTTTTAATTCTCATATAAAAAGTCGCGTTCTCAGGGCGCTTTTGTCTTAGTAAACGGTTACCTTCCTCGAACAATGAAAACAAACAGAGGCAGTCAAACAGCCACCGCAAAATAGTTCTTAGTGAAACGCTGATTAGTAACCATCCGATGAAGATTATAATGATGAAGACGGTGATCAACCGTGAGATAATTTGCTCCACAACCCCACGGGTTACCCACCAGTCACAACAGTTTTATTATAAACGTTTGATTTTCACTCGATATGACATCATCATTGCTTTGTTGTTTGGTAGAGTGGTATGATTCGACACACGAATAAAAAAGGACACGTGGATGGTATCATCTCAACTGGTAAAACGCTTGCAATCAGTGTCCAGTTCAAGGAACTCAAAGATTATGAATGCACAATGGTCTACAAAATGTGATCTAATTTACTGTCTGAAATTGACCTTTCGATTTACAGAGTATTGTGGCCTTCCGACCTCCTACGTTTTTTTGTAAAAAGGGACCATTGAATCAGATGTGGGAAATAGTATGCGATTGTGCTTTTCAAATCACTCATGTCTAGACGGAACGCATAAATTTACGCCCTTGCGTCTCTAATAAACGCCCAAAAAACTTCACCGTAAGCCAGCTTGTCAGTTTGGATGGGACTTCTGTCGTCTTTCTCGCATATTTCCTTCTTCGTTCGAGATGTTTGGCGCCACAAATTTGTAAAAGCTTCATAAACACACTGTCAGTCCCACGAATGTTTCGCATTGTTCATAATGATGGGGTGCTTGATGACAACTTGATGACGGGAACGACCAGCTCCGCCATGGTCTGTCTATATAACTAGACCTTCGAATTAGTAAACTTTCCAAAAATTTTGAGGGTTTCCATCAACAGTCCTGAGTTTGCGCTAGACGGGTGGTTGGAGTGGTAGGGGACTGCACAGTACAACATCAATGAACCCTCTTTTCCATTGTAGTAGAGAAACTGATTTTTGACAGCTTCGGTCAAGGGGAGGAAAAATACATATCAAAGGTTTGCGTGGTAAACACCAGTGTCTGACAGTCGCATAGTTTTCCTACAACCGGAGTCGAAGGGAGCATGTTCACTGTGCTTTAAAGCGGGGTGGTAGCAAACGCTTTCTTGTGCTTTTAGCATTTTTCCGAGGAGAGCTGAAACGTTCTATATGACTTTTCAGCGCTTCCCAAGCAAGCTGTCGCGTGGAAAGCCAATGGGTTGAACCAAACCCTTGATTCAATAACGTCCGGCTAGAGGAAATTAGACGTCTTGGGCTTTTCTGGTTACACACTATGAGTAAATATATCATATTGTTCCGGGGAATTGGAGTATTAGCATTGGTAAGGGGGCAGTACTAGCTCTTGGTAAGAGAACAAATGAATGTATGGCCAACCCTTCAAAATGCTACCTTCAGGCCATCAGTATCACTTGCGAATTACCCCGTACGCTTTAAAACACACAGGCCAGTTAGTCGGTCAAAATAGTACTTTATGTTACGTTTGATGAGGACGATATATCATGTCCAGCTACTTTTGAGCACATTTTATGGAATTTCTTTGGTCTATAACAACGACATCAAAATACCCCCAGACATGCGAGTTTTCGCAATCTATTAGGTAGCATACCAGCCTTCGATGAAATGAACCTAACGGAATGTTGCAAAATATCTGATCATGGATGAATTCTTTTGCAAACCGCTCTTTTGCTTTGAGACAGACCATCTCGACTCTGGGGAGAAACACCATCACCTTACATTCTACTTGTTTCCGCACGCCGTAAAATCTTTGTCTGGGGAGAAACACCATCACCTTACATTCAAATTGTTTGCGCACGCCGTAAAATCTTTACCCGGTAAGTTGGCTTTCATGGTGGCACTCCCAGCACAGAAATGTCACTGGAATTCAGTCTTATGGTAAACAAGGTATTCTCTTCGGTGTTCCGAGCAACAACTAATGCGACAGCACAAGAGAAACTTGCTTTGAGGACCGCCAATTCCGTTAATATTCTGTGCCACGAACTCAGCCTCTCTGGATCGAGTGGTCGAAAGCCAAGTTTTGGTCTATCGCTTAGTTCCGATGGGTATCCCTGTTACTACTTCAAACCCGGCTTCTCTCTCAATGCAGCTCATTTCGCGCTGATTAACATAAGTCACTTGATCGCAACTGATAAATTCGCCACATTTTAAAGTGTCATATGAAGGACTTTTACAAAAAAGCCATGCTTTTTCATGCCTTATATTAAACTACCATTCCTTTATCTGACCGTTTATCAGAGGCGATCTATCGTTTAGACGAATGCAGATCGATCGCTGCGATAGTCAAAATGTTAAATATTAAAATTATACGCTCTCAACTCAATCTGAAACCCGGAATGTGAGTTTCTCTACATACGTCACTACGATACGAGAACTAATCCTCCAAACGTTGCGTCAACCGTGATTAAAGGAAGTGTGGTAGTCGACCGGTATGCCAAAGATTTTTTATGAGGGATTCGCGAAGACACTGGCTTTTACTTGGGGCTCAATCCAAGGACCAAATATCGCACAGCTGAGAAGAAGGTAAACTGCTGAATACCGGACATCAACAGACCGATTTAGGAAATTTCGAAGAGTTTGCGATCCAAATGCCCAGCCTCGCGAACAGATCAAACGGTCGAAAAGTATCCGATTCGAATAATGACGTTTCGCAAAGCTATATGTCACTGGAGTCCCTAGAAGTATTCCGCCTTTACTGGCTACTGCGAGTGTATCGTACTTCTAACGGGACACTGTTATTGAGCAATAATACGAACGTAAAACAAACATCACTAGTTTCCCTCAAAATTACCTGGTTAGTCATTTGGCTGTCACACAGATTCTCATAGATTTACACAATCCTCTCAGGTTGAAAACACTTTTGTGCAGATGAAGTTCAGCTGACAGTTTCTTTTGCGCGGTGTCATTTAGTGGTATTATTGTTGATGATCTGATACTGACTATGCCTACCTAAGAAACGCTACTATTTTATTTGTTCTGCGTGTATTTTTGGTAGTAATTACGGTCTTGTGTATGATGTGCTGGTGCTATTTTTGCCGCGGCGTTTTGTGTAGATCAAACAAAGTGTGCTGATTACTACATCCTCACAACCACTGTACTAGCATTGTTCCATTCAGACAACAGACCATTTGCGAAGATCAGTCGTGCCGGTATAGTCTCTTTCGCCATCTATGCAAATTGTTTCAGGGGAAGAGAGTTCCTATGTCTGGGCGAACCACAGGTCATCCAGCTGGTGCTATCTTACCAACCGTGTGTGGGTCTATTCAGTCTGCGCTGATTAAGCTAGCCGGTCATCCAGTGGATGCATGCTAATGAGGATGCAAGGAATCCTCACATCATCGCTTGAGATTGCTTTTTTGATACAGTTGAGGTTCAAAAGATGATCCATTGTGCCACCACAAAGATAAATTTCTCGAAAAGGGCAGGTTATACACGCGGCAAATCGATTGCCCTCTTTGCCTTTGGATATTCTTTTGAATAGAGCACTGGTAATGCGGGTTTTATTACAATACGACTTTCCATAACAATGTATTCCCATGTTAAGACCTGCTGCCACCCAACTGTAGGTTACGTTAACGAGGCTTCTACGAGATATATCCTTGTAAACTGACAGCGGATAATCTGGGTGGTATAACTACTCAATGCTTTTGTTGTTTACTAGGTGAGAACATCACAGCTGACGTATGGAATAGCAGAGTAAACAAGACACACCTGTCCATAAACTGATCGACCAGATGAACGAACCTGTCCTCAGAATCCTCTATATAGTTCTATTGTGATGTCCAGTAGCATAACACAAGCAAAAAGTCAAACAATCAGCAACTTCGGTTGAATACTTCTATCAACGACTTGCTTAAAGAGCTAAATTGAAGTGAACTGTATTTGTAATCTGTGGCTAAAACATTAAATCAAATGATGAAGGCAAATAAAGAAGTGTTTGATGTGTGAACAGAAATGTCAACAGGAAGCGCTTATCCCTCTCTCCCTTTATAAGCATATCCATACATATATTCATATGTATTGGAGATGTCCAAAACGACAAGAGACACCAGTCGACGCTTACTAATGTTTTTGGAATCCAGTCATGCACCCAAAAAAGTTCTGCGTTCTACGCATGGCATCTTGATGGCATAAAAGCATTTCTGAAACCGCGAAGAAGGCAGGAAAATTATGCTCATGAAATTGCTTAGAAGGAAGAAGGTTCAGATCTTCTGAAAAGTCAATTTACACCTGAAATGTTCAAAGCAATTTCACAAATGTATGGTAATTTCAGCGGAGTGAAAGAGTTTTTTCATCTTGTACGGTTAAAAACCTACTGGTGGGAAATAGCGGATGCGATTTACAGTGGTAAATTATATTCAGGAAGGTGGATGTTTCTAACAGTAAGTTCCAATGTCACAGGTCTTCTCACTTGTAATAGTCCGTTGATGGTGATAAAAAGAAGATCATATTTTCCAGCTGAGTGGTTTGGCACGTAACTCATAACTCTCACCAGTATAACTAGCAAAAATCCCGTTCGCGACAAAACTAATGATCAGTCATCCTCTTGACGGTCAAAGTGAAAGACGTTTGGTCAGTACCGGATAAATACCACGGGAAACAAAACCAAGCATTTACAGAAACTCGGTCTGAGGAAACTAGCGTGTATTTATTGTGTCAGGTGACTTTTTAGCCAACGGTCCTCCGTTACTTCCCTAGAGCAGCTGTCCATTTGTCTGGTCCTAGTCTCAGTTTGTAAGTCCAGAAATAGTTTAAACCAGGCTGAATGAAGGCATGTTTCAAGGATCGAATATGAACGGGCGCGAACCATTATACTCTTTGTTCAAGTGTTTAGATTTGTGTCTACTAATGACACTGGGTGATAAGAATAATAGTTTTGCTAACTAAATGTACAATGTACTATTCACTTAACGTTAAAAAACAACCAATTCTTTCATCATATTTGTGCCATTCCACTTATGAGTGGTCTGTGAAGGTAATCTGCAACCTCAGGTGCGTGTGATCTACGCACATACCTACTGAAACACCTGCTTTTTCTCAGTTTCCTTGTGGTATGTGACATCTTTCAGATACAAAATTTTACTTCTCAGAACCAGAAGTTTTTATTTTTCCATTAGAAGGCTGTGTAGGAACTTGAATGGAGATCCCCATCATCGTTCTGGAATAAATAACTAGGCCTCGCAGAAATTAAAGGCGTTCTCAGCGGCCAACTAAACTAGTCAACTTTACCCAAGTCTTTGGAGGGAATTTCGTGAACTACTACGGAAACACAAAAAATAACCATTAAATTTATCGGACCAAGCTCATCAAGCCTAATATTCCGGGCGAAAAATACACATCCAAGTTGAGCGAACCTAAATGTATTAATAAACCATGACTAAACAGGCATCTAAAGGCACGCCGAACACTGCTCGGTCTTCCCTGTAGTTGCAAGAGGCCATGCTATTTGGAAAAAGATGGTAATAGCACCTCCAAACAGTTTTGACCTCACGTGTGGGAATTGTTATTTTTGCTCATCAAATCATTCGAGAAGATTACTAGCTGAAGATAACTTTGGAGGGAAAGGTCCTGTCCCCGATAGAACAGCAGAAGATGGAACGCGAGACCTGAGGAAACAGACAAAAGAGGGATGACGAATCAAGGAAATTAACTTACTCTTATGGCCAACCAAGTGTGAGCCATGTTTCGTCTTGTATAAATTTAGAATCGGTCAAAGCCGTTACCAGTCATGGTAACTCTGATTAGAACAAGCAAGCGCAATTAACTACTCCGTTCTGCAGTAAAACCATTTTCTGCTTATGCGGTATTCGGTGCAGTTTTCAGCATTCTGTCTCCAAATATCCAGATAGAAACCATCTGAAAGTTTGACTCAGCGTTGAATGGCACAAATCGCCGGGTTTCCCCGATAGTAATAGTTACTCGTATGAAATTGTGCTTACTTCAAGAATTGTTGGTATGAAATGTACAATCTGTTATCAGTGTAAGATCTGGAGGCTTGTGGGCGAATAAACAACTGGTTAAATGTATTTCCGAGGTAATATGAAGACGTCAATGACAATGATCTCTGGTAAACAACAGAGCGGAATATGTAAAAAGCATGGGTCAAGACTTTGCGCGACCTAAGTTATCGCTGTATATATTAGCATTTAAAGAGTTAAAAAAGACATGCTGCAAGACGTGCGAAGAGTTTAATGATTACAAATTTTGTTCATATTCACACTCTTTTGAGAATGGTCGTCCTTCTGTTCTGGCGTAATTATTCTGGTGAGTCCACACCAATGAAAAGCACTGGATTTGAGTTTCGCTCATATTAGAGCTCAGTATCTAATGGCCGTGGCGAGATTTGAACTCCGGACATCTGACATGCGAGGCGAGCGTCTTGCCACTACTTCACCAACGCACATTGGACGCATCTGAATTTTCACGTCTGAACAGGCGAACGTGTTCACGCTTGAGCCATGTGACGAAAACGACACAGTAATTATCCTGGTTGTGACGATCGATTGACCCACCAATCAGGACTTCCCATCACAGACGCTTGAAACCCACTGGGCAACTTTTTGGTTTCAGTTGTGGGGTTTTTCAAGATATGTATTTGTTCATATTCGTGACGTACTCAAAAGAATACCTTTGGAGTTAGTCGCAAAACCAAGAAAAATTAATGCGGACAGTTCACATGCAGACGCTGGTCCTATAGCTTACGCTAAAGATAAAGAAAATCCGTGCAGACTAATTATCATAAGGCCCATTTTCCACAGGATATTTCTGGTCAGAAGACAAAAATAACTATAACTTGACCGATTTAAGGGTGATGACTGCACGGATTTTTTGCTCAGACTGTTAGAACAAGTCATTATACATACTGCTGTCTGATTGGATAAACGAACTTAATTGAAGGATTGCCGATCATAAGCATAAAGCCGGCGTAATACAGAAGGAATTTTACGAAATAATCTGGCTGGCGCGCAGTACAGTATACAGAGATATGTTGTATTAAACTGTTTTTTCATTGTAGTTAGTAAGCCGGCATGCTGAATGGAGGCAGTGAGAACTGCGGGGAAACCTTGATGCACCTAATGCCATGCCGTCATGAATAAAGCTAGAAATAATTTCTGAATGTCCACTTAAATTGGTAGATATCCTGTCGCAAAATGCAAGTCCCGGGCTGCTTGTTGAGTACGATCGTAGGCTAGACCCAGCTGTCTGGAACTCCACACGAGTCCCTTCAACTTCGCTTTCGGCTGCCATCTGGATGACGTTTTAGAAATAACGGTGCATAGATAAACTTTTCACTTCTCCGAATGCAACTTCAATGGTTCTGTGCCTTATCACTAATCTTTGTTGAGTGCTCATTTTTTCAGGTTATGGCGTAGGACAATCACATGAGGATGGGTGTGTTTATAAGGGTAAACACTGTATAAAGGCACTTGTTTTTGAAAGTGGTAAACTACTGAGAGGGGCTTTGAGGATATAACTAATTCACAATTCTAAGTAAGACACAGACCAGAAATGGTATTTAATTTGTTCATTTAATCGAGCCTTATATCCTGACAAAGTTACGCATGATATTGTATAATATAATAGACCATGATAGAAAAAAGCGCAGTATAGTATAGTAGAGCACAGGATAACATGAAGTAGGATAGTATAGCATTACCTAGTATTGTATAGGATGTTACGGTATGCCACAGGATGGTCTAGTTGTGATGTTGCACTGTATTACGTAACTTGGTATATTGTGTAGTATAATGCGGCATGCCTTAAATCTGTGGCACAGTATTGTTTGATATAGTATAGCAAAACGAATTGTAATATAGTACAGCGTGGTGAGGTGTGTTAAGGTGGTGTGAACCAGCCATAAAATGAGCCGGTTCCTTCAAAAGTTACTGATGATTATCACCACAATAACGGTTAATCTAACCGCACACATGTGTGGATAAAATTTTATGGGCAAGTCTCGCGCTCTACCATAAAACGTAATGTATATGGTAAGCATTAATCAGTCGATGATTGTAAAACCACAGACTTTATGGTTGGGATTGAGCGAAATAACAGCAAATTAATTCTTGATCAGCCTGACCAAACTGGCGTACAGATCATTATCACGGATGATATCGTTACTTTAGAAGTTTTGCACCTGTTTAACATAAGCCCACACAATCAGTGCGGGCTTATGTTAAACAGATTGTGTAAAGTCGCCACAGACTACAAATGACTTCGGGAGATATGATATCTGAAAGATAAGTTAACTGGAATGGTGTGTCTAACCTGGTTCCCCAGTAAGTATTCAAAATTCAGACAACCTCGGGATCCTATCTCAACTGCTTCAAAAGCTAATCGATTCGTCGTTCCCATATGAAGACGATAACGAATTCCCTTGCCAAGTGCCGCTTGAAGTCCGTCCCCAAACGAACGCAAAATATCGCTAACTTTGTTGTTTAATAGGGAGACAACAAGAATACCAAAACCACCGAGGCTAGATTCAGCTGGATTCAATCTAACAACTTGAATAGGTCTGCTAATCCAGGAGCATGGGCTTCTTGGAATACAATGCGGTGAGCACATCTCCGAAGTGGCTGCAGAGATCTCAATCTGGGTGTCCAGAAAGCCTAATGAACACTGGTCACGCAAGAGATCGCCTCACGGCCTCAGAGCCCAAGCTGTTGTTATCAACCCCCTTTATTGGCTCAGACACAATTAGTGACCAAAATCTCGTCAGCCTGGTAATCCCTTTGTTCTATTACCACTCCTCATTGATGCCAGGCTCATGTAATTTAATATTTTCCGTTTACCATGGTTCTGTTTCATCCGGCACCCCAAATTTACATTGCATTTTCCTGGTTTGCTCTCCCAAAACTTTCCATTTTGAATTATATGCCTACGATTATAACCCATATCCGGACGAGGTTAACCAGTTAACTCACAAGCTTTTGAACTCACGTTGCATCTCTTTACCACCCACGGCAACAAGCTGCCTCTACTTGACAAGAACCATCTGATATGTATTATTCATTTTGTGTACCTGCTGACTCCACATCATATCACAGGAATAACTGGATAAGATGTGCGCAAAATTTCAACGTAGTAAGTACCTTAAACTACAATTTTGGCTGTTTTCAAATACAATGTTGTTTGCTCGTCAATGTGCTTTAATACTGGGGTTTTGGTAAGCCTGCTGATCCTGGGGATTCTACACAAGCATTGCAACTGAAATCCATCAAATATCCGAGCGCTGTTTTTTTACAGACAACATGACAGCCTTGTTCATCAGTGCGTACCTGATGAAGTCTGCCCTGCAGATACCTACAAAGATTGCCGTATTCCTTAGTGGAATGCGATAAATAGGAACAATAAATATCCCACAACCTTACTTTGGTTGTTGTTGCCCTTTACGTTGTTGTTGCCGTTTACTTACAGCAGAGCACATGCCTTTACTTAAAGGCAATCTGTGTAAATTTGCTTAGAGTTCTCGATCCGATCTTATTAGAAACTGATCCTGCTAGCATTGTTTTGGTAAGATGAAATAGGAACCAAAGTTTTTTGGATCGATTCTGTAACTGTCAAACATGTTTGCTCAACCATGGTGTCCGTCAAGCAACACAGTGTGCATTCATGGGGATCGGATGAAGCTTGGAGAAAATCTTCGCTTTTTCTCGCTTTTTCGTCTGGCTTCTGTGCGTGTGGCATTTATAATGCATACGTGGTGATATTTCCTGCTGTTTTAGTTTCTCGTCGAAATTTGTAGCTGAAGCTATGATAAAAAATATAGCTGACTAGCAGGCCCCCCCAGTCGGACCTACTGGTCTGCATTAGTTGAGCGTAAAGAGGTCCACGTGTAGTTGACAACCCATTGGTGGCTTATACGTAGACGAATTCGGTGCAATGTGCAGACGGCTGACGCCAATTTAAACCGGAGGGACTATGGTCGATGGAAAAACACTCTAGCTGCAGCGAGTGACAATGGAAGGAACCAAGTAGAACTTGGAGCAAGTTCAACAGGTCACTGGAACTCCAGTGATAATGGTACATCGACACAATTAACAGATCATAAAATTTCCACACGCCCCACATCAACAGCAATCGGGTTCCTCAAAAGTTGGTCCTGAAATTATCTAGGGATTTTTTAATTTTTAAATTCTTATTGTCAGCTTTCGCCGTGGAGGCTTATCAGACACAAGTAGTTGTGTTCACCCGCGTTTCGTTCGGTGAGATTCCAACGTTATCGGCGTTAGAAAAAAACGCACTTAACCCAGTAGTCAAACTTGCCTATCCCTACTAGGTGATGGATTCAACCTGCTGAATATGCCGCTTTTGCTTCAGAATATGCTTTTTCGAAAAAATTGCTTTCGATAAAATCAGAACTAAGAAGTGCAGGTATAAATATGATTAGAAAACTTATACAAGGCAGTGCAAAATCGCCGTCTAAGTGTGTCTGGATACGAGTTTACTCATATTGATTCACTGGAATCGGACAGAAAGACAAGGTAGCATCGTTTCTCTTATGTGACCTCTCTATTAACACCAGAATGACGATGCAATTAAAGAACAGTCACTTATGCCGTTCAAAGTGCGTTTTGACAGTTTACGTTAGGGTATTTAGGTGGCATTCGATACACCAGGTTAAGCCCCTCAGCCGACGACACATCGAACCGTATCAGCCGAATGAGCGTAGATCACACTTGTCACACGCCTGAATTTTCAGATCCACTAGACTCTTTCAAGCGTCCAAACCTTCTCCTAGACAGACACCGAATTGCACGACTCACGTAGCTTTCATGCTCCACATTCCCAAAAAAAGGAAGAACAGATGGAACCATGGTCCGGTGTCTTCTCCTTGACGTTGTTTCTGGCCACCAGCGATGTAAATTCCGGGCCATGAGACTCAAGAATTTCTGTTTAAGTACAGTTTTTCTGAAATTGTTTCGAAAAATTTACCCTTTCTGTCTGACTGCTGCATGCAGATAGACGGTTTGGAGATTGACAGGTAATGCAAAGTCAAGAATTTAAAACAGACCGACTAATTCCCTCATGGTGGTGAATTGGATTTATCAGTGGTCCAAAGTAAAACTGCGCAGCAAAGCCATTTTTGCTTACGATTGTGCTTTGATCACAATAATAACTAGTGAACCTCCATAATGCGTGATTCATTCATATTGGTCAACAACATCTTAATTTGTCGTGTCAGTTCATCGAAAACGTTCCAATTTAGTCTTATGTCTGCATTCACGGTGCTTTTTACTCTATGTATCGTGATAAACCACATCTTGACGTTTAATGACCGCCAGTAGTGTTAGGTTTTATAGCTACAGGCATGTATTCAATTTTTCTACGTAGAGATGACCACTTCTGACTCAAGGAAGAATGACCGTTTTGAGTTTCGCCCACATCTTTCCAAATAGGCACTCTACTTGCAAGTTCCTCAAGGAAGAATGACCGTTTTGAGTTTCGTCCACATCTTTCCAGATAGGCACTCTACTTGCAAGTTTCAAGAGGTGGGTTATCGCCTTGTTTATTTCTGCCCTCTTTTCAGGAACCCGAATATTGGATAAGTTATTTTTCATATCCCGAAATCTAATGTGCTTTGCTTTGAAAAAAACGGCTGCAATTTAGTCAGTTTTGACCGCCGTATCTGCTGCGATTTAACCAAAAACGAGTACTGATATGGTGTTTAAATTTCTCCAGGACTGGTTTCTAAAGAATGACCTTCCAGGTATTTGTAGGTAGGCATGGATTGCATGTTCATTAGAAGTTAGACACCATAAATCTCTGCATCCAATCGCCCAAAAAAGATGAACAATGGTACTTCCATTGTCAATGCTTTTTGAAACGCATCGGTGGGATCAGAAGCTGTGTTGACTAGCATATCTACTGGTGCAGGTGCACACAAATTTTGTCAACCATATGGCATTGTACCATTTTAAATATATCAAGTGAACGTCAACCTGTTAGGATTGTTGAATTTGCGCGTCCGGCTTACTTGAGATTTAGCGCTTGTGTGTGTGTCCCTTCGGTGACTAGATAGTGTGTACAACCCACCTACCAGTACTTAATAGAAATGTATAGTGGTTCTTCCGCTGATACCCTCAGGATGATTGTTTGATTCTGTCACAAATGCACGTGCGCACTTCTGACTCATTAATGAGTTGTTCGAATCACCTGACGTTTCAAACATTGATTCAGCGTAGTTCACAGTGGGGAACCATTTGATATGAGGCATGTTGTACCATCCGCAATGGGTGGTCCGTAAGGGACCAACTATTTCATCCATATAGGCTCAGTGTTCCGCGGAAATGTCACGCAAACTTTGATGGACTGTGACATTTTGTAGCCCTTGAAAAAGTCAGACTGAAATGGATATTTGGAGTTTTCATATTGACTGCAAATTTGGGTAGTGGATTGTGTGGTAGACAAGTGCTATTTGGTTGTTTTTTACATCACAATTAAAATGGAGTTGTTAAGGTGAAGAAACAAATTCCAAAATTTGATAAAAAGATTTCAGCAACTCGTGTTACCTCACCGAACATAAGTGCATACCAACCGGGGTTTTCGGCCCCTCTTAACTCACGCGTTTGTTTTAAAATCAGAAATAAGTATTCCTTTCGTCTCATTCATGAAGGATTCTGTGTTGTACGTTGGTGTCCCCTTTGTATTAACAGGAAGAGCGTAGTTTGGCTCAAACATGTCGCTGATTTCCTTAAGCGGTACCGGTGTAACGGCGAATGTTACTGATGAGGAATTCGAGTAGTATGTGGTTTTCTCGTAAATCCGCCTCACATCTAATGGAAGGTGGGGTTGATTACGGAACCTGTGGAACGGCTTGGCAGCGTTCGTTTACAATTGTGTGGTAGTCAATGAATATCGACGAAAGTTCAAGAAGACTCGTGAGGATATTCAGTTTTAAAAAATAAGGTGCATGTGAGTTGTGTTACTTTCCTGTCCAATAGTTTGTAACTGTTTAGTTGGGGTTTTCTAGTAGACGGCTTCGCAGCGAAGGGCTTTCTTCCTTACACCGGTATCAAAATGACCCCTTTTCTTCATTTCGTAATCAGTTATCGTGACAAAATGTGCGAAATGCAGATGAACAGTTCATCATTTGGGCTAGTGAATCATTTTTTTTCGGATCCGTGAAAACTTATATTCCATGTCACATACTTACTAGAACTAAGAAGCCGCTGAAATAGGAACGGGAAATCTTGAAAGCAAGCAGCCATTGGGTCTCCAAGAAAACTAACACAACAAACTTTGCCACAACCATGGACAGAAATGTATCATTATTTAGCAACAGTGCTTCAATATATCTCACCAATATCCTATTTTTCTCTATCCATGATCGTGCCAACTTCGAACAAGCACACGGTCCGTTTTTGCAAGACAGTTTGAGTGACATTCGTCACTAGATTTTTAGTCAGCTGGATACCCTCACAATAACAATGGTACAACAGATCCGAGGAATCTTTTTTCTTTCTGCAAGTAGTAGATTACTTCCTTAAACCCTTTTGGCGACCGGAGGCGCAGAGCAGGTCGCCGGTCGCGTATATTACTTTATATAAGTTTTGTTCATTGTCCAACCCAAGCCAACCCATGTCCTAGTAAAAGAAGTACCTAAATAAAAAAGCAAGTTACAGGATGACATCCCTTATTCTCGTGCCATCATCGCGGAACAACTTTTTTAGAAACCAAACGAAATAAACTGGATCCAAAACTCCGAACCTACACATTGAAGAGTGGCCGCTAACGGTTAAAAAGTGTAAATATGTCTCGGAAATTTGAGCGGATGATACCACATTACCCACCACATCAGGAATGAGAGTCTATGTGAATATTTCTCAGGAACCCGCTTTCGACCATTCACACGATCGATCACAGGTCCCATTGACCATCACACACAATGACCCCATATCTTTACCCCGCAAAGTTGAAAAACGCAAACTGAAAGAAGCACTTCAGTCAAAATTCGGTACCTTACTTCAAGTTTGCCTGTAAACGATTTGTTTCTTAAACCTAAGTGTGTTAAAGTCGGGATGTTTCCTTCCGTTTTTGCACACTTTCCCAAGTTTATACGCTGTGGAAACAATATGTCCACTGTCTCTGCGATAATCAGTCATCCAAACAGTTGGTTTGCACTTTCTTCGTGTTACTGCAATTTCTGCCTGCTGTCAATCTATTTAGCATGGATTTAGAGTGCACGCCCAGGCACACAGAAGCACTGGTGGACTTTTCACACCAAGGGTGAAAATGGGATGAACAAACCCTAGTTATCTAGTTCAATCTCTGTGTTTGAGATAAAAGACACAATGGAAACCAGCAACACACGACAACGAGTGTATTAATATGGCGCCACTATTGTACCAGTGTCATGTGATTGGTGTACAAGACAATCAACACAGATAAGCAGAATATAAACTACTGATTTAGTTTTAATGAAATTTTTCCACAGGGAATATTCTGCTCGAGTACGTCCAACAGTTATGTAAGAAAAATAAAGACTAGAGTCATATGCACCAACACCTGTCGATGGAGTAGCCGCTCGAATAGAGCTGAGGAACGACGTTGGTAGGTCGGTACACATTTCGTAAGCTCATATTTGCACATTTAAGGGTTGCCAAAGCATTGTCATTGTCACATAGGTGTGTGTCAACCTTCGCCGTGCATGACTTCAAGTCCTAGCATCCGCGAGAAGACTGTCGTTTTAACGGAAGGCATATGGCACATGGGGTGATCCGAGGAATACATGGTATGAACAAACAATGAGTCCGAAAATTAAGTGAAAAAAATTGTTCAAGGCTTTCATACCAATTTTCCTGAAATATGTTGTTTCACAATGCATTTTAACGCAAGCAATTAATGACAGTTCCTCAGAGTTAGCGGTGTTGTCACAAATGAACCATACGTATTCGTTGCGTCTAGCGTAACACGGTTTTGATAAATTAAACCTCGAATGTGGAGCACTCCGGATATTCCGTGTTTAGCAGCACTAAACGCATTCGGAAGTGAAACAGTTGTTGAATTCTTAGATTTGAAAAGATCGGGGAGTGTCTCACGGTTTAAATTTGCAGTCACTTGCGAGAAATCAAGAGATCCACACGAATGATGCAGCATTCGGAATGCATGCGCATGTAGTAATCAGACCGTTTTCCAAAGTTATTAGAAGGGCCTGATGTGTCCTACTAGGCACAGTTCTCAGTGAGTTGCCCTCTTAGACCACCCGCATCTAGTCTTTTTGAAGGGGGGATTCTTTGGTTAGTTGTCTGCTGTAAAAAGTTTTCCGGAAGTGCTGAGTGACAAACCGCCGAAAATGTGCTCAAGAGCGCGGAAATTAGTCGTGATTCCAAAACACTGATCCGGAGTTCCAAATGGCACAGCAGCCCTGATAGTAAGGAAAGTGTCGGCAGCTCGTGTTACATGTTCTTCTCGCCGATTACGGAAGCTTATTAGCAAGAGATCAAACTAACATGGTGGCCCTCTGAACCGGTTAAGATAGTCTGTTTGGACTCGCTTTTCATCTGGGACAGAAGCTTTTACCTTAACCTTTGAAACTGAACCGGTTAAGATAGTCTGTTTGGACTTGCTTTTCATCTGGGACAGAAGCTTTCACCTTAACTTTTGAAAATTTCGGGGGCAGCAAGAGCAGATGGTAAATATTATTAACAGAAGAAATTCTACAATCTTTTTAGAACTTTTTTGCAAGCACAGGATGATACATTGTCGCCACAGTAAGTAAAAGCCCAAGGAATCAAACGAACTCCGGGAGTTTCTGTCATGTGTGCTTTTCTGATCGAGTAAGTTTTTCTATTTCGTCAAACACCTCATGCTTTTCATGTTTTCACCGTTGCTTACATGACTTCCAGAGAGTGATAGCTAGTTTGAATAAGAGACACTTTAAAATATGTCATCATAACGGAAAAATAGAATCAGGTTTACCCTTACTAGAAAGAGTATAATATCACCAGATTGATGAAAACTGACTGAAGTTGAAGTTTTTGGAGCTAAGTCCATCCCTGAATAGTTTTTGCGTCCAAAACCAAAAAGAACTTACTAGTGTCTCGAGGACTTTGGAGTACTTAGTAAATTACGTCAGGCTTATGAGTTAGACATGTGTAAGCAGATTTACCTCGTTGGTTTCCTCACTCCCAATGTCCTGAGGCGTCACAACTGTTTCGAATTACACGCTGATTCAGGAGGTTGGAAGTGGATTGAGATGTACTCAGTGCACCTTCTCATCTAAAATGCACACGCCAACTTAGAGTTGTCGGGACCAGGCAAATAGCTAACGTGGCACCTCCCGCTGATTTCACGGTCGATCCTGACCTACACACCAGCGATCACACGTTGGCAACTTATAGGAGCAGATTAAGTTTTTCAGATTGGATAGTGGGTTTAATTTATTCCCCAATAGGGTAAAACAACCTAGATTTGTCGTTCTCCTGGAAATACCTCGTCAAATGTTTGTTGAATTGCTGCTCAAGACTTCGCAATAAACAGCTTTCTCACTATACTATGAAAATTAAATTGATGTTTTACGTCGGAGGCACGTTGGGATTGGCAAGCCCAAATTGTTTCAACATCCAAACAAAAACACGACCAATTTTGTTTCATATTTTAAACTGATGTCATTCCATCTTGAAGGAGCGTCGATGGTGCTCTCGATGACAATGGTGATGCTAACAACGTTTTCGTTGTAGCTTCCGAGGAGGATTGATGACCAGGGAAGTAAGGCAAGAGACTTGCTGCATCTTCAGACGTTTTGTATCCAGAACAATTACTATGCCAAAAAAGTCTCGGTTGTTTTCGAAAAGCCCTCATGCCGTTTGTATGGTGGAAAGTATTTGTACGGCGGAGTCCACAGCGTTAACCAAGAAACTGCAACTGGATACCCGTTTCAGACACATAAGGGGCAGTGGAGGGCAGTTCCATCCGGTTTATATAATCATCCATTTGTGTGTACAACTAAGGCATGAAAGTGTGAGGTGTGTGCAGATAGTCGTAGCACCTTGTACAGTGATAAACCATCCGCTACCAAGCTCGGCGGACTGAGCAACAAACACCAGATCAGAAGCCACCGTGAAAGTTGGGCTGTTCAACAAGCCAACCACAAGTGACAGAGTTTCCTACTGACTTTGCGAGCCAAATATTTACACTTGGATGGTCGATTCACAGTTAAACGTTTGATCTGTAGCACCTGGCAGATGACGTAAATTGACAAGGAAAGATTGCGGCGACGATGTTAAAAAAATGTAGTGATACTGTAACCATTGCCACTGGTAAAAGCGAGAAATAGACCCTTTCTCCTGAATGAATGTTGAAATCAGTCGATTATTTATTTAAAACTATCATACCTATTCAGAGACGTCATCAGATATTGTTTTCTTTGTGCGGTCCTCAGGTATCTTACAACTAACTATATTTGAACGCATCAAATAAACAAAGTGGTGAAAAATAAAGATTCACTGTTCGGCGGTGAATTGTGGAATAATTACTAGGAAATAATTAAGGCGCAAGGGACACTATCAACCATGATACAATCAACCAGCCCTGGTTTCCACTTATTCCGTTCCCCTGGACTTGGGTGTCTGCACAATGTGCTTTGGCACGCAGAGGTCAGATTTACGAAGTCAAATGGAATTCTTGTCAGCAACAGCGAGCGGTATTGCTCGCGAAAACACTAGTGACTGTCCGAGACCAGGTAGAATTCCTTGAAATGTCTTTGTTGACCAGCCCAACTTAACGGACTGGCAACAGTAGCAAACCACGCTGTAGTATTTATAATATACTTACTGGCTCACCCTTGCCCTTTACATTTTGTCTGTGATTTTCGTGCAACTCAGTCAACCTGCTAGGCTTTACGCCCCCACTTCAAACGACACTTCTGGCTTTGACTTAATGCAACACTCATCGTATTAACTGATGTATAAAACAACCTAATTCAGCACAATCACCTGAAGAGAAACGTCATAAATGAGAAACTCAGCTGAGTTCCAGATGAGTGTCCCATGAAAATCAAATTGGTATACAGATGTGCGCATTTGTCCAAGTTGTGTTTTATTTGATGTCCGAGGATCACACACAAAAAGGATTATTTGTATTCCGATTATTTCCTAGTAACCATTGATGTCCCCCATTTACTTCTCAACTGATGTTTGTTTGACCATATAGCATATATATATATATATATAGAGAGAGAGAGAGTGACAGGTGCCTGAATGAACTTGTCGACGTTGGAGAAACAGATCGCTGTTTCGGTCACAATTAGGACTATGGTATAACTATGGCCTCGTTTATGGTTGATGATACTTGCGCAAATAGATGAGACACGGCTAATTCATCGGCGCTGGCAATTCGGCACGGCTCCTGAATAGCGTTTGACAGCCCATTCATCAAAAGTTCAGGACGTACTTTTAAATGACGTTTTTGTGCCTCACTACGGCAGCACCTTGGAAACACTGATTTCGTCACAAATGAAAAAACTGCATGATTTTGGTACACAGTATAAACAGCGCATATTGACTCATTTTTTGGATTTCCCTAAATTCCTAATCATGAAAATCTGATTTCTTTCTCCGCCTGTGTTTGTGGAAAAAAGACAGGTAGTTTGTTCAATAAGTGGTCACTGATTGTAATGATAATTCCACTTATATATGCATGTCAGAGTAATACTATAAGGCACTCGGTTCTGTTTCGTAGTTAAAAATTTATCCAGACTATCTGTTTTGTATCCCTTGATATCTTCGGTTGGCTGTGCTGGTGCTTGCTCAGAAACGGTCCACCATGTATATCCAGGAAATTTCTGGTGCTATGGCTGGTGTCAGCAGCTGCAAATCAGAAAAGGTTATCCATTAACAAAATGGCACATAATCGCCTGATATGGCTCGCTTGATACGGAAATTCCCGATTCCACGATAGAGTTGTCGTTGGCAATGTTGTGGAATATAGGTAGCTCGGGTGCGCTGATTGATTGTTGGTCTGTTCGCCGAGCTTGGCAGTTGGATTGCAAACGTTTCATCACCAATCGAGGTGACATCGTCATTGCGGGGTTGAGTGGAGTGAGTTGTCGTTTTTACCGTCACTAAAAACGGACATACACTTAGTCCCCAACAGCGCCTGAATCGAAATCGAGGTTGAATGATAGTCTTGTGCGTATGCTTCTGGTCAAAATCACATTCAACAGTATAAAGAAAGACGGGTGATCCAAACTTCCATCGTTGTAGTGGATGATGTGGATGGAAAAACATTTAAATATCATAAATTCATGTGTAATTCTACACAGTGTTTGGTTTGAAATCGCCCCACTGTTCCAAAACCCCATCACATGATTTACAAAAGAATGGTGGAACGTTTTGACTATGTAACATTTCCTGCACTCAGCTTCTCAGTTGTCCAGCCTTGTCTAGTAAATGCTACACACATCACTTGTTCCTGACAGCTCGCTGGTCTGTAATATTAGTGATAGTTTTGACTTTGACGATGACTTGTGGTAGCCCACATAAAGTAAATGCCTTTCTATGCAAACCTTTTCTAGAAGCAGGAGCAATTGTCTTTCACGTGTTCTGTTTCTGCTCTAGTTAAGCGGACATTGTCAGGCTAGCAGATATTTTTCTTGATTATATTGTCTGAGAAACTGGATAAATACGCCCATGTAATTTAGGTTTTTGCGGTATTTTCGAAGGCACGAGAAGAAACTGGTGGCCTACTGGTCTTGCATCATCGTGGAGATTACTTGTGAAACACCAAGGGTGATAACTGCGGCTGGATCTTGAATTCAAACCTTGAGGAGAAGTTCACCAACGAACTTTTTAGGATGCTAACTACGGGTGAAACATTGACAGCAGATTTATTCGGATGGTCATTATTGGTCTGGAGATCAGGACTCATTCGTTTCCTCTGGTTTCCTGGGAGAGCGAGGGAGGTGAAGCCATGACATCATGCGCTTCTCACCTCAACTAATCAAATGAGTATTCTGGGTATTGCATCGTCCTTCACAGTGTTGTCTAGTAAATGGGGAATTATTCACAAAATGATTTGTACAAAAAGTTTGACTTAAAAAGAAGTTGGGTGCAAGGTTCTGGTCCAACTTTGTTTGCATTCGTAGTCGTCACGCAGCGTGAACACCCTGAGTGGCACTTGAATACACCGCACCCAACATGGACAATGAACAAATTATCTGTGAGCTAATCCAAATCATGGTGTGCAGTGATACGGTTGTGATCGAGCGCAGTCGACTTTTGTTCGTCCAGGTAATCTCAGCGGGCGGTGTGTGGACGTCGTTCAGACATACTCCACTGCCTGGCTCTAGACGGATACATGGTATGCGGCAAGATCCTCCACTGATCGATAAGCAACCCACATACTTCGTCTCGCTGACCGTGACAATGAGTCCGACGAAATTCACTAATTCACAACAAGGGTTGGGAGCAGCCGAGTTAAAACTCATTTGGAAACCGGCGAAAATGAAGCAAAGAGGATATTAATGGGAAAATGGCTACTGGTAAAAGAAACAGGTTATAACAAAGTAAGGACAGTTAGATTACGGGTAATTTACAACAACTAACTATTGGCTGTATAGTCCATATGGCATCATCTGTCTTCATTCCATGGTTGAGTGTAGTGCCTGGAACAGATGGCAAATACATGTGTTTTTTTTAAAAAAAACATGACCAGTGCTCGATCTGTAAAAGCGATACTAAAAGGTTTAGACAAGATCTTTCTAAAAAATATCGGGAACGGTCCAAACCAGTGGCATGCGCTACCGTTGGATCAAGATCCAACAAAACTTCTTTCGTGTGGTAAGTAAAGTAGAACTCGTGCTACCATGTGCTTTGCAACATGGGCAATCGGTTTTGCATTTTAACCCACGGTGCCTACACGTCAGGTGTACTACTGTCCGCAGAGTTGACATTATCTAGGCTAATATTGTGGGTTTTCAATAATACCCACGACTAAATTGCCTGCATTTAACAGGGCGCGTTCAAAATCAATTCAACACATAGATTGGTTCCCAATAACTTCAAGCATTCTTGTTGTAAGTTCGTTTCGCAAGCGACTAATGATTATTGGTCTACCTAACACTGATGTGTTTACCTTTTTAAGCATAAAGTTGGCGCAAGCAATTTTGTCTCATCTCATAGGGTCCAACCTGATCAATGGTATAACGCATACCATCTTTATGCATAGAGTAAGCGATCGTTGTTTGGCCCTTTCAAACACATCGAGGTCGAGGAGTATGCTGGGGTAATTTGCGCCCGACCTTCAACAGATCCGCTTCATCTCTGAAACTCAGTGTATGGCACTCGCCTGTATCGGACGCGGGGCAACGACAGGACACGTAAAACAAAGCGGGACTATTGGAGACGTGTCGAAAGAAGGTCTTCAGTTTAAACAATGATGCTTACTGGTAAACCAGGCAGTAACTTAACCATTATTTGAGTATTCACAATGTTTTTGTTTGGAATTCTCCGTATGAAGTGTGCCAAGTAAAGCCCAGTCAATTTTTACATCAATGTTGCCAACTCCATCCTGCGTTTTGATAAGCATCTTTTGCCCCCACCTCAGGAGTCCGTGATTAATCTGAAACTTCGTGAAATTATACAGTGTTTCTAGGCAAATTGGGGCGTGGATGTATACCTTTACTTTTCATACCTATCAACCTTAATTTATGAGAAGCGTCCGCAGAATTCAGCAGCACATTGTGCTTGGCGTTTTTGATGGGACAAATACTACTGTGCCTATGTACTTCGATGGTTATATCCGCTCTGAATTACCATTTGATGATTACAGTGAGTTCTCGAAAGTGTTGATTTCTGTGTTGCTTTTAAGTATCTGAGATTTCAAAAGTTCAAATCTCTGTTGTAAATCGGACAACCCTCACAAATGTGGAGGATTATAGGACCAAACTACCCAGGAAATAAAAACAAAAGATATCTGATACGAATGAATCCAAAATTTATCATTTGTGTGATGCGCTGCACATTCATCGCTAACTCAGGTACGGAAATAGTCATCCATGCGCTCATCAGCTTAGTTTGCTTTGCATAATTTAGTAGCCATTTAAGGTAAAAAAAAAGGCTACCCATGCTCCGATAATTTAAGAGAATTCCAGGTGGATGGCTGTGCGATTTTACTGTCCACTCCTATTAGAGGCAACACTAGTTGCGTCCTGGATGGCGTTAGGAGGTTGCAACTTCAGAGTAAATTTTAAAAGGTGGCTTGAATAGTAGACAAATTGACAAAACATTTGATACAAAATGCCAGGAGCCCAGTTCTTGAACCTGCCTTTTTTCAGAATAATTCATAGATGGGCTTCTATCCTTCTTTATCAGTGTTTTTATAGCTCTTAAAGGTTCTAGTGGACATTTTAGATAACATTCGATCAGTAACGGTGTCAAAACCGACCTCATTCTATGCGGCTGTCAGCAATAATTTTCTAAACACTCAGCAAACACAAATTGATCAGTAGACACTGAATAGGGATGTAACCACTTGGATACATCTGGAAATTCTCACAGTTAATAAGTTTCTCCCACTTGTGCCAAAATGTTACGTCACCAATGAAGAAATTATGAAATACAATAAAAAGTAATTGAAAGGTGCCCACTGAAATTATTTGCGTAACGCATACCCATATAGTCTAGTTAATCAACCACAAATAATATATCTATTTAGGAAACGCGTGCAAATACGTCTGTGTTAAAGGTCTGGATGTGCGCATTACTGGTCTGTGAAAAAATTTGCATTTTTCATCTATTCCTTACCAAGTGAAGCATGGATGATTGAGGCATGTTCACTGTCAGTTACACTGTTGTGGTCAAATAAATTTACAATCCACACGACAGCCTGGAACACCAAATCAATGAAACCAATCGGTGTTATCCGGATATGCATATCACCTCTTGCGAGGCCTTAGACAAGTAAAATCGGGCAACCTGTCTGTTTGGAGATTGTAAGCCCCAAGATGCTATCAAAGCGCCAAAAAGATTTTTTCTTACGTCTTTAGCATTTTTTTACAAAAGGCTGCATTCAGGCGTTCTACTACTGTTCTTCCTAGCACTGACTTGAGGCTCGATGAAGATAACAAACCAACTTCTGTTCAGTGACATCCCAAAGTGCATGTAACAACGAAATCCTCATTCTCTCAGGTCAATTCCTGTGATAAAGTGAGATAGAATTGCTTGATTCAACTTTTTTTGGGTTAAGAATGACTTTCCCTGATTGCTCCTTACTTGAGTAATACGCAGTTTCATGGGTAGCAAGCATGGACACTTAGCTTTCAAAAGCCGAATGTTGTGGTAGAACTAATCTGACTCGTCCACAATCACGCATCCACGACAAAATTGGCTGTGCTACTGCCAATTCAAATGCACCCATAAATCACTCAGTAAACTGTGTTAGTATTTCAAAACCAGGTTCCATAATTTATAGCCTTGTACAAGTTCGTATGTAATTGCGTATCGCAAAGCGAACTAACAAATATTCTCCTACGTATTTAACAAAGTCGTTTTCCTATTTAAACCATCTATATTGTAACATGATGTTAAATTGGAAGAAACTCATCAAATATTCTAAATCTGTGGGCGAAATGATTAGGCGAAATGAATTCGATATGTCTGCTCACTGAATGCGTCATAAATTCACATGACATTATTCAAAAATCACGTACGAAATTCAGAGCTACGTAATTTTAAAGAACTGAGAAATACACAGATTAAGGGGTCAAAGAGCCAAACTTCTCATGTAATATGTAGGGAGTGAAGTCGAACAGTTTCAGTTTGCATCAGATTTCGATTGTGAGGTCGGATTCCAGTCACTTCTGTGGTAGACAATAATCCGGATAGTACCAAGAGTGACGCATATCAGCACATGACTCCTATCGGACATGATTTATTTCGACCAGATAAGCATCAAAATCCCTTAAAGTAAGCATTATAACTAGGACCGAATGTTGTCCTCCTAGTTACGTAGGTAGTCAGCTTGAGCCTGAGGTCCCGTTTCACGGTTTACGTGATCAGCCATCGGATAAAAGTACAAAAATTGTCTTCACTGATAAATTCCGTCAAATTAATAAGATAGATGAAATCGTTTCAGGCTAAAATGAGCACCCAGAAAGACACGACTCAGGCAACTGATAACGCAGCATCCAAGTCAGTACGAAGCCTACTAGGCGGCATTCAGTTTAATACTTTTCAGTATACTTGGCTACCAGTAGAACATTACCACAACTCCAGGATCTACCACAAGCGCACACATCCGATATGCCTCTCAGGCTCAGAGTTAATTTGTTTGAATATCCGTTCCGATCAAGTGGATCGTTGATCTGTTAGAACCAGATGTGTCAAGTGCTGTCCGATGGGTACTATTTTGTTTACTGATCAGACTGGAGGCATGAAGTTTTATAAAGAGTTTATGATTCCCCTCACATGACCGCGCTCATTGATCAGTTTACGGTTTTGCTTCGCCATAAAGGTGGTAACTTTGTACCTGCCGACGTACCAAACAGTTTCACTCAGTTTACCTAACACAAACTTCAGTCGTACCAGAGCGGAAAGTAAGATGGACTTTCCTCAACGTCAGCGGCTAATATATGGAACCATAAAGTGATAAATCTGCGAAAACCAATTCAAGTAATTATAGTCAATTGAGTACTTTATTCCTTTGCATCGGGAGCGTAACTTATTCATACGTCTTACCACGACGGCCATGAAAAAATGGTTCTCATACTGTTTACACGCGGAAAGAATTGTTGATCAGGTGGTACTTGCTGTGTTCGTTGAGCTTGACAAATGTGTCGCAAACGTTTTGTCACCAAGCCAGTGGACTTGATCAGTGCTTGTTAACTGTCACGCTCGGCAGGAAGATCATATGCTGGTTTCAGCAACCAGTAAACTCCTTCAAACTGCCAATATTTGAACCTATTGCCAGCATACATTTTTAAAGAATGCCTGTCATCAATGCTTCTTACTCAAGACTATTCAGTGTACCATGAAGATATCAAAACAAATTTCAGCTAAGGAAAAACCGGGTTACGTAAGACATTCATTAAGAGGTTGCCCGGCTGCCGGACTAGTTTTCTGAGGAATTCGACATTCCATGCTTGAGTATCCCAGAACTATCATCATATTTCATTTAAAAGACAAATTATCGAGCCTTTCCATCATCTTCTATGTGCGGTGATTTGTGTAGCCCTACTAATCATCTTACTTCGTTCGCAAGATAGAGCATTCTTCGCAGTTTGCATGTCACTGAGGGGTGCTTGAAAACAAATCAGCCCAGGTGTGAATATTCCGTACCTAGATGAAACCAGTCGTGTGGTATGCATAGAGAAGGGCTTCCAGAGTGTATACATGGATATGCTTGAAATAAGCCGTCGTAGAAACGACGTGAGTGGAAACTTTGAGCACACAATTGACTCGTGCAAACGCCAAACCTCGATAGTCCTATGAAAAATTTTGTTTTTAACCCTGTGTGTCGGTGTGTGTTACTTAACGGACTCCATTACTATCCGCCATTTTGATGACCATGTGCCTGTAATTTATATATTATCATTGCAAAACTATCGCACATCGATACGCTCCACTGTACCCCTTAACAACGCACTGATGATATCACCTGGATTGTTGATGAAGCTTTTGCAATCAAATTACCCAGCTTAGCGAACAATCCAGCGATCATACAACCATCGCATTTGATTTCTCAGCAGTATACTAGGCATTTGTGACGCCACTGCCGTTGTCTTAACGGACTTCAAAGGTGCCCTTGTCCGTTTGAAAAGTTATATGTGTCATCAGTTAGGGAAATTAATCTTTTTGAACATTTTATAAGGGCCAAGATTTGAAGTCCCTAGTTTATACTATTCAAGCCAGTGAAG
Source organism: Clonorchis sinensis (assembly GCA_003604175.2). Lineage (NCBI taxonomy): Eukaryota > Metazoa > Platyhelminthes > Trematoda > Opisthorchiida > Opisthorchiidae > Clonorchis > Clonorchis sinensis. Next base: position 215,893,172 of record CM030369.1, read on the forward strand.
GGCTACGCACCGGTTACGACTAGTAAGAGCATGCGGTATACAGCTGAAAGTTTTTCACCTTTATATTTTGCTCATAGGAATTGTTATAGAAAATATAGGATTGGTAAAACATCGGTAAGTTAAATAAAACCATGTCTCTTAACCGTGCCGCAGCCATGAAAACAGGATGAAATAACTGATAATTGAGAAATTCGTCTTTAACACAATAAACTTTAACAGTGGCTTAATTATGTAAAAAAAATTTGCTATATTGTGGTTTGTGTCTATCAGCCTTCAGCATCCTATGAGAATACCCATTCAAGACAAATAAATCGACGTGGCAAAATTATTTCAAATAATGTTGCTGGGTCTAAAGCAGCCTAGCTCGTGGAAAGACCAGAATCAATGACGTCTAGAGATGGACACAATGGCGAAGTCACTGGATGGTTGTTGTCCAAAAAGGTGCTTACAAGGCCTTCTGCAAGCACTGCCGGACAGAGCATGGCTTGGTTGGCTTAGTAAATTCGCACGTCCGAGAAGCCGCTGTTCGTTGAATTTTCCTACTTACTAGTACCCCTATACCGTACCACTGCATTATCTACACAAATCGTGTTTAGGAACGTCGCATCTGAAAATTCCACAAAGCCGCCGCGTACATCACGCGCGCTTGGCTTGAGTTCATAAAATGTTACACCATTCGATTCGGTTGGATTAACTGCTGAGCCTTTTGTTGGTACGATTTCTCACAAAAGTGCAAAAGTTGCGTGTTATTTTTTTCCTACCGGTTTTCGGTACATATCAGGATTTCAGATGAATAGTTTAAGATCACTCCACCGACGGTTGCCAGCTTGTCAGGAGATTTAACTCCGTGCATAGTGAAGTCGGTAAAAAAATAATCAAAGTACGATCATCTGCGGTAGACCAGCAGAAGAGCGAACCATTTTTCACAATGGCTTTGAAGCGTTGAGTGTTCAAAGCGTTTTATTGGCGAGATGCCAGGTAGAAAACCGTTCAGAGTTTTCACTGTATATGTTTACTACCGAGAATGCTGACGCGGTGTTGACGTCAGCAGCCAACGTCATTTTAAAAAGTAACTCATATATAATGCACACCCACACGACTCTCGTTTGAACAATTTTTCTCCTGTCCTAGACAAAAGGGCGACTGTTCAAACGAGTCACATGAATATTCATTCTCCAAATTTGGGAACCAACTACGACTCATGTGGATTTCTACGCCGCAAGGGAAATACGCACATTACCTTTAACCAGGGTTCTAACGGAAACGTTGAATTTCAAAAATAAAGAAAATCTCTGCAAAAAAGGGAGGCACGGATTAGAACCGGTTTTCCGCTTAAGCCAAAATGTCAAAAGTGTCCACAAATCATATTCTGCGTATTTCCGTAAGGGTTTTCTCTCATATGATTTTCGGAGGTTTTGGATTCTGGTCGCGTGAAACTGGCCCACAAATAAGAGCCCTCGAGAAAGCTTATTTGTCGTCATCGACAGCGTTGCTTCATGTCATGCCATAGTAGCATACATCCAGATAAACAAACCTTCTATCACGGATTTGATAGATTGGTATAACCTATGGATCAAGACGAGCTGCTCTTTTAGTATTGGTTTGAGAACTTACTTCAATGTGCTCTTCGGTGGATGTCGTAGTATCAGACGAGGTTTATAAGTCTAGCGTCCTGAAGCAAACATATAATCAAACAGGACGCACCGTATACTAACCGGTTCTTCGAGTCTCCACTTAGCAACCAAAAGTACTTGGTCTCCTGTTCTTCCATCTGTGATGAGTTAACTCTAACTGATAAACAATTTTCACATAAAACAAACTAGTGCTTGCGAGCTGAACAATCCAAATGAACTCAAACAAAAAGACGAACGAGATGAACTATCCAGCTCATTTCATTCTCTAAGCGCCTACGCACCACAACTCCACCCCAAAACCGCCAACCGGGCCCTAGGTACCGGCTCACCCGAAATTGTTGTTTACCCATTGAGTGAGTTACTGTAAACCTTGGGAATCACTTGGTATCACTCACCATAGAGCATGATTTACTGTGGTGTAAGGGCCATTTCTGGTGTGGCTATTTTAGCTCACTGGAGTGAGTTAATGAACGCAGACGTACCAATGTTCCAGCCGTAGTTAGAACACACACTGTGTCAGCTTGCAAGGGAAGATTTTTTGTCGGGCACGGCGTAAAGGCATGAGTTGGCTCGTCGTCCGCCATTTTGTTCTTGACCACGAACCTCGTCTACTTCATTAAGCCCGCGACACAAAGTGCGGCTGCGTGACCACTGACTGCTTGTCAGCTTGATAGCTATACCGGTTCGGCATAACTTTCCAATGTCAAAAACAGCAGGTGCTCAAACTTTCGACGCCGCGGCAACTCATGCCTTAAGCAAAGAATCGGACGGATGCGACTTTGATCTACGTAGTAGACCATATAGGCAATCTGACGTCTAAACTGCTGACAATGAGATGAAGCTCCAGCCAGAATACGGATAACGACGTAACACACTACTCAAAAGGTAGTTGGAAATTCTTTGACTCGCCACGACTGGTTTCGCATATCTTGGAACTCATCAACTAGGCACAGTCCCCCTGTTTCCGTAAAATTTATGTTTTGCCCAAAATGCACGAAAGTTAAAAATTCACTCATTTGAATGCCAAGTTGGTTTTCAAGGGAAACTCATCTGAAACACAAGTGAATCCCCCGTTTATGTGGAGTCTCCCATGAAAACTGAATCGTTACACAAATGGGTGTAGTTGTCGTAATATTTTTACCAGAATGTCTCTGATTTCACACCATTTATCGACACCGAGTAATTAACATAACGAGTGTGTTGCTAGCATTGTCCAACTCACCAAATATAATCAAAACAGGCATGGACGCGTATGTTCATAGATGATGTCAATATTCACAATGATTGTGATTTGGTGCTTTCCGGAACCGGATACCCTCAGTATATCTCTTGAAACATTTTTGAGGCAGCCTTTCGGCATCCTTGTTGTAAAAGTGTGTCCGAAGTTAACTTCACGTGTGGGCATCAAGCTAGAACTGAACTGCTTCAAACTTTCCCATACTTCCTCAAATATTTAACAAGCCTTGTTGACGTACTTCAACCGGGCTCCTTGAAGGGATAAGCATGTGGTCTGCGGGTCCGAAGGCCTGCTTTCCAATATCACCTGAGCGCTTTACAGATGTTGTCTCAGAACCGAAGACCCAAAGCGAATGCAGTTTTCGCTGCGTGAGAAGGCCTAATTGATCAACCCTCAACTCATTTACTGCCAGAGTCACTAATGACTTTTTACTTATTTCTTAAGGCTACGAGGTTTGCCTTTTATGGTCCAGGCAACGGTTTCGTGATTCCAGTTCCAGCCAGTTAGAAAGATGCACGACATACCAGTTATCCGTATTATTTTTTCCGGGCCACTAATTAAAGTAACCAGTAAAGCCAGAAGTAAATTTCTTGTCATTATTTATCTGTTACATATTTGTCCTTTCTCGAGGCAGCTCCCAGGATCGTACTCGATGTTGATACGCGCGTCAGCAACCGTTAGTTGGACGGATTGTGACTGTACGCTCAGCATTATAGGTCCACTGACAACAAGGGGAGTCAACCCTTTACCCGGAAACGGTTGCCTGAAATGAGATCATCCTGGAGGAAGTGTATTGAGCGTTAGTTGGAAGTGGGAGGCTAGTGGGTGCAAGCAGAATGTTATCCTGTCAGAACAACATGAAACGGCCTGTCTGACTGGGAGGGGGCAAGCATATATGACTAGCCTGGGTGTTGTCATCCGTGTGCAAGTCTACAGGCAGGCTGTAATCACTCAAACCCATATAGCCCTAAACAGATTGGGTTTCCTTCACTCAGAACTCTCATTTTTAAAAGGAAAGGGATGGACAATGTGCCTTGTTTTACTCTCCATTTGCTTACAAATAGCAGCAATCATGAGCGATTGTGCGTAACTTGGAATGGACTTTAACAAATGCGCAATAAAGTCACTCCGCCCCAAAGTGAAACTGTACTCTTCGGTAGAAAAATCGGCAACTGATTTTATTTACAAAATAAACACATCTGTTCCACCAAAGTTGATATTTGATAAGCATACATCATGAATAAACCAGTCGTGTTCAATGTTGGACGAGGTCGTGTGACACGTGAGCATGGCCGACTTGATAAATTAGATTTTCACCTTCACAGAACTAACTTCTGTAATGTTGTTCCGTCAAAATGGCTTTCTTACGCCCTATACAGTATCCGTGCGCCTCAATCGCATAATTAATCATGGCAGTTTATTTGACCATCTACATCCAACAGGACCCGCATTTTTGTCAGCCGTCTGTTAAATTAAAACAGTTCAAAAGACTAGAGCGCTCCTTGTTTACTCGAGATGCAGGTGCACAAACACTGTATCGGAAAGATCACAAACTCAATGATAGTTTATCTTACTTGTACCTGAAGAGTGGCGGAAATGCCTTCATGTTTCTTTTACCGGCCTAAAATACGCAACAGCGAGCTAATGTACATCATGCTCCACCTGGGAGTAGCCACAAGACAGATTGTTTTGTGTATAATTTCAAACTGGTGACCGATAAACGACTGACAAAAAAGACAGCACTCGAGAACAATAGGTTTCGTGACCAAACTATTACTTTACGAAACCTTCTTGTTTATGGAACACTCTCAAGAGTATTTGGGGAAGCAAATCAGTCCAACAACATTTCGCATTTCCATACACTATTTTGAATATACAATCCGCCCCAAACCCACTTGGTAGCCCTATGGTACGATTTGTTTTCGGGGCTTAAGAATGATAAACTTTTCAGACGGATAAAAGTGAACCTACCCTAGCAAACCAAATTTAAACTCGGAAAAAAGACCGGAAAAGTGCACAATGAAGAAAAAACGAAGAACGACTGCAGCAATTTTATGAGTTTGGTTCCCCGCTTGGCCATCTGGTGAACACATGCGTAGTTTTTATGCATATAAATACAACAAGGAATTCATGGAAGTGAAAAACCTTAGGATATTGCAACATTTATGGAAATCACCCACTGTGCGATCTTGTTGGACAATACATCTTGGATCTTGACGCATCGGCAGTAGCTCAAAAAAGCAAAAAACACAGTTTATTCATACCACTAACAGTGATGCAAACTCGTTTGATCACTACATCCTCTGGGTTCTGTTCTCCCAGAACACAGTTACGGATAGTTGTTGGCCTGCCTAACTTGTTTTTCTACTGGACGACATTGCTCTTGAAAATTGCAGTAGGATAGGTTTAACCGGACCCCGAGAAATAAGGCATCAGCTGGTTCGGACGATTCAGTTCACCAGTGTCCAGTTCACTGTCCATTCGACTCTTGTCCTGTCAAACACTTCAACTGGATGACTATCATATGTTTTCTTAAAACTCCAAATATTAGAGAGCAAAAAGTGTATGCAGTGAGTAAATATTCCAGCAGGCCTTTCAGCTGTCCTGTTACATCCACTGCTGTGCAAACAAGTAACGGACTCTGACGCAGGTGTTGACCTATAACTGAAAGCCTTTTCACGCTTGGATTTGCATCTTCAAATGAAATCCGTTCACAAAGCCTATCATCTCCGTGGTATATTCCTCCCCATCTGTTGACTTGTTTTACAGCAGCGAAAGGTCTGTTATTAACTCTTCATTATGCGTCGTTATTTAAAGTATGCTTATCATGCACCTTTGATCACTTGGCGGTAACCTCGTAAACGTTATACTCCTTGACCGTGGTCCCGGTTGAGCAGCCATATTATCTCATTCCGAAATCTAGCTCTTCTATTGGTAACTTGGCTTTCCGATGATGACATTACTCATCCAACTAAATGAAACGACCCGGCTGCATGGAAGAAGCTTCCGACTTGAAACTTCGTGACCGTTAAATTTCCGTCTGACGGGGTATGAAAGGTCTCATGTTTACAAAAGGTGTCCCAAACACATTGAACACAAGATAATTGAAAGATACGCCGTCCCATGCCTGCTTGCCTGCTCACTCATTCTGTGATTTCAGTCAACAAGACATATTAGTTAGTGCGAGTTAGTGCGGTGCAAAATCCGTGCGCTACAGTGTGGATGTGAGACTGAAGTAGATTTACTTCATCATGTTTGGTTATTATATGCAACATGCTCTAATGTTGAGTCTACGTCTTCTGTAGTTACGGTGCGATTAGCTTGAATTTGGTCCCAGAACATCACAGTGGGTTATTTGGGGTTTTTTAATCCACTACAATCTACAGTCTACAGTCTATATGCGGAAGCACTGGAATATGAACAGTGCTGGTCGTATAATTGTTACTCTAATTTGCTCCAGATGTGCTGCGGGTATCGCCTCTCCACACTATCAAACAGCAGTTGTTCTTTGGACGTGTGTGTAGGTATCCTTTAACCATAAATATAGAGCGTACATGCTTGAGAAACAGAACTGCTCTCTTGTAATCCGTAGGAGTTTATACGTAGCTAAAACACAAGCATCATGTATTGGAGCCTTAGAAAATTTCACTGCCAGTGAACTGAATTTCGTGTCTATCGGTTACCAAGCTAAGGCAGCCTCAGGCGACCAGGTGCACGCAACAAGCTGTTTATCATGGATGTTCCATAGAAACTCAACTTCTATTCATGGTCAAAACGGGAAGATTTCGGTGTTCTTTTTAAATGCGCTCATTTGACAGCCCATGAGTTTTCTGTGAAAACCGAATTGAGGTGCAAGTAAGGCTATTTTTCAAAGTCTATGGTTCTGTTTTCTAGGATCCTACTTAATAATTCGCCCGGAAAGTTTATGACTGTGTCCTCCATTTGAAGACTGGACCGCGTATTAGGGGAGCTCATTCAGTTAAGTTTTTCGCTTCTAATCAAAGAAAGCCGGATGCATTCTTTATCAATGTGGCATGGTTGGGGACATTAGAACTTTCCAGTACTGTGCTATAAAATGAGGCACCAAACTTCATGGGTTTTAATATCAAAAGAATATTGGACAAGATGCTGGATATAGTATATAATAAACTAGAGCACGATGACATGAAGTCGTATATCACAACAGACAATTCCTTACTAGATATGTTAGTATAAGACACCATAGTAAAACAGAGAGTATATCATGTACAGTCTAATATATATGTATAATAACATATGTTATCGTTTCCTAATAATAAATAATAAAATGATTGTCCACCAGCGTGGATTACCAACCCGCGTAGTATGCAGTGTGGTGTAGATCTCTTTAAAATGTGTTGGGGGGGGGTAAAGAAAAAGCTCAGTGAGGGGGAGCAGTGAAAATTGACAAAAACTTATAGCGCAGTAAATGATCGTCAAGAGTGTTCCTGAGACCGAGCAGTAGATTTTTCTCCCGAACAGATGAATTTACTACGATTGCCACTCAATCTTTAAAACAATAACATTGGAAATCGTTAGACTTGATCTCACAATAGAACAAGAGCCGTTAGCTGATTTTATAACTAGTCGACTTTAAAATGATTTATACATTGAGCCATTCTAAGAAAACTATTGAGTTTAAATCAAGTTTTGTCGAGGTTTGGATGTAAGAAGTACGTTCAAGTTTTTCTCATCAGTTAATAGTGTTTGACAGTTTTCCAGTGGGAACCGGTTGGCCCCATCGGCTTGCAACTTCTTCCACAGTCATGCTGTGAATTCCTTGAAAATATCAGTCCTTTAGCATCAAAATGGGTCGGATAGGGCTTAAGAATGATAAACTTTTCAGACGGATAAAAGTGAACCTACCCTAGCAAACCAAATTTAAACTCGGAAAAAAGACCGGAAAAGTGCACAATGAAGAAAAAACGAAGAACGACTGCAGCAATTTTATGAGTTTGGTTCCCCGCTTGGCCATCTGGTGAACACATGCGTAGTTTTTATGCATATAAATACAACAAGGAATTCATGGAAGTGAAAAACCTTAGGATATTGCAACATTTATGGAAATCACCCACTGTGCGATCTTGTTGGACAATACATCTTGGATCTTGACGCATCGGCATTAGCTCAACAAAGCAAAAAACATACCACTAACAGTGGTGCCAACACGTTTGGTCACTACATCCTCTGGGTCTATTTTACAGAACACAGTTACGGACAGTTGTTGGTCTGCCTAACTTTTTTTCTACTGGACGACCTTGCTCTTGAAAATCGCAGTAGGATAGGTTTAACTAGACCTCGAGAAATAGGACATTAGCTGATTCGGACGATTACGTTCACCAGTGTCCATTTCACTGTCCATTCGACTCTTGTCCTGTCAGACACTTCAACTGAATGACTGTCATATATTTTCCTAAAACTCCAAATATTAGAGAGCAAAAAGTGTATGCAGTGAGTAAGTACCCCAGCAGGCCTTCCAGCGCATGTCAAATTTTCAGCTGTCCTGTTACATCCACTGCTGTGCAAGCAGGTAATAGACGCTGATGCTGGTGTTGACCCATAGATGAAAGTCATTTCACGTTTGAATATGCACCTTAAAATGAAATCCATCCACAAAGCCTGTCAGCTCCGTGGTATATTCCTCCCCATCTGCGGACTAGTTTTACAGCAACGAAGGGTTCATTAATAACTAATCATTATGCATCGTTATTTAAGGTATGTCTTACCATACACCTTGATCACCTGACGATGACCTCCTTGGCCGAGGTCCCGGTTGAGCAGCCATATTGTCTTTTTCCGAAATCTAGCTCTTCCAGCGGTAACTTTGCTTTCCGATGGTGACATTACTCATCCAACTGAATGGAACGATCCGGCTGCATGGAAGAAGCTTCCGACTTGAAACTTCATGACCGTCAAATTTTCGTCTGATGGGTATAAAGGGTCTAACGTTTACAAAAGGTTTCCCAAACACATACTGAACATAAGACGATTAGAAGACACGCCGTCTCATGCCTGGTTGCCTACTTACTCATTCTGTGATTTCAGTCAACAGGGCATATGACTGTTAGCCAGCATTTTTTTCACAATCATAACCATGTGGAAAAAGTATCACAATAACAAGCATGAAGTAGGCAACATCCAACTCAGCTCAGGTTTATTTGTCTTCAACTCATAGGTAAATGGGATTCGGACAAATCATCCACATCGCTCAAACGTAAACACTTTCGTCTGTTCTGACGTCCAGTTCTGTTGAGTGCGCTGGTGGAGTTGTGGTACGTCATATGCTCGCAGTTCAGACCCCAATACGGTCGCTGAAATGCACTGTTTATGAGCTCTCATAAGAACGCAATTTGATTCCAGTGCTTCCTCATCGGTGGGTGTGGACTTAACAGAATAATTGCGCCGGGAATGTTCAAACGAGAGTAATGGAAAAGGAGTTTATACAAATTCCACAATCGCCTACACTTAAGGTATGGAGTCTGAAGGATTTAATTATTGTAATGTTTCCTGTTGTTCTAAGGAAAGACTGTCAGGTGTTCTTTCCTCGGCGTCAATCATCTTGGATGAAGTCGAGTTATAGTGTTGCAAAATCCGTGCGCTACAGTGTGAATATGAGGCTGAAGTAAAAATATTTCATCAAGTTCGGTTATCAGATGCAAAATGTTCTAATTTTGTGGTTATAATGCGATAAGCTTGATTTTGGTTCCAGAGAATCACAGCTGGTTATTTTGGTTTTTTTATCCACTACAACCTATATGAAGAAGCATTGGAATATGAACAGTGCGAGTCGAATAGTTGTTACTCTAATTTGCTCCATATCTGCTGTGGATACCTTCCATCCACACTAGCAAACAGCAGTTCTTCTGTGGACCTGGATGTAAGAATTTTTAAACCATAATTATAGAGCGTAAGTGCTTCAGAAATAGAACTGCTCCCTCCTAATCCATAGAAGTTTATACGTAGCTAGAACACAAGCATCATGTATTAGAGCCTTAGAAAATTTCACTGCCAGTGAACTGAATTTCGGTTACCAAGCTAAGGCAACTCAGGTGACCAGATGGGCGTAACAAGCTGTTTAGCATGGATGTTTTTTTAGAAACTCAACTTCTATTCATGGTCAAAACGGTAAGCTTTCGGTGTTCTTTTTAAATGCGTTCATTTGACAGCCTATGAGTTTTCTGTGAAAACCGAATTGGAGTGCAAGTGAGGCTATTTGTCAAAGTCTATGGTTCTGTTTTCTAGGATCCTATTTAACAATTCGCCCGGAAAGTTTATGGCTGTGATCTCCATTTGAAGACTGGACCGCGTATTAGGGGAGCTCATTCAGTTAAGTTTTTCGCTTCTAATCAAAGAAAGCCGGATGCATTCTTTATCAATGTGGCATGGTTGGGGACATTAGAACTTTCCGGTACTGTGCTATAAAATGAGACACCAAACTTCATGAGTTTTAATATCAAAAGAATATTGGACAAGATACTGGATATAGTATATAATAAACTAGAGCACGATGACATGAAGTCGTATATCACAACAGACAATTCCTTACTAGATATGTTAGTATAAGACACCATAGTAAAACAGAGAGTATATCATGTACAGTCTAATATATATGTATAATAACATATGTTATCGTTTCCTAATAATAAATAATAAAATGATTGTCCACCAGCGTGGATTACCAACCCGCGTAGTATGCAGTGTGGTGTAGATCTCTTTAAAAATGTGTTTGGGGGGTGTAAAGAAGAAAGCGCGGTGAGGGGGAGCAGTGAAAATTGACAAAAACTTATAGCGCAGTAAATGATCGTCAAGAGTGTTCCTGAGACCGAGCAGTAGATTTTTTCTCCCGAACAGATGTATTTACTACGATTATTGCCACTAAAACTTTAAAACAATGACGCTGGAAACCATTAGACTTGATCTCACAACAGAACAAGAGCCGTTAGCTGATCTTTATAAGTAGTCCGCTTTAAAATGACTTATACATTGAGCCATCCCAAGAAAACTGTTGAGTTTAAGTCAAGTTTTTGTCGAAGTTTGGATGTAAGAAGTACGTTCAAGTTTTCTCATCAGTTAATAATGTTCGATAGTTTTGCAGTGAGAACCGGTTGACCCCATCAGCTTGCAACTTCTTCCACAGTCATGCTGTGAATTCCTTGAAAATATCAGTCCTTTAGCATCAAAATGGGTCGGATAAGCGCCGAACCATTATGGACTCAGTTAAAGTCGGAAATCGACAGAATGTTCACAAAGACAGATCATTTTCAGATACCTAAAACAAATACGGAAGGCTTTGGTGCCCAATGTTACGCATCCCGCTCTACCAATAATTTCAGTAGCCGGACAAAACAAAGTCCGATTGCCGGCCACCACTGAGTACATCTTTGTTCAGCCGACGAATAAACAGTTGGCAAGTATTCACTTTGCATTCAAAACGAAAGTTTTACCTTATGGGGCTTGGTGGCCGAATATGTCACAGAAGCCCCGCTAACGTTTGTCATTAATTTCCTCCTGCCAAAGTTTGTCGAAATTGGTGTTGACAGGAGATTCCGAAACTTATTTACACCTCGCTGATGAACAACTTGCCACCTTGCCTTAGGCCTCGGCATTAACTGTCCAGAAAAACGAGTTGGACGCGATATTCTCAGCATATCTGAACGCTATTACACTAAGGCGTAAAAGCTGAGTAACCCGTGGCTTCAGTTTGTTTAGAAATCCCTCGACAAATAAATATCTCAGCATTGGACATCCGGATAAATTAAAGGGGACAGTTTAAAACCTATAAGTTTGCAATGGACAAGTCAAATTACATCACAAAACATAAAAGGATGGTGTGATAAAATGTCAACCCAGCTGTAGGTTTCAACTGGACTCGTATAAAAATGCTGCAGTTGGAGTTACCAAGGTATTATGCGGTGAATTCAGTTGCTTTGTTTACGCTCTTTTTGAGGGCTATGGGGCCTTCAAAATACTGCCCCTCATCTTATCTGCTGATCTTGTTCTTTTCAAACAAGAGCGTGGTGTCAAGGGTAGAGTTTTCCAGTTAGTTTATCCTACCAGGTGAAGGAATGGCAACAGTTCCCACTCTCAAATGACATGTGAATCATTAAAATGTCAAACGAACCCAGAACAATCTTTGCCATCATAACGACCAAAAGATCAATTTTGAGCCAACGGCCACGCGGCTGAGTTGAATAGCACTTTATTTAGATTAAAGACAAAGGACTTTCTCGTCCACATTAAAAGCCAATTTTCAGATAATTCAAAGTTCTTTCTGAAACTAAATTGCGTTTCGAGGCAGTGCGGTTTAATCGCCCTGCAAAAGTCACACTAATCAAGTAACTTTCGCCATCCAAGCATTCTGCAATCAATCAATCAGGTCATGATGTGCCACTAAGCCTGCAACGTCACCTTAATGCATCAAGGACCAGAATTTGCTGCTTATGGAAAATGAGTGTATAAAACAACTCTCACAAATGCCGCACTCTAAGTGCTCGGTAAAAGAGCGCTTCGCAGTCTGAATAAATTTCACTAAAAGAGACCCCGATGTTTACGTAATGCCTTCACACCAAACCCTCTACAGTGTCAGTATTACACGGCTGAAAACTTGCAACCACTGTTGTTTGCAGCCTCTATGGTAAACGACATTGTCACCACTCGAAGCAGTCCTTCTCAAGTCGTTCAAACTCATGTCGCTTATCAGTTTTTCCTATTTACGCCAGCGTTCTATTGGAAAAAAATCAACAAGGATGAATAGCGTTAAAAACTAGCCAAAACTAGATCCCATATTTGTCAGATATTCACGAAGTCAGTTGTCCGCGATTATTCAGAAGGTTTATCCTTCATCCCCCGGAATAACTTTCTGTGTCATTCATTCTTCGACAAGTTACAGTAACAGTTTTTAACTGTGTAATGCTGATTTACGATGCGACCCTGTTGTTGTCACTGATACGGAGGTACTTTCGTCTCTCAAAATTGGCAGTGTCATGTAGAGTTTGAATATGCTTGTTCTAGCCATTTCCCTGCAGTAGTTTCATGCGGTGATATATGATTCACGGTCCACTCGTAGCTGGGGGTACAATGAACATCTTGGTTTCGCGAAATACACTCGTTTGCACACCACTGTTTGTAACTGGTGACTCCGCTGAGTCTCTTGTTTATGTTGCTCCCCAACTTGATGGTGTTTACAGAGACCACCTCAAGTTTCAGCTGGTATGGTACTCGAGATACTGCAGCATATTTTTTTAAGAGAACCTGTCCATAAGTTTGAAGAGATTTCGGCAACCTTGATAATGGTTTCCTTCAAGAAAATATCCTTGTTTCTTTTAGTACACAATGTAATTAATAGCATGTGTTGTGATTTCTGTGGCAAGCAAAAAATTACTCATTCATAATTAGTGGCAAGGCCAATCAAGCCAGTATCAGCTTATATCGTGTGATCCAAACACAAGTTCGATCTACGCTTACTATTCTCCACAAGAGTCAATCAGAATCGATTTGGACGGCCTGGTTACAACTCTGTCATCTTGAATGTCGTTGGATCCACTCCTCTCTGGTAGAACACCCCGTGAGTGACAATTGTTGTTGAAATCGCAAGCGCACGTGGTCACATGTTCAGCAGTATCGATGGTCTCTGACCCGCATCAAATGCAAAGCAGCCATGGAGAACAAGGTTGATTGCAATCAACGGTGGGTGTCATGCCAACGTCACGGATCCATTAATGCACAAGGTGTAAAACTTTGTGAATAATCCGACATTTTTACTTCAAAAAGTAGAGGAATGAAGCGGCCTCTAGCATACAAAGTAATGTGTCTGTTTATTCACTCTATTTTTTGTTGATTATTTTAAACTCGCTTGAAATAATGCTAGTATTTCGTTTATCACTGACTAGCTGTTTCGGATTAAGGCAGGACTTGACCCCAAAGCATTGTATTGAAGAGTGGACACCCAGCTGTATCATGTGACTCTTGTATTTGTGGTAGCACATTCGAGTACGAAGTTACGTTTGTAAGTCCCTTGCAACAAACTCCCGCAAAGTTTCTAAAAAGGCCAGTTCACTTACCCAAGAGTGTTCAGCTGGGCTAAATAAGCCCATTTGTAACGCCTCTGTTTGCTGCTTCATCGCTGTAGTTTGCAAGGCACACCAAAACCCAAAAATAACTTGTTCTCAAAGTTCCAAATTGGAGTGAGCTAACGAAGTACGTCCTCCGTATACAAGATGTTATTTTGAGTTTATGCAAATAAGCCAGATCAAATGGCATTGTGGTGTTTAGAGGGGGAAGACCACGTTCGTTGCAAGAATACGAAATGACGAAGCTGGCCGACTGAACCCTCGTGGTATCCAGGAGAGGAAAGGCTTTTTAAGTTAAGCTCACCTAATCCTTAGGTCACAGCCCACAGCTCTCAAAATTTGCTTTAGCCATGCGATTCTGTCAAAAATGAAGGACTGGGGGAGAAGAAAATTCAGCGTGAACAAATTAGGACGAAAAGTATTTCCTCGAAATTTCATAAGTTTCTGAATTCCAGGGTGGCGTGTAAAACGAGTCAGATTCACCTAAACTTAATGTTCTACTCGAAGTGGTCAGCCCAAACACTGTGTTGGTTTAGAAGTTACAGCTCCGATTAATCGATCAGTAATACATGGAACAATTTTGGTTACCTGGGGATGATTATTATCCTATTCAGGTTATCCAAGCTGAGTCCTGACAAATTCACTATAGCTCATACCCCAAATTACAGCCAAGAAAAAGTACGAATCCCACGATCATCTGTTGGACTTGAGGGGATTTGAATCCTCACTGGCTCCTCTATTCTGTTAAGTAGGCAATTTGCGGGACATTTTGATGTGGAGTTTGTACCAGAGGAAAGGTTCTGACGCAAACCTCGCTCAGTTGGCTAGAGATAAAAAAGTACGGAAGACGAAGCTACTAAAGAGTGGTACTGATTCAAGCTCAATATAAATGCGAGGGACTTTGCATTCGCCCTGCGATAAATAGCAAAGAAATATCGTGAACCGCGACATGACCTCTTTTGAACCTCAAAAAAACGTTCACACGGTAACCAACTGTGAGTCACTCTACAACAGCTTGCCTGTGCTGAAAAGTTGCCGATATAATCAAAGCTAGTCAAACTGGACCGGCACAACCATTCATTGAGGGCCCGCAACAGATCGAGAAATGAAGCTAATTTGTGTCCATGCCTCAGAGCCGTTTAGCGTTTATTTAATGATCACTTTCGTGGACGTATTTAGGCACTGCAGAGGTGGTACAACAAAGCGATGCTGCTTATTGTCACCTGCGGCCATTTATTTAGTTCAAAGCAATGCTGCACGGGTTCAACGTCCGCGTGCAGATGTCTTCGGACGGTTGTGCTTAGTTTTGAGTTCCGGGGCGGAGGTACAGCGACGTCAAGCTTAGTTTGGAATGCATCTAAGACAGTTTTCTTTCATCACTCTAAACCGGTGGCTCAAATCAATAAACAAAATTCTGAAATAAATGGTTTTGCAGGTCAGTAAGCCGTATAAAATTTCTCCGACACTGTAGTGTACTGTCCGTAGACTCGTTGCTTGATAATGAAGTTAAAACACGTGTTACAAAGCCTAGTACAACACAATACTTTTTTTGAGAAAAGTGTCTGGACTTATAATTATCACCTGTTCATAAACACCAAAAGCGCAGTCTTCCAGCGGCTGCACTGTAGAGTAATAAATCTTACACACTGTACAGAGGACTAGTTGGGCACTGAATAGGATTCACCCGCAATGCATGGACAACTTTCCTACTATCAAATAAACAGACCGGCAGAAAAGTTCATATCCGTTTATCTTTCTGTGAGGATTACCTGGTACTTTTATGTCAAGTTCGAAATGGCAACAACAACAGATAAGAGTTTGGGAAATCGGGCACCGTATGTGAGGTGATTGTGATAATTGGGAAGTGTTCAACCATTATACTAAGGACATGAATGAAAGATAGATCTGAGCAACAATTTGAAGACAGCCTCATGACATATCCTTCAGCTAAAATGGAAAAGATCTTAAATATGCCAACTTAAGCATTTAGTAACAAACATCATAAACGAGAGATTCAGCTGGGTTTCAGGTGAGTCTCTCGCAAAAAAACAAAGTTGTTTGCAAATGATTGTATTCCGCTACTTTTTAATGCAATGTGGGTTCAAGTAGAAGTTGACGGAAACTCGGGGACTGCCTACCTGATGAACCCCAGGAAGAGCGAAACCGGTCGTGGGCTGTCAAAGGATTTTCAGCAACCTCATGAGTATTGTATTAAGTCTCAACTTTTTTCATTTTGGTAGTCGTTTCAGGTGACAATAATATACGCATTTTGACGATCACCATTGAGTAGGAGGTCGGTAAGCAGACTGTTGTCCCTCTAATTACGAGGAAACTGCTGGATTCTAAAGAAGGAAACTCTGTAAGAAAATTCCTCGATCTCTTCTGAGATTTATTCACCAGGTGCGTTGCCCATACTTGGTAGTTGTAGAAACCAATTTAGATCGGTGCAATAACGCACTATTAGTTGGAGGAAAAACTAACCTCTGCTGTTCGGCCAAAAGAATTACTCCAAAACTCTGCTTATTCCAAATCGGTCAAGTCTGCTGAAACGTAAGCAGTATAAATATGAGCAGTTTGCTAAACTGGAACCCACCCTACAATCAAATAAAGTCGAGATTTTAGTCAGGTATGCATAAAAAAGAGGTTTGTATTTCGAATAGAGTTGCACCAAAAGTGATCATTTACACAAATCAAGAAAATCGCTCTACAATTTGGGCATTAAGTATACGAAATATAGCACAGCTGGAGTCGTACTAATGCAAGTTAGTCCAGGATTTTCTTTAGAAATTTGCCAAATGCGGCTAATTTGGAATAGAACGCAATACCCCTTCGTTCAGCATTGTTATTTCTAGCCACCACATACTCGCGAGTGGTATGGGGTCCAAAGATGGGGTTCCGTTTCGAAAACTTTCAGTGGATTCATTCAGATCTCTATTGAACTGAATTGGCTTAATCCACTACTTTGAGACGCTGTTGTGGGTGTGATCGTCTGATTCATTTTCTTTTGATGGCCTACCCGACTGATGAAGGATTTTGTTTGCCTTGGATGGGATCTTGGTTTCCCTCAAAAGCCCAGATGGCTGGGTTTCAGCTCCAAGTTACGGAGGTGCCAGCAATGCGCCCATATAAGGCATCCAGTACTCTCTCGTTTGAGGTCACTGAATCTGTTGACTTCTTTTCCACCAAAATCTTTATTTATTTTTACGTTTCTCTTTGTGCCATAGCAAGCGTCCTGTATTAATTCACTTATTTTTACGTTTCTCTTTATGCCATAGCAAGCGTCCTGTATTGATCAAACTGATTCTTTCCAAGATCCCTTGGATTGAACAAGGTTGTGCTGTAGCTATCGAGGTTTGAAGCTGGAGGTGACTGTATTTGTAAATAACAGGCTCCTCGGAACGCAGAATTCTGACCCTTTTTCCAATTTTGAACTCAAAAAACCGGACCATCAGTTTACTACTCAACTAGTTTCGCGGATATCCACGGATGCTGCTCACCCAACATCACTTATCCACAGAAAATTTGTATTTCCTCAGGTTTATCGGTTCTCTTCTTTTCTTCCAGTTCTTCGGTACATTTTGAACATCTGCTCAGTTATTGGGATTCCCGTATCGGCCCATGCCACCCTAAAGACAAGTCTACTCCAAACCGTACAGAGTATTTTCTCTTTTTTTGACGAATATCTGGTGAAAAAGAACATGTAGTTGAAGATTAAGCGAAGCCCGGAAGTTGTGTGGCCAATGGGTGAGCATAAATTCAAACCACGCGGCCAGACAGGACTTACGTCGACAATCTGGTTGATAGCAGTTGTGAAGGTTTTGATATCCAAACTGTTGTCCAGAAGCTCTTTTGCAAACGGCCCAAAGAGCTAAATCATGAATTCACACACTTAGGGAATCCTTCAACGCGTCTGAATGTTTGTGTCTCACGCATGTTTAGGGGCGATTGCAGTGACATCTCGAAGAAAATGCCGTGCAGGAAGTAACAGTTCATTTGCAACTAAGCAGCTCTTGAATTGTCAAGCTTGTACCATAATTGGTGAAGCATTGTGCGCAGGCATCCTTAGCCAGCTGGTCTTCATTCTGTTCCTTTATTTTTCACCAGCTGAAATTTAACTGGTTGCCAGCCAATGACTGCTTTGTCTAACAAATGAACCCAGAAGAATAGGCCGACTGCCAGTACATCCGTACCTTTTGAAATCCTTCGCACTTTTTAGGCTGATACTCCCTCTATTATTTTTGCCTTAAAGGCCCGTAATCTGCAGGTTTCTGGTTGTCTTTACCGAGGCAGATAAGCTGATGGGAGTAAGACTGATTGTGAGCATCGTAGTTCAGAGGATCACGTGTATTTACAGAGCGAATTTTGTGAACGTTTGTAGAGTATCAGGATGCCAAGAGGTTCTGTCAGATATGTTTCCTTCCTTTGAGTTTACATCCTCTATAACATTTTTGAGCAAGAACACTCTTCCACAGTTAGGTCACTGAAACACCTACATCAGTAGATTTATAGGACTGGTTCCATGAATCTCATTACCATACCGGTGGAACGATAGGACCGCTGGAGCACCGGAAGACATCAGATTCCCATAGAAAAGCGCAAATTAACAGCTACTTGGGCAGTGAAGGGATTTCGGTGGACTGGACTGTTCTCGGCAGAATTCAGTGACAGTGCGAGGTTGCATTGTTCCAAGGATATGACGCGAGAAAATCGATCCCTAGAAATGGGCGAAGGCACATTTAATAACACTCTCCATGTGTTAATCGTTTCGTTTCCACCTGCTACACATCTGTTACGACGAAGTTCGCTCAGATGTGCCAACCTCAAAAAACTCAAGCATGTTAAAACCGAAATGTTGAATTATTCCGTAAACAAGCACCCAGAACCTGTACTTTATTTGTCATAGTTTGTTACAAGCACGAAACAATACAATCTGTCAACTTGGGCGAGCTAGCCATGGAGCGTCATCTTATTCATCGCAATGTAAACTACTTTTGAACTGGATAAACATCTACTTCACAAAGCGACCACGTTTGTTCGAAGGCACTATACTTTTTGAATGTACTCGTAATGGGATTTCCTCCCATTCATTTGACAGCTTGTCCACTTCGTACATCAATACTTTGGAAATCTTTCTGTGGCAAGGGTAATGAGTTCCAGTTAGCTCAGCTCTCTGAATGCCTGAAGCTGCCAGGAGACACAACGAATGAACTTCTAATGAAAGGCGTGCGAATTACCTATCATACACTTTCCAATTGAATGGTAGTGCTAGCTATCGATGGTCACGTGCTGCTCCCGCTATGTAACTATTCTCACTTGACGGACGCATTTCCATAAAAACAGAGACCATACTTTTGTGAAAGCTGCGAGCTTTACAGTGAACTTCTCTGATCGCCAGACGATCATCCTAGTAGATGCATCAGTGACAGTATTGTGCAGGCAGTGAAATGTGGACTTCAGAACGATTTGGGTGCTTTTTGATGTCCAATGCTGTATAATTCGCACAACTATTTGATAGATGGAGCATTCGTATAGTGGGCGTCAACAGTTGTCTACAATTCATTGGTACATACAGCCCCGTTTATACACAACCTAACATCCGGTATCGAAGAACCCCCAATAAAACATACCTGATCAGTTGACAGAAGGTTGCGGATTTCATCATAATTCGTCTAGATATAATAAGATGCATCTTGGAGAACAACCTATCATGCGGGACATAAGGCATCTTAAAGTTAATCAATTTACTTTCCATCTCTAGAGGACTGTCCTAATAGGTAATGCCTACCTCTTCATCACGCGGCGATGTGATAGTTCGCGTAGTAAGTCGCAATATGGTGGGTCTGTTTAAATTCCGTTTGCAATCCCGGAATGTCTGGTCACTCAGTGAGGACGAAATAATTCTAGGAGTTTAATTACTGCGCAAGTACAACCGTTGATGTGGTAGTGAATCAATTAAAAAGATAGTCAGTGCTTTCATAGATTTGAGTATTTCAGTAGTTAGTGTGGTTTGTCTTCCCTAAACAAAGTCAGAACCCCACTCTGAAAGCTAAGCCCCATCGCGCATGGCATTAGCGCACATACACTGACCAGATCTCACTTCCGAAATGCAGTGAGGAGGGAGACCGTGCAACTTGGCAGAGTAATCAAAATATCGCTGGATTTGCCAGACACCTTTGGTTAAACATCCACCTATACCAAGGTCCTTCAGGTATCAACGTCTGGCTTAACATGAAAGCCACAGAACATGGTCACAGAAAGCAGAGATAGATTCCGAATTTCAGTCTGTTAGACGGACGTGCGGCGATTCACCATTGACTGCAAGCATGCTTCCTGGGTGGCTCACTTTGGAGAGCACTCACCAGTTAAGCGGAAGACCAGCTGCCTGAGTGCGCCCATGCTTGTCTATTTTGTTTATGCTGTTCCAAATCAGGTTTTGAAGCTAAGGTTAATTGTAAGGTTTTTGTGTTTCAATCTGATTACAGCTTGCTGCTCCTGAGCGACACAAAATCGCGCAAAGTTGGAAAATTTATTAACCTTAGAAATACATCTGTGTGTTTTAGACGTACAACGGCAATGTCGGTTGAGCGCGACTCACTGGAAATTCTTCTCGTGTTCGAAATGCACGCGTGGCAGTCACTTGACAGAACACTCAGGCAATCCAGGCATGAAAGCAAAACCTACATCAACCACACGTGGCGACTGACACTTTGTGGTTTCAGATTCAGTTTGTAAATGGCGCAGGCGCAGAGTTTCACGAAACTAGCAGTGGAAGCCCCTACGAGTTTGTCAAACCATTCTAGACAGTTGCCTATCGGACTTTAGTCATCCCAAACTACCCTATTCCGGGTATAAAGCATCGTGAGTAGTTCAACCACGATGACTAGGCTTTATATGACAGACTTATGCAAAGACACATGGCCACAATGCCTGCAGACATGTTCCATAGTCTTACAAACATGGGTACCCTAAAATGACAGCTCAACCATGAGCTGAATATACATGGTGATTCATCTCGATTCAACCGGAAGTCAGGTTACCCCAACTCATTTTATCCTTGTCTACTATGCTACCGGGATGGTACCCTTATATGCTCAGTAAATAGATCACATAATTTCATTGAAGTAGTTTTTTTCATTTGAGATTTGAAATTCTCCTTCAGACGAGACCGAAGAGTTGTAGTTTGTATAAAATTTTAACAACCGAACAAGTTGCTTAGCCCGGTGCCAAATACCCCAGTCGGTCGACGGTCCATTTGTCATTAGAAACACATGTGGGAGAATTTTTCTGTCTGCTTTCAGACTCCATATGCTGCAAAAAATCGAAGTGAGAATACCACACCATTCTCAAAGACCGAGGGATTAGAATAGCAGAATAGAACCACTGATCATAGTAACCCAGAATTTCTTCCGGATTCTCAGAAAATTATTTCAATAAAACAAACACAAAAGAAAGACTGACTTATAAGTACCGTGCAAATATTGAAATGGACGGAGACATTTATCCGACCTAGAGTACAACCCTATAAACGGATGTTTCAGGGACTCCCGTTTCTATATAACACATCTAGAGAGAAAACCAAACCTGTTGACAACATACCGAGGTATTGGTAGCTAAAACGCAGTAACTGGTTGCAGATCCAATAACTGATGGTTTGTTGGCGGAGTTTGGTAATTTGCTTGCAGATGTTTCATCACCTATTGTGGAGACATTTTCAGAGACATCACCAACTGCACACTCATGATGTCTCCACGAGTACTCACACATTATCTGCAAGCGAATTACCAAGCCGCGTGAACAGGTTAAAGGTGACCTAATCTACAACCGGCCCAACCTGTATTGTTTCATATTCTTTTTAATTTTTGAACTGTCTTAGGAATGGCGTGCCTCAGAGAAAACATGTGACCAAAAATCAAATTGCGCAAGAACAACCCCTTGTGATTTTTTCGTTTACCTAGCTTGTCTAAGAAGACCCCAACATCGCTATTGTTTAACTGTCTGGAGGGATCTCAAAGTAACTGGTCTCACTGAGAGAATAGGTTAGTCGTCTCACCAAAAAGACAGTGGGCTTTATCTAAACTTGGTTATGTATATCGAGGAGACCTTGCCTTTGTAATGTTTCATCTCCCGTTATGTCGATGCTGGCATCGGATAAGTAACTGCAGCTTCAAATTAATTTCGTTTCGAACAACAGATTTCAACTCCGGAAACTGGGTGTGCTAAGCAACTGACCACATTCGTCAGATATTAGACGAAATTCCATATCAAGATCGTGTTGCATATCTCCGTGTTGCATAAGTTGTGAGAAGACATTAGGGGAGACCGATCTGAATCGCAACGTCTTACGCATCCAAATCATCAATAACTTGTTCTGGTATGAGCAGATTATCACTGAAGGAAAATTAGATGAATATAACCGGAATCGATTGTTGCAACTGCGACTAGCTCATTGCGTAGCAATGCTACAACACAGCCCGTTTTGTTAAACTGTGTGCGCGGTTGAGAAAAAAACGATAAATTTCAATTTGATTAAACAGACTAACAGGTCAGAATGCCTGGTTTTTTTGTCCCAATAGTGTGAGATGAAATTGAATCCCGAATGCGCCGTCAATCGTGTGATTTTGTCTATATCCGGCTTCGCTGTTAGGAACCAGAAAAACTAGAGAAATCAAAGGGACTCTGTGCGTAATCCTCTGTTTTGAGTTTTCACAAGCATGTCTTCTGATTTAGTCATCATAGACAGCTAGGTTCCATCAGTTCCACCAGCCGCACAGGCCGGCCACTAGGCATGTGGAGAACCTAGGACTCTTGACCACTGGGTCAAGCGTTTGATCTTTCTACCGGCAAATGATGAGTCACACCAAAGGCATAAGCGATTGTGTGGTTTTATCTTCCAAAATCAGTTTGAATCTTTCTCAAAAGTCAGGTCAATCCCATGTGCAAGGTCCCGTAATCATCAGAAAAGTCCATAGCAATCATCTTGGAATTTGATTATTCGCTCGGCTTTCATTTACACTTAAATAGTTTTGTCAGCACACAACCGGAACTGGCTCTAAAAGGGACCTTCTGCGAACCTTTAGGGGAAATAAAGTTACTTCGCCCACTGCGGTAGGGCAAAGTCGAACTCCAAAAAGGCCCAGAAAATATTCTGTCAGTTCTTTGGGATTTTGTCCCATTCGAATGCCTAGTGTCGTTCTATCGCCCAACAAATGAAAGCGTAGACAACCCTAAATGTCAGTATGCACTCCGTAATGTTCATGGTGGATTGCTGAGTGGAAAACCGGATGAACCCGTCACCAGAATGCTGTTGACACTTCCGTTTTACCCTAGATAAGGGCAGGAGACATCCTATTCACTTGCGTCCAATTGTATTGAAACAATTGCTTCAGCTGAAAGAAAACCCATTTTCCTCATTGATTTTGTGTGAGATTTCGCAGAATTATATGCAACTGGAAAATACTGTTTCCAGTATCTTAAGGGGGTAGCAAATTAGTTATCCTTTCTAACGAGAAGCGAACTTTTGGAACGCAGTGCCGTCCATATGCGTGAGATTAGGTTACACTAGGGGAAAACAGCTGTTTTAAAAGAAAAAACTCATTTGTATGGTAGCATGAACTGTGAAATGAACAGGAACACTTTGCCAGCTTATTCAAAGCTTTATAATATTTTAGATCCCATGAAAATGGAATACACATTCTGCAAAACCTCGATAACTAGGAAGGGCAATAAGAAACCACACATTCTGCAAAGCCTCGATAACTAGGAAGGGCAATAAGAAACAATGTGAGTGTATGTATAAAACCAAATATCTGGGGGCATCGGAAATTCACTGTGGCGAAACAGGTGATCGCTTCCTCCACCGATCACAGTCTCTACAGGAACACGATATTCCATAAACTTTACTTTTACCCGCTGCGAGCGGGTAACTATATGAGTTCAGCTATATGACACGAGCTTCGCCCGACAAGAGTAATTGAGTGTATAATTCATTGTTTAAGGTGACTTAGATTGCGAGACTAGGTACTCCTAAAGGACTCACATGGTGTCACTAAGGACGACAGAACCTGGATGAACGTAACCCTACCGAAACCCATTCTGTCCCATTTTTATTCGTATATATACATATATGCATATATGTATATATATATAAGTTGTAGACATGTGTAACAGATCTGTCTGAAGCCCACGTTTGATCAACTGAAGTTCTGCGCACAGCACACAAGTCACAAACGGTTCTCACAAAGCCCAAATTACTGTTATATGCAAGCTGTTGATGCCAATGTAAACCCAAATGTATGAGATTGGTAAACGAACATAGAGAAAGACACCAAACGTCATCATGGTAATGTGCACCGACAATGGCTATCTTACACCAAGGCCCGTCCGTCCCTCCAAGTATCAAGCGTATGCCACAATTCCCCAGAATGAATTAATGTGAATATGCCCCTGATGCTAATCAGTGCTGCGCCATTTAGATGACAGTCTATAGTGAGCCGGTCAACCAAGTTACCGGATGGAAAGTATCAATGGGAGACGAAGACACTTCGCTACTACTGGTATATTCTGATTACGCTGGTGACGAACCACTCCGATCTTACCTATAAACTTTGCAGGATCATGCTTTCGGAGTTGCCCCAACACAAATTATCTGTTCCGAATGGGGCAGTTGCTTTCATTCAGAGTTCGTCAGGGCTGCGAAGATAATAGCTCTGTCAAATACCAAACTTTTCATCAATCCGAAACCACGACCGGTGTCTCAACATAACCACCCACTAGTCGGATTTCGGTCGTCGAGGTCCATATTCCAAACTACCGTAGGTGATCTACCCCGCGGCAGGCTTAACCGCCACGTGGTTTAAATGGCCCATCAAACGTAGCCGGTTGTGTTAATTAGGGCTCTTAAGCACTTCACCGTTCGGGTTTCAATCCGACCAGCGAATTCGGAAGAGCCTGCGAAGTTACTGTAAGTGAACTGTGCCGGCGTTACCTTGGTGTTCGTGTTTCTCTGTCACGGACTAATGGAGATGGCATAGCACCTCGCCATAGAGCTTGTAGTCTACATGTATACATGCATAGGAATACACATGCATGTATATATCACACGTAAACGGATTGTCGAATATGTTATTACACAGGTCTCTTAACCTTTATGTTCATCTTTGGGGAGTGAATGCTAGTAAGCTGATCTTCTTCTGTGAGGCCGGCGATTCGTACGAATCTTGGCTAGTCTGCCTGGTTGAAGCATTCTAGAAAGTCATTCACAATAAATTCCAGCTCAGCTGGTAGATTATTCCGGCCTCGACGAGACGTTTTAACAAAATTTGCTTGGATTTGCATGTTTTTTTCGAATCGGAAAGTATGTTCGCTGGTCCATGTTGGCTGACAGAAAACATTGTTTTATCCTTCCTGTCTAACATTGCATGTATGTTTTTGCGGTATACTTCTCCTCTCAAGGCTATTCAGAATTGATGTTTGGTCAATTGTAAAATCACCGACTGTGAAATTATAACCAGTTAACCCGGTACAAAATTCAAAACTCGTTATTTACTTCAAGATAAACTTCTCAGTTTGAACAAAGATTAACTGAATAGACTGAAAGTCGCTTGCAAATATAATTGTTTATTTAAGCGACCCAATGAAGTGCACTGAAGAGTAAAGACACTCACACCTGGTCCTGAAAATGGTTATTACTAAATTGCGCCAAAATGTTTATTTAACTTCTGCTAACGACGCCTACCAGCAGGACAATGGGTTTGCAGCAAAGTCTCCGTTATGCTTGCCTCTGAGCACACTTGAAACGAAAGGGAAGAAGGCACCCAACGAACAATATGCGGTCGCTGTTTAGAAGATAGACTTGGAGTGATGAGTTTAACCCGGGCGATTTCGAATCAGTTCAGGCGTAGATGCATTCTTCCAACCGGAATGGGACATGACAGCATATTTTGTTGTCAACTGCCTGATAAAGACCGACTGCAATATACAGCAAAGAGTTCACGGAAAGCAGACTCGGTTATGTCATTGCTTTGCTCAAAAACTAAACAGATGCCTTGTTATTAGGAATTTGATTCCATTCTTCCACGATTGTCCACCACATCTAAGATTTCTAGGGCTTATGCTTTGGCAAAACAAATATCCGGGATGGTTCATGCTTAAAAGAACGCAAATACGGACCATAGTGGAATATAGCCAGGCAAAACCCAGCTTTCAGAATGGCCCAATAAAAGCCCTCCAAAAACAATGCGGACACGCCTCACATGTCCGCAAATCTATCTTTGATTTTGTATCCAAACCATGCTATTGACAGCCATTTTGCCAGGCTATACGGTCGGATTTTGTGTACGTTCATTTGCATGCTCATCTTTCGGTTCGTCATAACAAAGGGGGTTTTTTAATGGAATACGCGAACATAATCGCGAGCACAATCCGGTTTCCCTAATGGCTGACTGGGAGAAGTATATCGAAAAAGAATCCCTACACATCTATCCAAAACTGCGTGCAAAAGTGCCTTCCGAAGCATGTATCGCGCACACGAATGGTACAACTCACGAATGTATTCGGAAGTTGGCCCCACGTTAACAGGCCTCTGTGGCCGAAAAACCACCGTGTGGCCTCTGAAAACGTTTTGGCCTACGAACTTTTTTCTTCTGTGGTTCAATCTTATCCCTGAAAACGTTTTGGCCTACAAACTTTTTTCTTCTGTGGTTCAATTTTATCTTGAGGTAATCAGTCTAGCTATGTGATCACCACCCCCTCATTAGTCCCGAACGATTGGTGAATAAACTTAATTTCGTAGGCGGTTTCTGAGTGGTATGATGCTTACACGTATAGCGTTGTCCAAGGTCACCAGTCATCGAAAGAGGCATTTCTCACTATCCTCTCTCTTATCAAGTCTTCAACAGATTGAAACTAGTTGGAATGTTACTCGGTGGCGAATACTATTTTCTCTCTGCACAGCGCGCTTACGCATGCAATTGTAAAGGCTTTTTCTCACGTCATACTTCTTAAAACAAATCCGGCGTCTAGTTAGCCCAGTTCACTGTATCCTGCTTATGCTACAAATTGTTTAATACGTTTCAAAGAAGTCTGACAAAAAAAGTCAAGCCGGCTGAACCAAGGAACAAAGAGTAATTTTCTCACAACCGCTCCGCCCCGCCCATCTGCTGCATCGGTTACTCAACAGCTTTCTTATTCATTCATACCCGCGAGGTTATTTTTCAGGAAATTGTGGCCTCATCCATGGGACATAATATACCGTTTGATGATTCATTTAGTGTAATCAGTCCGGAGGCCACAAGGAAAGCATATATAATAGCAAAGTAGAAAAACACAATAAGTGCGCACAGTTGCTTCTGTTTCCTCCCCACCCACCCTTGCAGAAATTAAGTTCAAAGAACACCCGCTAATCGCAATACCGCCCATTTAAAAAATGACCAGAGTCTATATTTAAAAGTTGACTATGCTCCTCACATACTAAGTTAAAAGTAAACGAAATCTAGTAACTATCCCACAAAATAGACAGTGTAGGGAATTTAACGTTCCTGTACGTGTGATATGAAATAATAATAAAATGAATAAATAAATGATAAATAAAATAGACAAATAAATAAAATAACTGGAAATATTAGAAAATAATATTCGGTACAGCATATACTATATGAACATTTATGTGAATATACTTGGATAGTTAATTTGAAAAATTTGGGAGAGATACTTATTTATTATAGCGTTAGAGCACATGAAAGTTTAGGTTGCTCCAAGGAACGTCGCTGAAAACAGTCGGGATCTGAGGAAAGTCTCTTGGAGAGACAAATCCCGAGATGTCCACCATGGTTTAAGTACTATGTGTGTGTAGACACCTAGTAACGTATGCTGGTCGTTGTTGCTGAATGAGCTACAAAAATGTACTGTCCGTAATGAACGAAATAAAAACAAACATAATAAATAATTCCTAATTGTCAGTGACAGGGGTTAAATCTACTATGGGTTTTTGTGTCCATCCACCAAACTAACGGACGACTAATAGATGGCTATGTGTTTGGTTAAAGAGGCCTGAGAAAACCACCTCATGTACAGCCATATACGAGCTTCTGTACACTTGTATTATTAATACACTTGGTCTACGCAGTACGCAAGGTTCATTCAAACGTCCGTTAAATTACAATAAATCGAGATATAGATATCTGTGATCCCACTGCATCATAAGTACCATTCAGCTGGAGTGGAAGAGGTTTTTCGTGGGTGTCGGAACATTTTTTTCACCTTACTGAGACGCCAATTTTGTTAATATCTAGATAGTGAGGGTTCGTTTGCCGATCTTGTAGGATTCACGAATAAGGAAGAACAATGAACTATGTTTAGAAGTCACCACCCTTTAGCTGCTTGTTCAAGCCTGTTTTTATGGTTCTGTCCTATCTGGTTGGAACAGTTTGTAAGGTGAAACAGTGCTTTGCGGGCTTCTTCAGGTAGTCCTGTCGGTAAAACTAACTAAATAAGGAATACAATAATTTGCAAATCAATTTGGTTTTTTGCGAGAGACGCACCTGGAACCCAGCCGAATCTCCCGTTTGTGATGTTTCCAGGAAACTGAATGTGCTGCACCAGGCCGCCTCAGGTTCCAGTTGCTACGATATTCGAGATATTGCGATACATGCATGTACGTACTGCACTACTCATAAGGTTGCTGAAAATCCTCCGACAGCCCACGACAGCTTTTGCTTTGCTTGGGGCTCATAATGTGGGCAAAGTCCCCGAGTTCCATTCAACCTAATGTTTTACTTGCACTCAAATTATACGAACTTCGACCTATTCACTCATCTTGCCAGAGACTTGCCTGGAACCTAGCTGAATCTCTCTTTTACTTATCAGCGACTAAAACCATCTGATGATCCCCAAGAAGGGCGACATCAGGGGGGATTTCAGCTTAAAAAAGTAACCGTGGACAACAGAGCTTTCGTGAAGTCAGCGAAATCAATTTATGCTTCAAAACCTAAAGTGTGGCACAAGTGTTTCAAACATATTGGGAATCGTCAGCAGTAAGCATTTCAGAGAAGCTGAAGGGCCGCTCGTGGCCAAATGGTTAAGTGATCAACGACTAGTCGCGGGTTCGAAACTCTCTGGGTTTTGTGAGATGAGCACTGCTGAGATTCCCAATATAGACGAAAACAGGTGCACCGTCGGCTCGGCTTTTCTGCACGGAGGGGCTTCACTGATAGGACCAAATCTTCATTGAAAATTACCACATCTGACAACATCACCATCAATCAAAAAGACAATAGTTATTGCGTTCACAAAAAACAATTAAACAACTTTCACACAGTGAGAAAATAATACATGTCATATATTTCACATATATTTCATTAAAGTGGCTTCCTGTGCCACATCTTAGCATTTTTTAACTTCGAAGCTTTATGAGCGAAATTTCAGACACTGGCCAGCTCATCATTTTCTCTTGAACTGAATAATCTCAGCGGATGCACACTTCATCCGGAAGGCACTACATGCGGATTGACTTGTCCTTCAAAGCTAAGATCTTACACATGCAGCGTTTTATTAACATTCAGCAAAAAACTAATGCACACACGTGGGCAGTGGGACTCTCGTACGGTTAGGTCTTGGCCATAAAGTTAAAGAAGGGTTATATTCTGCGCTAGTCTGTGGTAACTCCGAGAAGCAGAGAAGAGAAATTTCCAGGATCGAAGCTAGATGAAACATGCGTTAAACGTCAGTTTAGCTCTTGCCTTAGTCTTGGAATCTTACCGTCCACCTTGATATATATATATATTATTATTATTGGTAGATGCTTTTCAGATTGTGAAAGTCCGCCGATGATTTCAGTGCCCTTTGGTCTGTAGGATGTCTCGTGCACAAACGCTTCAATCTCAGCTTGACAATTACTCCTGAGATACTGAACTAAGCTGTCATACAGAAGCGAGATTGTTCGTACAGTTTCATATTTGACGAGCTTTTTCCTGCCCCCTTGACTAATCGGATTTTTTCGCTTAGCCGATATCACTTGTCCTTCTTTGGTCGCACGCCACTTTCGTCACGTGACACGAACCTGTGAAACTTTTCGAGTATGCTTTCTTTTGTAGGACCACTCAGTTTGACATCGCAGGAGTAACTGCCGAACTGTAAGTTAAATGCGTGTGCCTTAAATTTGGCCTCTTTCAGTCTCATTAGTGAAAATGGGGTTTTGTTGTGTTGCGTCAGAGAACCAGAGAAATTTGAGCCGTTGGACTGAAGTTTAGTTCATGACACCTCAATGGTCGACCATCTAATACCTACAAATGACGATATTTGAGTGGAGGTCACACTTAGATATCCTGTTTTAGTAGGCGAATACATACTACTTAAATAGATAGTTGCAGGGCTAATTGCATTGTCCCTATGTTGGAGCTGGGTTAGTTTGATTGACTTGTAATGTGTGGAATAATATGACATATTTGCGCTCCTTCGGAAATACGGAGGATTCCTTAATACACAAGATACGACATACATTCTTTTTTCCTGACATAACGGATATTCCTGGTTTCTTCAAAGCATACAATCTTGACTGCAGTTCTCTAACTCAAGCCATGATTAATATCCTTACATGACCTGTGGACACGTCACAGAAGTATTTCGTGCCACACTGTAGACTACGATCATTTACTCTTCTTTAGTGGTCACGTTAAGGTAAAAGAAATCTGTGTGCTTTTCCTAAATGAACATTCACTCCGAAAGCATACAGTTTTCAAAGCGGTGTACATAACTCGAGATTTTCTGTAGTTGATTACATTAGTAGACAACCGGGTGGCCACCTGGACGGCAGACAACTGTTGTCCATGCGGCCAAACGTTAATTACAATGGTGAAACTGACGGTAACCAGGTCTGGTTTCTTACTTCCTCAGTTTTCTCCCTCGACGGAGACTTATGGCATTTGTCCGCCTGGCAACTACGTGTACCGAAATTGGGACTGTGTGGAAATTTTGCAATGTGGTTTCCTACACATCGTCATTCGAGCACGCGCCCAGTGACAGGTGGGCTGTGTAATTGGTTAATATATATGGAATCCAAGCCCATGTAGTCAATTGTTCTTCGACCTCCATAGGCTAATAGACAGGTTCACAGCAATGACAATTAATTGGTATCTCCTGGTCACTTGTCCTACACTCAAGATGACCTAATTATTCACTGTTCGGACCTCTAATCAATATATGGCGAACAATTTTCATTCAAAGTATCGCAGCCGAGTTATTTGTTGTCGTTGTTGCCATATCTCTAGACTAATTTTACGGTCACATTTTAGTCTCAAACAAAGATTTGCCTATGGATCCAGTGTTGGACAGGTAAGTACTCCGCATTTTCCCCAACCTTCGGTGAATCCCTGGATTTATTTTTATAGTGCCTGGAAATCGAGGATCGGCAGGTCGTTCATGAGCGTTTCTCGAGCCCGATGCCAGCTAACGCTGAGGAAGCAGTTCCTTTCAACCATCATTGAAGTCCTGTTTTTAGAACACAAACTGAAAAACACATAATCATTTCAGAGACCACAGAATGACATTGTTTTATCTATAAAAATCTAGTCAAACACAGAATCAGTTTGGCTGTTGCAGGATACGTAACAGACGAGAAGCTCACGTATGAGGCAATGAACGAAGGTATGATAATCTGATGCCGTGATTTCTCCTCTGAAAAAGGACCAAGCACTGAGGGGCCCCTTGAAAGTGTATGTGTGTATCAGCTAGTGTTTCTGTTTTCAGCCTAGGTGAGGTCCAGAACCCATGCTCCGGAAAGTAACATTCTAATCGCGTGCATACTGCACTGGTCTCCGTTCTTCGTACAATAACGATTTCTCATACATTTCTGGGCGTACACGATGGCTCGGCATAGGAAATGCACGGGCATAAAACACTTATAAGAATAAATCAGCGCTCAGGCAAGGCTTAGTGAAACGCACGTGATAAATTTAGCATCCAGCTGCTCAACACCAACTGTAACTATTTGCGTGACTAAACTTCATCAAACATCCTTATTGATTTTGCACGAAAATATCCACAAAAATACTGGGAACTTCTCTTAGCTGCCAAATCGGTTCAGAGCAAATGACCCTGTTTGCCCCAGAGACGATCTAGTAGGTCACCGCCGCAATAAATAAAAGTGATAAACAAACAACAAGACTGTCGTTTTGTACAAAGCAAAATATATAGGCATAATGTGTTTTCCAGAACTCTGAATCTTTGATAACATTTTTCGACTGGCAAATAATCTGCCCTGGTTAGCCAACAAATATCGATTGCGTTCCTTCCGACAACTTTTGTTTTTTTTTCTACGACATCGTAGCTGGCCAATAGTCAGAACATTCTGTATCTATTACGTCATACCAGTTACCCTGATCAGAACGATGCATAGCTAAATTCGATTTTAATTTTTGAGTTCAACGGTGGGTTTTCAGAGGAAAACAAGCCCAACTGAAAGTCAGCGACCCGTTTGCCAGTTCGTTTGATGGTGCTTGACACAACAAATTCCTTGTGAAATCCGCATGTATGAGAAAAGTTGTTTAAAACAGGCGACTTTTGCGCTCCGTCTAGGCTGGCGCATTTGAACACCCAATTCGAAAAATTCTGATTTGATTCTAAAGTGAATAACCGTGAGTACAACCGGACACTCACTGACTAACAATACTGTCCGACCAGTGGATGGAAAGTGAAACTTAATATCGCTAAGGTTTACTGCTGAGTGAATTGTTGGTCGCTTAGACTAGGTGAGTCGTTTATGTTCTTTTTTAATAGAGCTTCTGTACTGAAAGTGAAGCCAACCTATACTTAAGAGTTGGGAAGCAGTGTACAGCTGTTTCATTTTCTTGAGAACTATCGGCAGTGCGCATCTCAGGAAACTCCAAAAAGTCACGAATCTTCGACCTCCCAGCTAGTATTGCAAATACTTAACCGTTCAGCCACAAGCTCCACTGTAACCGAGTCCAACACGCGCCAACTTATGCAGCCGTGGCGGGACGGATAATGGTTCATTCCGCCACCCCGAAGGTCGCGAGTTGGAGATTCTTTTGCGTTTCGTGAGGTGCGCATTGTCGATGAGGAGGACGAAACAGCTGGACAGTGTTCCTCGGCTTTTCAGTTGGGTTGAATTCACTTAGTAGACAAAATATCTGATGAAAATCCCCTAATTTCATCCCACGTTCAACAATGGCTGTTGTTTTGTTGCCTGAGTTAAGCAGCTCGGTTTCTTTTGTTATTTGATTTGCAGGTAAACGATACGAAAAACAAGTCAACCTATTATCGGTCTCGCTGACCTGGACCGGGTAGTTTCTTCTGAATAAGCGTCTGCTTTGGGTAAAGTGACAACCTGAGGCTTCACGGAGTAATCAGACAATGTGTCTGAAATAATGACGGTTTTCTCTGCATCGCGGATGGCTCTCTCTTTCAGTCAGTTTCTTGGCTGTCAAACTCTCCTGAAGCATTAAGAAGCAAACCTTGAAGAATTTAGTGCATTGTTTAGCAAACTTAATAACAGTGTTCTACAAATTCTCGGAAACAACTATAGTGACACAAAACAATAGATCATCTGGTTGCAAAATGCAATGAAGGTTTCAGAGACTTGTTCTTTCAGAGCTCCCGCAATCCCAATTGAAGCAGCTGTTGCCCTCATCATATATTCTGATTTCAATCTAATTGAGGCCTGTTTAGAAATGTCTGAATTTGCAACTGCATACCGCCTTGGTTTTGACGGGGGACTCATCTGGAACTCGGCTTAATTGCTCGTTTCTTATGTTTATCAACTTGGCCCAAATAACCTCTATCATAGAAAAGCCAAGGGAAAAAGCAAGTTTCTCCGCTGTTTTTACACGTAATCCTTGAACGCCGGTCTAATAATATCCACATCATTCTCATGTTCTAACACTTAACTTGAGTGAAAAATTCCCATGTCGTCCTTACACTTTTGCGTGACCAGGGGAAACACAAGTTACGTGAACACGGCTGTTCTGGTACACCGTCCTATTCTCCCAGTATCGAATTGCTGTGGGCGGTGGGTAGCTGTGCGTTTACGTGAACCATTTACGCAAAGAAATCATGGGCGCTATGTATTTTATTCATCTTAAAAAAACGGTGACAAATGTCTTCCTCCATTTTGTTTGTGCAGCATCGGTGAGGGATCTCAATCAGTGATTGTGCTAAAGAATACTTGGTGCCACAGCAGACGTCCGAGGTTTTTCGAATGCTCATCACAGTACTTTTCCACAAACCAGGCGAAGCGAAGCATCTGATCCGATGAGTAAGGTGAACACTTTTGGGCAATCACTCTCATTTTAACGCGGACTCGGTATTGAGGGGATACTCAAAAGAACACAGCTAACCCTGCCATTTAGGATAGTCCGCTTCAACTGAATGTGCAGCATCAGGTCGCCGCCTTTTTCGGCTGGTACAATATTCGATAATACCGCCGTTGTGGACGTAACACAATACTCATAAGGTTACTGAAAACTCTTTCACGGCCTACGACCACTTGCGCTCTTTTGAAGGTTTCCGGGTTTCTGGTGAGTCTCCCGTAAAAAACGGATTGGTACGTAACTGAGTATACTGTAGACTTTTGCGCACTTTGGGTTCAAGTAGGACACAAGGTTGATGAAAACTCGGGGACTGTGTCTAGCTGATGAGCCCTATGTCACATCCCAAAGATGGACCCGTGTTCCATGGTTAATTGGAGGAACACGCATAAACAATTGTGCCTTGTGTGCGGATGGGAGCAACCGGAAAGAGCAAAACTGCAATGGTAATCCAAATAGGATGTAAAACCCTCGGAGTCAAGCCTAACGGATAATGATACGGTGGCAGTTTAGAAGACTACAAAGGACAGAATGACCACTCTGCAGCTTGATCTACCCTGGAATGTTCTGCTTCCTCTATTAATTCTACTGCACCGAGTTTTTTTAATGTTGTGACTGGATTCATAAATGACGTCACTGATGCAGGTCAGGATGATCCACTGACTGCGGGAAACGACGCCCACACAAAATCAAACGACAGTGAGCGACCGCATCCCGTGAATGGACACCCAGGAATAAACCTGCAACCTAAACAAGAGGAACCAAAAGGCATGTGTCACACTCCAAATGGAAGATGTACAGTTGAGCCTCCGTTATTCAGCGAAAACATGCAACAGCTCTCGTAAAACAGTGAAAATTCGTTTTGTGGTGGAAATTTAGTCGGTATCATAACGATGGCACTTTTCTCCTGAAGTTGGTCATCTTGGACAATACATCGCACAAGTGTGAAATCCTGCAGCAGACCGCCATGATTCAAGAAGGAAGGACTATGCAAAGTCAAGGAGGAGACGATAGGAAGCACTGAGTCTCATGGATTTCGCGAAAGTCAAGACAGATCTTAGAACGATAGAAAGCACTGAGTCAGATAGATTTCGCGAAAGTCAAGACAGATCTTAGAGTCGATTAACGTCTGAAAGGATCCAGACATCATCACATAAATTTTTGTGGCATCAGCCAAGATACTCCACCACAGAAAGCGCTTTTTTGTCAACTTTGCCATTTTATAACTTGCAAGGATTTCCTTTATTACCTGGCGTGAGTAGACATCAAATGATTGCTCAAAAATTACTCAGATGGTACGTCATTCATTAGTTATTTTCCAAATTTCTTGGTAGATTCTAGTTACACTCTCGTTTTCCGGTCCCAAAAAAAGTTTCTTCAATTAACGCGAATAGGAAAATGCAGACAGCAACTGACCAACAGCAGTTTTCTGTGGGGAGATGGCTTGTGCGTTTGGTGGAATATCTGGCCAACAAAGAAGTCTTTCAAGTCCTGGAACAGCAGGACGAGTGAACGGGCGAAATGTACCCATAAATGTATTGATCTTTATCCCCAGATACGACCTAAACGGAACTTCTGATTCGCCCTCACTGAGGCGGGAGACATTTTATAATCGCAAACACAGTGAACCCAGTGTGTTGATATGTATTTATAAAAGCTGGACACTCCACTCGCCGAAATTTTTTCTCTCCGAACTAATTTACGATCATTGATTTATTCAAAGTGGACACCATATCCACTGTAATATTGCATATCAGTTGTTCGACTACTCGTAGACGCCAAAAGGATTTTTGCCACTCATCCATTAGCGTAATCCATTATAGCGAAATAAAAAATCGTTCAGCTGTAACACCCTTTCAGATCCTAGCTGTCATGCCACCCGAAGGAAGCATAAGGGCTGGGATAATCCCAGACTGCCCAAGCATAGACGGGAGAAGTCGAGATACAGAGCTCGGGTTCGAACCCCGGACACTCCAGCAGGTAAGTTCGCCCTCTAACCACAAAGCCACCTCGCCCCGTTGCATATACTTCATCTGTATGTACGACTTTATGTTTCAACACTCAAACATACTGATGTGTTTAATCCGACAGGACGGCTGGACACGAATGTGTCTTAGAGTACTTCTATGAAAAGTTATGATCAGATAATTGTGCCAAGCCTACAGTAAAGTACAACTTAAGCTGGCCGATTTCCCACCCAGGCAATCACCATTAACATCGAAGAGTTTTTCGAACGACCGGGGTTCTCCATAACAGGGCCGTGAAATTGTTGTCTCCGTCATCATGAACTTTTGTGCCTATTTCCACCAAGCAAGGATGTAAAAGAGACTCAAGGTATCTAAAGAAACACGCACCGTAGCACCTGTTCGAGTGTACAACCTTGGTGATAAACAGATGATGTACGCGGGTGTTAGACTTTTCATGGTGAAAGGTCAGTCACCTTAAGCAAATTCTCATTTCACTAGAAGGTGGGCGTAAAGCTGTTTATTTCAGCGCAATTATCTTCTGCCGTATGAGACCTCAAAAGCGGTTGCTTGCTTACTACACGATGGCAGTAATTTTGAAATTGTCTACTCAAAGAAACATCCTCTCACCCTCTCAAAAAACGTACTCGTAAATTTACTTAACTTAAAAACTCATCCCAGATAACTAAGATTTAGGTACTCATTGAGTTCGACCTCCATGAGTACCGAAATTTCGCTGCTGCAACAAGCCTAAGTCAACTTAGAAAACCGAAATTTTGTTTTCATATGGGGAGACAAACAGACACTCGACAGCGCGGTTAACAAGTTTTCGAGCTTCAGGGGCACTGAAACACAGAACGCCACTGAGCAAATGGGTCACACAAAACCCCGTGTCGTGTCAGTTAGCAAACTGAAAGAACCTGATAATTTTGCAAACAGATCTGTAAGCATAGCCGAGCACCCTAGTTACCAGTACATTTACTCTGTACCACCAGGGAAACTGTTTAATGCAAGCTTGTTTCGATCTTTGTAAATAATTGTTTGTATCCGGTTTCATACCAGGAGATGGCGTTACCATACTGGTTTATCGCTGAATTAATCAATTCAACCTTGTTTAGGTGGTAATCGGCTTCCTCTAGAAGATATTGTTCAGGTTCCCTCACAAGGGAGATGGTTCTTTTGTTTTAGCTTGAAAAAGAATGTAGGATGATAACACCAGCGCCTTGGAAGGAAGAAAACCGTGCTGATACATCTTGTCATGCTGCAATGCGTTGTTCGGCTGGTAAGCGTTAATTGTATTTGCTTGTTACCCGCTAATTAGGCTAATACCAAATATTTACACGTAGTACCGCATGGCTCAAACGCTGCTGACTGCCTAGGCGGTGTGGGATGTCACTTATAAAGGGTCCTTATTTTCTGGTCAGTCTTGCGATTGATATACGCACGATTAAGCACTATTCAATAGACATTTCATTCTGTCAGTGAATTATTCAATGCTGAAGGGCCGAGAAGCACTGTACAGCTGCTTTGTTCTCGTTTGGAATCATCAGCAATGCACATCTCACGAAACTCAGATAGTTACTAACCTCGACCGTCCTGCCAGGGATTGAACACTTGACCGTTTGGCCACTAGTGGCTGGTCAGCGGTGTGATTAGATTTCACTTAGGAGGGATAGCGCCACGAATCCTTCCATTACGGAAGCCAAGTCACGTGACGGTCTTCTCAAGTGGCGATTTCTTAGAAGGACGTTTCACATATCCAGTGAAATTATTCTTCCTCTGAGCTGCTTATTGGTTTATGGTATTGTTCTACCTTAATCATACGGTTAGTTTCCGTTGGTGCACTTCCAAATCAGCGCCAGTTTGCACGTGGTAAGTTACAAAGTATGCGTGCAAAATGTAAACAACTCAGGCCCCAGGAGGAAAGAAATTTTCGTCTGTGAGACCACATTTTTTCTGACACTTTTTGCTGGCGTTTCCTTCTAAGAACTCCCGTCAAATTTGGGACCATTCATCAATTGGCTGTGTTGGAGGCCTTTTTCACATCTCAGCCAATTGGCCAAAGGAAGAAAAGGTGAGATCAGTAATTTAAGAAGACGTTTCGGTACTTTGCGACTTTGTTTCGTTTCCGCAGCTAACAACTTCGATGATAAACCTTGCTTACTATGATCCGGTTTGGTTGTACCGGCCAACCTCAACATGGCCGCTGAAGGAAGATCAGGCATGCTTTGATTTAGAGACCTGCCCAGTGCTCTGTACACAGGAGCACAGAGGACACATGAAAACCTGATGCTAGCTAGAAAAATTTAAGAAAACGCGGGTACTTATGGAATCGAATTCGGGATTGCTACCTACTGACGTAGGATACCAAATCGTGCAAAGCTGGACGTTTGACCTAACTTCACTCACAAAAGAAGAGAAGACGGTTTACTCTGTTGGCGAAAAGTTTCTGCACAGTTACACTCAATTAACTTAGTTTCTGCCTCCATAAGAGGACAAACGTTTAATTCGTGGTGG
The DNA here is from genome assembly GCA_003604175.2 of Clonorchis sinensis. NCBI lineage: Eukaryota > Metazoa > Platyhelminthes > Trematoda > Opisthorchiida > Opisthorchiidae > Clonorchis > Clonorchis sinensis. Next base: position 215,931,929 of record CM030369.1, read on the forward strand.
CCTTTGTGCACGAAGCTCTCTGCGCCGCCGGGAGTTACATTAGTCTCAGAAGAATTTGTAAGGAGCTGCCATTGACATTACGTTCGGTATTCAGCGCAATTAATTCACTTCCAATAGTGGCTTTGTAGAAACATTTGAGTTTTCACTAAACTTCTTAGTATGTTGATGACAAAGAGAAGAAATTAGAATAAAGTATGGACAATTATCACGAACGTGTTTTACTGATTGATTGCAATCTCTATTGGCCTAATAAACAACTCGCCGAGAGTTTTCACAAATAAGTACAAAAAGAATAGACCCGATGTTCAGTAAAAATACACAACTCCATGGTTGATTGCAAAATAATTCAAAACAAGCATTGGAAGTAGGTTTCCGCATGTGGTTTGCCAATAAAATTTCAGTGACAGCGAGTAGTTTGAACGAAATGAAATGTGGCAAGATAATTTCATTTAATTCGATGCTGTGCAGCCCATGAGGATAAGACTAGAGATTTTAGGAGAGCCCAAGCAAATGCGGTGCGATAGAGGGTCTTTGGGATAATATTTGTACACGCACACACACACACAGGAGTTTGTACATCAGGCCGTGGCTTTATGACAACAACAAATGGAAAAGAACCAAATCCGTCGGCGCTACGGATGAGAGATGTAGGCTGAAAGACGAAGCAGTTGTTTGTGTCACACAAACGCCGAAGCTGGTCGGTGAGTGGCCTTGGTTACCATAGTCATCCGTCGTCACAAAATGATTTCATCACAGTGACAGATCTGTAGGTAGCACATGGGAAATGCTGTGATCCTGGAACGCCGTCTGTGTGTGTGCTTGTCTGCCCCGGTTCCTAGACTACTTATCCCTGATTGGATGACTAGTAGACCTGAGCATAGGTTGAGCTTTGCGGCTCGTCCGCTGCCAGAGGTACATGGATGGAAGTGCCGAAATTAGACGCAACCGGTCCATTCGCCACGGTAAATAAGTAAGGTCGGTGGTGCTCTAGGTTTTTATTGCTCATTCTATGGGAATAGGTGCTGTCCGATTCGTCGTCAGAAGACTCAGCATTCATGTCATACACTGCGGGTCGATTTTCTTTTCTTGTTTCTGGCAAGCGAGAAGCGATACGAGGATCAGGGAAATGGGACAAGCATGAACTGGAACGGTCAGATGTCTGACACTGGTCGAAATCTTTGTATCTGAACGGGATGTTGATAGGCTTTGTCGGAGCTGGTGGTGGGGGTGATGCGGGCGGAGGTGGTATGTTATCATCAGCAAATGAGTAAATACTATCTGTTGCGGAATTTCCACTCGGATTGGTGAATGCCATATTTCTTGCTGGACCAGAACTACCGGAGCCTTGAGTTACAGATCCTGGTGATCGATTACGCAAGTTTTTATTACTTTCTTCGCTTTGCTGAGTGGTCGTCGAGGCGGTGGATACAGATTTACTCTGAGAAGATGAGGTGTTGTGTGAACCTACTGGCACATCAGAATTTAGATGTTTTGCAGGCGTAGAAACGCAGTTCTGAGACTCTAGTACTGAATGTTCCATGTTTGGTCCACAGATTCGTACCGGTGAAATTGTAGCTCGTTGATCTCGTAGGCGTTCCATGTTGGGGAGTCGCTTAGTCGAGTAGGAGCTTCCCTCACTCATTGATGACTGTGAATTAGTCCCAGAATGGTTCTGGACCTCGGTTTTGTCACAGTCGGAATCCAATCGCTTATCCAAATTTCGCAGGTAAGACTGAGGCTCAGGGGGTAGAACATTCTGGATGATGGAAGCTGTTGCATAGGGAGCCACAGAACCGAACGAGCCAACACTCTCGATAACAGACGACGGTGTTCCACGTTCCATTACAACCAGGTGACTTCCAAGTTGTGCTACGGGTGCAATAGGAGGAAGCCCACCTCCACTTGTACTCTGGAAATAGGGCTGATTTCTCTCGGCAAGAGCAGTGGGATTTGGAAATTCCATAGTCGATTGTGAAAGCGGTACCATTTGTGTCTGATAGGTGAGATATGTTGGGGGCTGTGGCATTCCATTAGGTGGATGATTCGCTAAGTTATTTGAAGTGGGCACAAGCATCGGTCGGAAAGCTGGCTGGTTCATTGAGGTGTAGTCAAAATTTTGTGTTACATGAGGAGACATGGTTTGAGGTCGTGATACCAGTGTACCGTTGGACTCGTATGTGACGAATCCAACACCATCAACCAGAGAATGTGGCACAGGATACACGGAATTCCGGTTGACTGGCGTGTCCATCATTCTCGACGGCCACTGGTTCCGATCCATCTCACTCTGCGTCACAGAATAAACACCATAGTTACTCATGTCATCCGTGGTAGTGTGCAGTTGGTTTGTACTAACAGGTAGACTGGCGAACATTTCCAAATCTGTCTTGAAGGAAGCAGGGGAGATTAATGGTTCCAGTTGTACATTGTTGGATCCCTTCATAAATCGACCAGTTCGACGCTCGTCTATGGACCCCTGTGTATTCACTCCGTTATCACCTGTCAGCGATGTGGAATGTGAGTTATTGGCAATTAGTACCGCTCCTGTAGTCTTCCGAAGGGTGTAGCGTTGTCGGCGACAAAAACACACAATCAGTGTAGTTAATGAGATCCACAGAACAATACTGATGACCACAATTATTATAAACCATGGTTGTTGAATAAAAGGCTTTACATTCGCTGGCTGGTTCTTAGTTGACTGGGTTTTGGCAGGTAAACCTGTGCGTTCATCATAACCCCATCCAACACCAAGACCTGGCTGCCGCAAATCTGGATTCAGCTTGAGCGGTTTGCTGCGTAAGCCAACACCCTTACAGGTGACTGCGGCCATTTGTATAAAGTATGCGCTTGGACTTGTCAAACCGCGAATGCGTATTCTCATCTCTGAATTGATCGTTGTATTGAAAGTTTGATAGTTGTGTGCAAATTCGTCATATACATAGCTGGCATAGCCCGACAAAAGGCCGTTCCATGCCGACACTGGTGGTGCGGTCCAGGTTAGTTCAACTTCCGTGGCAGACACCCAGAGGGCTGCGATTCTATCGGGGGGAAGACTGGGGAAACTCTCGAAAGTCAGAACAGTATGGGCAACACTTTCTCGTCCCTCGATTTTTCCAAGTAAACCATTGGTTAGGTGAGATTTTACACTAACTTCGTAACACCGAAACGGTTCAAGATCGCGCAAAAGCCCGGATCCCTCAAGCATCACAGGATGCATTTGTTCAAGTTGCTTTTCGTTGGGCACAAAGTCGGCCTTCACTTCTAAACTCATTGTCGAACTTGTTTTGGGTGTATACTTACTGTCCGGAGACTGGTGTGCAATGGTCCGTAAACGCTGGAAGTCTTGTAGGCGTAGATACAGCTGGCTTTTGGAATCACCTTCTTTCAATTGCAGGCTACAATAGGCACTCTCATTTTCTGCTACGTCTGCCGTTTCAGCGGAATTTAGCAGATTCAAATTTGCGGCAATACATCGCAGAATGTTGGCCTCACGATAGTAAATTGTGAATCCATTGATTAACTGGAGTATACCGGGTGGTTCTTCCACAGTCCAGCTCACTCGTAAATGCCTAGGCGTCAGCGCATAGAGCTTCAGGCTATGAATTTCCACTCGTTCCATAATAGATACTAGGTCCTTGTTCGTCAGTCCTTTGTGTAATTGACCTGTGGTCTGGTCACCTGATTTACCTGCAAAAGCTGAGGATAAGGTTAACACTGGTCCTATCGGTGGACTAACCCAACCAACTCGTCCATCACTCCAGCGAGGGCGAATCAAAAAGTAATACAAAGTGTTGGTCTCTAAGCCGCCAATTTTTACCGTGTTCGCTTGCCAGTTCTGTTCCACTGTCTTCCAACCTTCTAAGGGTCGGTCAGCACGGTAAAACTCGACCCAGTAGGTTATAGGAATGTGATGTCCATCAAATCGATCCCCTGAATCACGTGATCCAACACCAGGATCAATCCAGTTGGCTGCATCCCAGGCCAATGTAACGGTTGTGTCAGTGTGATTAGTCACATGAACGTTTCTCGGTGGTGACAGTGGGTTTTCTTGACCGTACTCGGGTGGTATTGGGGTCCCAAGCGGCACAATGTTCAGGTATGCTGTCCAGTTGGACTGCAACATCAAGGGAGCGTCATACTTTGACGAATACAGGCGAACCAATGTGTGTGCGGAACAGGTATAGCTTCCAGCGTCGTTCGGTTGAACATCAACAATTTGCAAGCTACCTCCTGGTAGAAGACTATAACGTTGTGCGTCAGCAAAACCTGAAAAATCCAACAGTTCAGTCTCGTGTCCGGTCGATGCAGTGTTCCGATACCAGCTCACAGTCCAATCCGAGCTCTGAATTCCCATCGGCTGTTTATGCACGTGAAGACCTGTTTGGACGCTTGCCCGACTAATACTAAGTTCACAGTCCAGAGTGACAACATCACCGACAGTGCGAGTCTGATTAGCAGGAGGTAAGCCAATAATTGGAGCAAAAGGGAAATGAGCCTGGGCGTTGGAGTTCTCTAGATTCTTGTGCGGTCTCTCTGACCTATGGCTTTCTGCGTTTGCATGGGGATCTGGGATAACCTGAAGAATAGCACTGGAGTGAATCCGGTCAATGGATGAATGAGCAGTGCATTGATATTTACCTGCATCACTTAGTTTAACACGATTGATTTCCAAACGTCCATCATTGTGAAGATAAAATCGATTGTTGTTATTCGTTGCAGTTAAGTGATCTGACGGAAAAATCGGTGTTTTATCAGGCAATTCCCAGTAGATCGATGGCTTTGGATAACCGTTTGTGATACAGTGAAAAACAGCGACATCACCTTCATGAACTGTCAAATCGTCTGGTGTTCGAGAGAATGTTGGTGGAGTTTCAACGGTTAGCTGAGCATCGGCAGCAATCCCCCCGGGTGCGGTACAAACATAAACACCAGCGTCACTGGGCTGAACATTTTTCAGCAGTAGATAACCCTCGGCCAACTCAGTACGTGTGTGATCGATAATTCCACCACCATCTTGACCTTTGCCCCACTGCACTAAGTGATTCCCCTCCGTTCTACATCTAAATTTCACGTCCATACCCTGACGGGCCCGAATATCTTTGGGTGTCTCAATGAAGCGCACACGTGGCTGAATGGTAAGTTTCGCTGCAGGTGACTGAGTTTTGCCAATAATATTTCCAGCGACGCAAACATATGATCCAGAATCTGTGAGTCTAACAGAATCCAACTGAAGTTCACCTTGTTCGGTTACCTGTACGGACGTTAAACTCGGCAAAGTGATATTGACAGACTGTGGTAAGTGACCTTTCATGGCAAAGGGTTTCCCATCTCGCAGCCATAGCACATATGGTTTCGGAACTCCTTTCGGTGGCACACACTCAAGCAAAACACGATCACCTTCGTGCACCGTTTTGTCTAATGGAAGTTGACGGAAAACAGAATCCAGATAGGCTAGGCCTCCTTTGACTGGTGGGTGACTCACTGTCCACCCGGCACTGTTTGAAGCGTTGCAGTAGAACGTGTAGACCTTGTCCCGTGTAGGATTTGAAATCATCAATCTACCGTAATGCTGGTTGACATGAATTCCCGATGTCGAGCCACTGGTGGGAACGCGGTCGATAACAGTTTGACCTGTGCTTGCATCGTACCAGTGGATGACGGGTTTTGGAACACCATCAGCTTGACAAACGAACTCCAGTACACCATCTGCTGAATAGGTCTCTGTTGGTGGCTGGCGAATAACCGGTTTCTTTGAGCTTTCCTGGGGTGCAACAGTCTGTGCAGTGTCGGACCTCTGGAAGTTTGTCATCCATAGGATCAAGTTGAGGACGTGAAACCAAACAAACATTGGCGAATTGTGACACAATAGATTGTAGCCAAATCAAAGGAGAGGCATCTAGGATTGAGAGTAAAAAAGGCACAGTATAAGGAATTGATTTTTAAAAAAATAGGACTGTTTCATAGTATAACCAATAGAAAAACTCAACAGGTGACTATTTGATGGCCCCTGAGCTGAAGTGCCAATACATTCTGTGTAAATTCTGAATAATAGTTTCCTAAGTGCATGTGTTTAAAACGCTTTCCATCAAAATCAATCAAAGATTCCAATTATCTATGTCAATCACGATATAGTTCCTGGCCTAGTCACCACAAATTTAGCTGAGGCGTGACCAACTTCGCCAGGGGTCAAACGCCAATCTTGACTGAAGGGTGCGGTAAACAACGCCATCTGGTTGCTCCGCCGTTGCCTAAAAGTAGTGCGTAATTGCCACAGGTGAGGTAACTGATGTGACTCTGAAAGAATGTCCGTTTTTTGTCTAAGGCACTAAGCTGCATTTCCTATGAGCGGGGGGTGGAGCCCGAACGATGTGTTTCCTGCACATGTGTGGACTAGCTGTCAGTTAGGAAGTCGGTGGAAACGTTTATACACGTATTCTAGGCAACATGGTGTGTATCTTTTAATAAACTGTTATTCGCGAAGGATTCAAGAGGTGTATTCGATCATCTCATAACGTTTCTTTAAATTCAAATTCCAGTGCATTTGTCCCTTTTTGCTAAAATGATTAGGTACTACCAAAGACTGATCCTCAAAGTCGCAAATGTCAAGGAAGAGCAAATTTTGAGTGATATGACACTACTGTAGATCCATGGAAATACTCGGTAAAAGTTTGATGAGCAACTGGAGAATCTGCAGGAATTTTGGGGTGGCCTGTCTGTATGGAAAAAGCCTAGTGACCATTTCAGGGAGGATATAAAACCGGTTATGTAACGAATTTGTGTACATTATTGAGAGCGTAAACTCATGATCAAGTCAGTTCAGGTTCTTGATTGGTTACCAATGCAACAATATCCTGTTCACTGGGAAAAATAAATATGAGAGCCGCTCAGTGGATCAGTTCGACGACAGCATGAACTTGATTCCAAGCGACTGTTGTCCAGAAACCCTGGACCATTGTATACTGTAGCGGTGAAGGAAGTAGATACTACTCTTGAGATAAAATGCAAATATCGGTCCTCTGGATGTGTTCACTTTAACCCGAATTTCCATCTACATCATCAGCCAATCAGCAGCAGCGCCGCATTTTTGTTAGTTAGCACTCAGAAGCTAAGCTACCCAATTTGGTAATTTTGAAGTGGAAGAGCAAGAGCTATGAGCCTCTTGGACATCTGCCCCTATTTTGACCTAGGTAACTAAACATTTGTTCTTCTTTCAAACTGTGCTGTGTTTCACTCTCCGCAATTTCATGTCCTCGCCTATTGACTCAAGTAAACCCCATTCAAACATCTACCGAATAGACATCAGGAAATGAAAACCTTATTATCTCGAGGAACTGAATCGTATCCCTTAAACATGTAAGGCTCCACAAACAGAAGAGTGTGTACAACAAGTTGAGATGTACGCTCGATAAGGTTCCAGCTAGAATGACGGTTCTCTTCAAACAGCGAATGCCGAAGAGTTCTTCCAGCTGAGGGCGGGGTTTTCAGAAGTGTAGGACCAGTTGAAAGTAGGAACAACACAAACGTAAGTGAAAGAATAGTGGTCAGAATGTGTCTTGTTCGTGTCCGAGAAAACACAGTTTTATTCGTACAAAGCAATCTACAGCCACCAAGCAAGGAAAGTCACTCAACGACAGTCACCCACTACAGTCACAGAAGTCCACCACATTGTTAGACCCAGTCCAGTCTAACTGCCAACACTTTGCCCTTATCCCACCCAAAAATCGATGAGAAACTCAGTTGAGAACAAAGACATGTTAACTAGTGGGAAGCAGCAATTGCAGTTGAAACAGCAGCTGCCGTTGAACACTCAAAACAGCCTCTTCACACGATTTTGAGGACGACTGTCAGTTCGCAACACTTTGTGAAAATATCCAACTCCTACGGTTTTCTTCTGTGTGTTTGTATGTTGGACATTCAGGGGTGACTGCAAAGAAAAGGGGTCTAGGTGAAAAAATTAGAAACAAAAACGTTTCGGCTTCCCTAACACCCCACCTCATGAGCCGAATTCTGAAGAAACAAAGAATCTGGCTTTACTCCAAAGAAAAAGATTCTACCTCATGCTTGACTTGTTTGTCACAGCCTGGTTGACCCTTTGTTTTGCAAACGGCAAAATCCAGATCAATTCCGAACCTGACAAGGTTACGGTTGTATTCGAATGATTGAATACAAAAAGGTGACCAGAGCAGACGCATCACCAGCCCCTGTTTCCGGAGTTAGATAGCTTACTATTTAGATGCCGTTTGTCTCTGGATCTTATGGTAATGTGGTTGAAATTTACTTCATACTTCCCCAAGTATATAAAGGTCGTACGAGCATATTCATCTTTATCTAGCCCAATTCACGCTGTTATGTGATTGTGTACACTAAACAGGATCCGCATAAGCTGTGCGCCACTGATCGGAGAAGCTGGTTCTGTTGAAAACCGCTAAAGTGTAAATCCTGATTGCGTTTGTCAAGACTGAATCCGAACCAAAACAAAACCGGACAGTCCTGTAGCTTAAGATCTCAAATTAACATCTTCGAACTGCCGCATACAATATAGATGCTCTCTGATTTGGAAAATTGTCCGCAAACAGCATTAAGTTGTCAATGATGTCCTGACAAACCATCACATTATCTGTGACTTCTAAAAAACGGTAACATACTGTCCCGTAGCATACTAGTATTAACCAACTGTAAAGCTTTGCGCACTGTACAAAAAGCCCATTGCATAACTTACTGGTGTGACAGCTACTGAGTGTCATTAGATCCTCTCCAGGACGTAAAAATACCAGATGCTTCGCTCCACCTCTAAAAATAGTCTTAAATCGCAAAGTAGCCTTGGTCAGCGGCAGTTCAAAGCGTTCCCTGCAGCTCGTCCACCCCCCTCTCGATTGACCCATTTTAACTTAGCCTGTCAACGGTCGGTGTGTCTTGGGGAGATCGATCTAATCAATCAAGTCAAGTTATTATTTGCTAATGGTTAGGAAATGGTTTCAGGGGCTGATATTTCGGGTGACTTCATTACTTCTACCTGAGAGAGAATGGACGTGGACTAGTTAAAAACAACCGCGTCTTGACATTTTTATTGGCGATTCAAAGAAGTTTCATCCGTCAAAAGAGTTTCCAATAAATGATGAAAGATGAAAATTAATGTTTCAAGAAGTATAGAATGCGTTGCATATCCGTGATTTCAAATGGTTCTGCAACCAGAATATTTGTTCAGAACGAAGTGGATAGTTTCCAAACACGCCTTGCTATCGAAAAACTGGCTGTTTATTTTTCCACATTCAGCGCAAATTCTGACGGACAAGGAATTGTACATGCACGCAAGTCTGTCTTAATCAGGTTCACCAGACTGATGATGAAAACCTATTGAAAAAATTAACTGAATTATTCTGGCTGGCATGTTATTGACCGGATAGCAAGATCTGCACCATGGTGAGGATGAAACATTCTACATCTCTATAGTTTTTGCAGACAGTTCACTGAAAATGAAATCTGACAGATTAGGCATTTTCACGCGTCTGCCGAAGCGACAGCATGGTAGGAAACGGTGAACAATCTGAATATTTGGTCGTTTCCTGTTGTTCATCCGACTATTTTTTGTTCCCCAACGAGAAAAGATATCAGACAAACCTCATCCTCTCCTTTGATTCCCTTTACCCTTCTCCAGATAAGCACGTCAATTGTGTGCGCAGCAATCCAAGACCAATCAAATGGTACTTAGTTGTTGGGACGAAAATTGCTGTCTCGATGCTCACGTTCCCAAATGCTGATTTGTTTTTCGACCGGGATAGAAACCACAGATTTTTTTTACTTAGATATCAATTACTATTCCACTTCAAGCCGATCATTGACTGGTATCAGCTGACTGCACAACTAACCTCGCCCGATGTCCCAAGAGAAGGACAGTGAGCAGCTGACAGTGGGCTAAACTCAAATTGCCCGTGTACCCACTTAATGCTAGAGTGGTATGCGCGCGAGGGCTGTACAAGCCGTTCAACGGTTTTTCCGTCTATTCCCAAAGGTCATTTTTAAAACACGTTAATATTATCGAAAAGCATGGTTTCGCTGGGTTTATTGAGGACCGTTTGTTTGCTACTCAACATGAGGTGTCCCAACTAATGAGACCCCGAGAATGCTAGACATCTAAGCCGTGTTTCTGAGACGCTCGCATTTCCAAAAAACCAAAAGCTTATTCTGAGTGAACGCCCTAAACAATCGGGTAACAGTGGTTTGAAACTAACCAAAGGTGGTGGCGACATGATACATGGAAGTTTTACTAGCTGGAAACAATAAATAAAATGAATTGGCAGTTTTATAAAGGCGAAGTTTACCTTCCTATTAAAGACCTCCGAAGAGTGGTTTTAAAAAAGAATCAAAGCGTTGAAGAAACTCTAAAACATTTGAAGAAACCATCAAGAAAACTATGCGCACATTGTCCAGTCTATTCCCCAGGAGTGACAATGAAGAAATTGTCAAATAGCGTTGGTGGTTACACTCTATTTATGATGGTAACGTTATGGAAACCCTTAACCGTGGAACTTCTTGTGCATGTTCATTCACAGTGTCAATCCAACAAGGCAACTTCGACTACCCGCTGGTACAGCACCAACGTTTTCTGTTACCATGCCGTCCGCGTCCACGTCATCGTCATTTACAGATGAGATAATCATTGTTCAGGATGCGATGAGGCGATGTGATGCACCGTGTCAGCCCTTTTTTGGGACAAGGGCATGTTCAAATCTCAGTCACACAATTAATACAAGCCGGACGGTGTTCCACGCGGAAGTGTGCTGTGGCGAATGGAACAGCTGTGGTCCCGGTACAACACCACTTGGTGTGCCAACGGCGACTGCAACAACATCGTAAAACGTGAAGACAACGTGTAAACGAAAAACAAACTTAACCAGAACAAACCAAAGAGGAACAGAATGCCGCATCAGCTGTGACTGTTTCGTCAACGGAAAAAATTCTGTTAAACATGCTCGACGGAAACCTTGGGCGTGATTCCAGCTAGGCGGAGGAAGCTGTTGTGTGGTTGCAAGCTTCAAGCAATTAAATAAAAGCATTAAATAGGCATGAAGATTTTAAGCGTTCTTGCTCATTTGTTGGTACCCCGCAGATAAGTCAGAAATTAAAAAACTATTAGAAATTTACACCGAAGGTTGCATATTCCATATCAACTATTGCTGCCTAGAGCTCAAATAGTGATATCACAACCTACTGGAGAAAAACGCGGTTTTTAGTAATTATCCGAGATTCTTTGAAGTAGCTTTCAGTCACAGGTTTGATTGGATACATAGATTAGATACATTTTAGGGGGGGGGAGAAAAATACTTGTCTAAGAGTTAAGACTAATTCAGACAGCGACAAGTAATGTATCGAAAATTTGCGCACTTGTGAGCAATCAGTGAAGGTGGGTGTAATCTCGGACAAAACCAAGGTTTCTAGCCTCCGACCAATGGAAGATAACAGTCCGTTAGAAACAACAATTCTATAAGACCTCCTTGGCTTTTGCTTGGATTAGGGAGTAGAAAGTGGTGGTGACGCGTTCCGTCGCAAACAGACCTGGATACCTGACTGTGGTTTGCAGAAACTGGCCATTCCTTTCATGAATGTGGTTCTTGCATGGACAAAAGTTTCGCGTGGACCAATTGTATCGGTTTACCACCCAACTGGAAACTTAGCTCAATCCTGGACAAACAAACTAGCGTTTCACCTTTAAAACAGACTAACTGGGGTATTTTTCTGCTAGTGACGTGATGAGTATTCCGGTTATGGTGTTGCATGTGTCTATAATAAACACCCAGCAAAGATAATTTCACCGAGACAAACGTGTGCAATAGGCTAAACGGTCTTTTTCACACCTATTCTGTTCTCCAGAAAGAAAGGCCTTCAGAAGCTCGCTGTTAAACACGCACTGAAGTTATGCATATGGGTCCTCTTGCGGTATTTCGATGATCATTTCAAAGGACCCAGCGCACGTTTGCAGCAAGAAATCGGTTTAAACTACTTGTAGTGCTATCAGTAGACCTTAGAACCTGTCCACAAGACAGACTAGACTCACAGAATGTGATATAGCACACGGGAATTCCTGTTTTGACTCCTTAGCAGCGAAGTATAGGTCTCATATTTCGGGTGGGCCAATTAAGAAGAGAAAAAAACCCATTTGTTCTTCTGGTGGAAATGATATGCTTCTGAAAGTCTGCAATATCCGAGGCTCCAAAACCACCCTTGTAAATGAGACTGATTCGTACTTGTAAAAATGACCAGTTCTGAATAGGATGTCGTCAAAGATGACGTCCAGCCCTCTTGTATACCATTTTAGCGTTTTATTATGGTGTTTCGGTAACCGTTTTTAGTCGAATGCAATTAAGGCGTTCCAAGAAATACTCAGGCTTTAGCAAGAAACAGGAAGATTTGAAAACCTATCGCTCGCAAAACATTTATCTGTGACAAGTTTAGCCCTCTATCACAACTCTCTGTCATTATTGTCGGGTGATTTCTGAAGTCTCGTCCAAAAAGTGTATGGATGCACGAACGCCTAGAATGCTATTTAAATCAAGTAAAATTTAGAGCCCCATGCATTATAAAGGTAAGCAGCTGGTGGACATATTTGAGAACTTTGTTGCTAAACCAGCCAGTGGAAGTAAAGCAAGCATGCAAGACGCGTAACGGCACACTAGGTACTGAGTTTGGATAGACAAGATATCGAATTATGCACAGAATCACCTATTTCAGGTGCCACGCACTTCCAAAAGTCCCTGACACCTAAAAGCGGGTTGCGGCCGCAGTTCTACGAAGTCGTTCAGAACCAGAAATATGCACATCCTGTGTGCGCAGAATAAACACCCATCTCACTGTTCAGAATGAATCCCATGGAAGCACGTCTAAACGTATACCCGTCGGAACACCCATACAAATGACCTTAGTAAAATTTTGGTTTCAAGGATTTGATGATCTGCCGCATCTCTGATAGCTAGAAAAACCGTGAGCTCCGCCAAATCTACATTAGGAAATGGAAAGCGTGTTGGATTTAAATGAGTCCTTTCTCGTAAAGACATAAACATTGTCGTTTGGAGATGAGCACTACCCACTACGTTCAACTGTGCGACAGAACTTTGGTCCCAAATCTGCCCACACAACGAACAGCTTACTTTGGAGGTTTAAATCACGGATCACATGTTCTAAACCACACGATTAAATTATCGGCGGAGCTACATCCTTCTGGTGATAACCGCTTCTTGGTCGTCCAGTATTGTTTCCCGGTTCCAACCGAGGCAACGCACGCTCCGATTCTCTTAGAGTTTTGAGAGATGTGCACTGCTGTGCATCCCCAAAAGGGGATGAATTTCGACGAAAATTTGCTTTATTATTTTGAAATTCCCTCACTCATACCATTCACGGAAATCATAATATCCTTTCCCAGATCTCCGGATCTAGGGTTGCCGCCACGAGGACAACAATGCGTAAACAATGCCCGTTATCCTATAACCGGTGGTCCCACACTGACACTTGCACCTGGGTTTGTTTTGGCTTCTTCTCTTTCCTCTCCAATCAGCGCACACACAAAAACTGCAGCGGCCGGTGAATTCTTCCAAACAACAGTAGTGCTGTGACCAGCTTCTTAATATGCACCATTGAATGGATAGATTTCACAACGTTTCCACGTCTTATCAGTACATCGAGTTTAATTTCATGGTCAGGCGCAGTCCGACTATGAGCTTCGGAGGAGATCGGTCCGGAAAAGCTGGGTGCAGCATAAGCCCTAGCTTAAATTTGCTACCACTTGCGTGACTATGAACTACTTGCGTCAAAGAGCGAAATCGTGCGTTAGACCTTCTTCGCGGGAATACAGGCGAGGTTACTAAAACCTATTGAAGTAGGTTGTTTAATGGGATGTAAGAGCAAGCGATTCACAGGCACAAGCAGACAAACCCATTCACACGCATCCCAAAGACACATGAAAAGGACAAAGCAACCCTTCACTATCAGGGCACATAAACTAGTGTACACAAATAGGATGAAAGCACGCATGACTAGCCAGTCGATAAGGGGACAGCTTTTGGACAGATAAAACAAAATCACTGTCATCAAAGAAACGGGGGACATGTGCGGTTGTTTGAAACGAAGTCCAACCAAGGTGACTTGAGCAGACCGCTGTGAGTGATAGTGAATGGGGCTCGGGTGAGTCATTCAGCATCCTATGAGCGAATCCGAATGTCAGTAGAACAAAGCTCATGAACAGTCCCGGTTTGATTTATGATAATGAATAATAGATGCAAGCGTTTTTCCTCACCTACCCATAAAAAAGGGGCAATTTCGAGGATGACGTCCGTAACCACACAGAGAACGAAAAAGATACCTCCGTCATATGGGAATCTATGGTGGGATTCTGTTATGAAAAACTTCACTAACCATTGAGTTAGCAAGTGTCTTTAAGAGTATGCGGTTCTGAGTGGACCGTCAACCCATTTAGTACAGTGGTTGTCCAAGCTTGGAACTTCTGGATCTACGATAACCCTGGTAACTACATTAATATCGTCATTTAGCCGCAACACTCGGTCCCTAGCTGTCATGCAACCCGAATATAGCAATAGGGGCTGAGATACTTCCAAGTTACCCAACACTAGACTGGAGCAGTTGAGATGCAGAGGGTGGGTTCGAACGACGAACCCTCTGGTCAATAAGTTTGCGTCTTAGCAACTGAGCCATCTCTTGCTCAGATTGAGATTGGCTGTGGTTCAGCAAATCAGCTGGTACTGAAAACTGAAGCTGAGGGGCAGAGATATCCGGATGTTGCGCCTGTGCTCTTCAATTGTGTTCATCCAAATTTGCCAGCCATAAACTTCTATTTTTATTATTTCCTTTTGTTTCACTCATACGTAACACTGTCAATGCATTTTACCTACGAATTATCAGAAACCCGGTTGATTTGGACTGGAACACAGCTTCACGCCGGCTGGTTCGACTTCCATGTTGACTAGTCTGCATGCATGCAGTGTCCCCGAATCAAGTGACAGAACAGTACGATAGGACAAGTCAGCTGAACATGATGGGATGCAATGAAGTGATTTATTTCAAACTGGTTTTTGACCAAAGCCCATGCACACACCCCAGTTTGTCATCCATGAAATGCAGCTTTCAGATGTATACGGGTGTTTTCCTAAAGGCCACACAACGTTTCCCAAATGGGCTGGTTTTCCATGGCGGCTTTTGATCATCTTCGCCTAGTGAAGTCACCCAAAAAAATATCATTTGTTATTGTGGCCGGTTGTTTTTTTCGTACGACCATTCATTCTGTCCTTGTGAGCCAAAGAGACAAATATATGTGACATGCTCTTTCTATCCACCCTTTACCTAGTGTGCGATATGCAGAACCAGTGCATTTAGAAACCGCGTACCCAGGTTCCCCGATGGTCATTAATACCCGCGCGGTAGTACTGCCATGTTGCATCTGCCAACCAAATACATTCGGCTAATCAATCTTACCATGTTTCGTCTACCAACCAAATACATTCGGCTAATCAATCTTCTCCCATGTGCGGTCTCCCAACCTTTGAGGGAATCGACCAGGTGGTTTTATTAATAAATTGATTGTTTAATGAAGCAAATAAATCAACACAGTGAGCCAATGATGTCGGTAGCGCGTGAGTCTGACAAGTGAGCTTATACAGGTCGGTCGTTTGAAAAATCACGTTAGGCTGTTCCAGGCTCGAGATTTTTATCCTCTAAGCATAACAATCGGGTTGTACTGTCCACTTGTTTCATGCTGCTTGAGAATCATAAGCAGCCAGTGGCTTATCACAACATTTAGCGAAGTGCGAACCCGCTGTCTAGCTAAACAATATGATATTCGTTCACGAATGGCTTATCGGCAGCTTATCAGCGTCACCGTTTTCATTCACCCAGTTCGTCTCACGTGATCTCGCTTTGGCAGACGTTCCGGATTACAACTTCCCGGAAAGGAGGCCAATGCAATCCGTGGCTTTTCCATATCCTAAGAGTTTATTTAGGTTTGCTTTTACTTGAAACCAGATTAAGTTACGCGGTCAACCACTACTGCCTGTTACTAACAAAAATTCCTAAAGCCTTATCCTGCGAGTCCGACTCAACTTCTCCCCATCACACCATGTGAACATTAGTCACAACTGTCATGCTCAGTTAGATTGGACGAGTGAGCGAGATATTTGGCGTGCACAAGCAAATTATCTTTTCGTGACCGCTGTCTCATCAATGTTATTTGCCTAATGTAAAGTTACATGTTGTTTGTCAGATGCTTTCCGTTGACAAGATTAGTCATCAACGAAAAATCCTGTTGGTGACATTGTGTTTGAGTGGAAAAATAATTACGCGTACATTATGATGTGGTTCAGTCCCCCTGCCCTTAGCACGACGTTTTGCCTACTCAATGCAGGTTCCATTAGGTTTGTTGTCAACAGAAAATCGTCGTGACCTACTGGCTGCCCACGGATTGTTGCATAAGCTGCCCCATCTAAATGTAGAAATCCAAAGTACGAGACACTTATGATTCGCGGTAGGCTTGTCATAAAATTTCCCACAAGGCATCACCGTGGGACGACCCCTAAAAAGAACGGATTTGGCGTATGACGGACATTTTACGCTTGTAGTAATTTCTCCCACAGTGGAGACAAACTGGTATGTTTCGACCAGGGGCTAGTGAAAATAGAACAGCGAATGAACATCCGTGACAAAGTCTTTCACATTTTTCCGCTCGTAGTATTTAATGGCAAAGTACGTTTTTGTGTTGCCTTGTAGCTTTTTGCTTCTTGCGACTTGCTTTCTAATTTTGGACCTGTAATTGACCTGAAATCGTGCGTGTTTCACAATTCACACTTACTTTGTTAACATCCTAGCTTAAGTATAACCCTAAACCAAACAGGCATCTGACGTACAACGGAGACAGCTTGGTTTCAGACAGGCCAAAAAGCTTCCTCCCGTGTTGTTGACATGCGAATTCACAAGGCCGTAGGAGTGTGGTCTGGGCAAGAAGGTTAGTTTCCTGAAGCGGTTAGGATCTTTTGAAGGCGGAGTTTGTAAAATTTGTGCACAAGTCATTCTTGTCTGAAAGATGTTCCTCATGTCCTGCTTAGTCCTCACCAAAAAGACGAAGCTCTAGACTCAATTCTCGTTCTTATAGGAGCTAATCGTCAGTGCACATTCGTGGCCCTGCCTTGCTGGGACTGAAACTTCGGATATCTGACAAGCGGGGAGGGTGTGTAACCGCTGTTTCACTAGCAGACACTAGCAGACACCTTATTTATCATGCATGAACAGGCGTGGAGTCGAGCGCTTCTAGGCTTTGATGTAGACCGACCAGAATGCTCATGCTGAGACAGGAAGATGGCTGATCAGACAAGAGTGGTGTGAGCACAAACTCTATGCAACTAGCCAGTGCTTCCCCCTTCTCCCGCCTTTGGTGTGAACCTGCCAGAATGACCATACCAGAACAGGAGGTCGACTGTTCAACCGAGAGTGAGGTGAACATTCATTCTAGAGACCTCGCAATCGCCCACAACTAATCAAAAGTGTCCAGCAGGTTTCAAGCTAACGTGGAGCTACTTGACTGGGAAGTCCTGACAGGCAAGCCAATCGATCGCCACAACCAAGTTATGTTACTGGGTCGTCGTTCGAGGCATCGGGCCTGCCACTCACATCACACAAACATGAACATGTTTGCCTGTTCAGACGTGAAAAATCAGTTGTGTCCAGCCTGCGCCGTTGGACTAGTGGTGACAAGCTTGCAGAGTTCAAACCCCGACAAGGCCAAGGATGTGTTTGCTACTGGGCTCTAATATGAGCGAAACTCGAGCTCATTGCTTCCATCTCCTTTGGCGTGGACTCTCCAGGATGATGGCTCCAAGACAGGAGGACGATTGTTCGAACGAGAGTCCGCAAATCCCGCAAGCACCAGCAACTAACCAATAAAAAATTGCCCTACATGGTTCAAGCGTCCGTGTCGCTATCTGACTACGCCAGTCGATCGACAAAAGCACGACTTTTGTTTGGTCGTCGTCCGAACAGTTGAAGAACCAGTCAAATGTGAACATGTCCACCTGTTCAGACTTCATTATTCAGGTGATTCCAGTGCGCGCTGGTGTAAAACTGGTAATCCTATCATGGCTAAAAACATGCAGTAATGATGAGGACGAAACTTGATTCCACTGCACCCCTTGAATAGCTGCGTCAGGACAGCTGTAGCACCCGACAGGGGTGGTATGAATTTCAAACCTGCATACTTTTCGAGTGCAAATTTCAGTACCTCAGAGCAATTTTTTTTAATTCCAACTGTCTCGATACCCTTTGTACATCAAATTCGAGATGTTCATAATCTTCTGAAAGGATATGCAACAGAGCGCGTTGACAGCAGACTGATTTGATTTTCATTTGCATGCTGGCTTATGCCACGTCATGCTTTGTGTCATGAACTGCCAACCAAGTGGCGTGACTGTCGCTTGTATCATGGGCGCATATTCACAGAAAAACAACCTTATAAGAAAGCCTAGACCTGGTGGTGAACGTGCAGAATAGAGTATCTTGTCTACGCGTCACTTTTAGATGACAATCGTCACTCGATTCTGAATGATTTGAATGATCTGTATGGCTTTTTATGGCTCTGACAAATGAGAAACTCGATTCCTTTTCTTACTGACTTGGCCAGATTTTAGGCAACCATAAATCAGTCGGAAACCCGGACAACAAAATGACATTTTCTGAAATTTTCTCCAAAAAACTGGCCAATCCGTTTTCCTTCCCGCAAAGCTTCATTTTTCCCGGTAGTTTATTTTTCGCGGGCTAAGCAGGAAACACCAGTCCCTGCTGATCACATTTCAAACCAATCCAATTTGTCTCATGCTGGCCTTGTCGATTGACCACACCAGGGGCTAGTTCAGCATTTTCCGGACTGGTATACACTCGGTGCATGTCGGTTGACAAGTCGGTGACTTTTCACATTTTCGTTCCATTTTGAATTTGGTATGTAGATATATTTGATCGATGGTTTAACTACAACTATCATGCATAAATTACCAAAATAACCGGTTGGAGGTGTAACCAAATCCCATCTGAATCAAATCCAAGGTGAGGAAGGACACTCAAAACTGACGTGGAAAGATATACGCCCTTTCAGATTTTTCAAAAATTGATGTGACTTCATGTTTCCAAGCTTTTGTAGTTGTGAAAAACGATACTAGCCCAAGGCACCACTCTGGTGTGGCACAAACTACCCTTCAACTAATCTGCGAGGCCGTCAGTTTTGAAGTTGTATGTCTGCCTACACATTACCATACGCAACTCACCAGCCATATAATTTCCATAGGAATTCGTTCAATTCCCTAATTCAATCTCCACTACTTTTTATCGTAAATGTACACGGTTGGTTTTTAAGTATCCGGATCATACATGGGATAAGTGCGTTGATTACTCCATGGCATTTTGAGTTATATCCACGACAGTTCGCCAATAAACACTGAGCTTCTTCCGAGAGGTTTCCATATGGAATGTTTTTACCGTGTGCAGACGTCATATCGGGTGCTGTGGTCCTGGATAACACTTGTCTACGGATACAATGTAAAGCTCCCCCTCATTGTAACTCTGGGTAACCTGAACATTCTATGTGCGAATCAACCACACGATTCATCAACTGCTTGTGGTCGAACGGTTAAGTTGTGCTCAAACCACGATCCGGAAGGTCGCGGGTTCGAAACTCACTGAAGTTTCGTGAGATGCGCACTGTTGATGATTCTCAGTAAGGACGAAACAGCTGTACAATGCTTATCAGACTTTCGGCGTAGAATCGTTCCACGTACAGGAAGAAATCTCAGTTGTGTTGGCTTGCTGTTATCCGTGGCACCCAATGAAGCAGATAGTCCAGCTTCAAAGTTGGGATTTCATATTTTGTCTTCGGGTAACGCACTATAACAGTCTTAAAATTCAAGGCACATGTCCGCTTTCTAGGCCTTATCCGGGGAAGGAATCGCGTTTTTTCGGAGAAAGATTGCACCAGTCGAAATGGGAACAGATAACACTATGCAACAGGTTGGCTTCCATATCGACCAGCTGTTGCAATTAAAAGTCAATTACTCAAAAAACCGAGGAGGTTTGAAGATTTTGTTATAAAGGCCGCATGGAGATGCTACGTTTTGGGGCAGACGAAATATTTCCCCTAGTCTTGTTCAAGCGGAACAAACTCGGTAAGGACGCCTTAGTTAGTGCATCGGGCTGTGCAGTCAATCAGTTTGAAAAAAGGATATGTAGATGGACTGAAGGATCTAGCCAAGCATGTGGACTAGTTGGAAATCACGTTAAGACTGGAAACGACTGTTCAAATGATTGATATGCCTATGAATTCAGCTAATCCAGCTATTCCGACAAATAGTTAAAAATTTAAAACAATGTTACATCGCGCCATCTACGACGAAGCGTTCAGAGGTATAATGTGGTTGGTTTAACTCGGCTGGGTATCTTTTTGTAGCTCACCGAATTCCCAGAAAGATTTAGACATTGACCTTCCGGTTGACAGGTAAATGATATATTACTCGACCATAATCTCTTGTCACATTAGGCCACTACCATCCAGTCAGACAAATTGATTTCTCAAGGTGAAAGTTGCTGACAACTCCTATCAAAGGTGGAACACGTGCACAATGTCTTTTGGCTTCCTACCTTCAGTTGAAAGACTTCAAACTCTCAGCCCTACGGGAGAGGTGAAATTCCTGACAGTCACATTATCAACTG
Source organism: Clonorchis sinensis (assembly GCA_003604175.2). Taxonomy (NCBI): domain Eukaryota; kingdom Metazoa; phylum Platyhelminthes; class Trematoda; order Opisthorchiida; family Opisthorchiidae; genus Clonorchis; species Clonorchis sinensis. The sequence continues at coordinate 215,952,671 of CM030369.1, forward strand.
GCAAACCGAAATGGGTAATGGGCCATCAGGTGACGCGGTGACGGAGTGAAAAGCAGAAAGTTAGCAGGTTCACACACGTTAATTCAGTCGCTGGTAGTATCAGCCAGTGCAGGAGGAACCTCATACGGCCGACGCTAAGCGAAGCCGATGTGCCCCATTTTAAGCAAAAATTCACTACAAAGTTTTCTTCTACTGAGACCAAACTTCATCAAAGAGGCTGATGGAGAGCAGCTGGAAGAAAGGGGACGCTGAAAAGCATAGAGGTGCTTTTACAATCATGTGTGAACATTTGGCCGCGTGGTTCCGTACATCACAAGTTGGACTGCCAAATCCACGCCATCCATTCACATGCATGCCACTGCATCACCACATGTATCTTTTCTCAGTTCAACGGATCTTCGCATACCAGTTTTTGTGTGTAACCAACCATCAGAACCATTTAGTGGTATCAGACTTTTTCCTTTTCAGGTGAATCACTTTGACAGCAAGCATTTTTCCCTATTCAGCGGTTTACGTTGTTCAGGCGCAGCCATGAAGCTCATTTACGAAGGACATCCTTGGTAAGATTATTTTCATTGCATCGGGTCGCATTGGGTCAAATCAATCCGGCAGCAGCACCTGGTTACTTTTATAGCGCGCTGGTAAAGTACAAGAAAACAGTGATCCTAGACATAGGTTGCAAAAGTCAGCTCAAAGCTTTTGTTTTCAGACATAACCAAGCAAATGCTATTGTGAGGGGTAGCAAGATTTTTCTCAGTGGAGAAGGTTTTGTGTTCTCTCTATACGGTTAAATTCATGTTTTGAGACAGGCGCTTGCTTGTCGAACCTGGGAATTTTAAACATTTTTCAAGTTATATCCAGTCTGTTATAGGCTGACATCTGTCCGCCGCATCCACAATCATATCGGGCATCGTTTTTGCTCAGAATAATCCTCAAATAGGGGTTCACTAAGGAGAATGAGCGTGCTAAGCCTCACCTAGACGTGTTCCGTGTTCGAAATGTTACAGACTCTCGCTCGAAAACATGGTTTATACGTAGCTTTACTATATGCAGTGTTTTGTCTCTTAATGGGGAGATGTGTTTCGTCCAAGTCTTCTGATTTCTTCTTGATTTTAAGGCGCACAAAACATGGGAACCATGAGCAGGAAATTATAAGAACACCCGTTCATCGAGAAATACACTCATTTGCATATCAATTTGGTTTTTGCGAGAGACTCACCTGGAACCCAGCTGAATCTCCCGTTTGTGATGTTTTCAGTAGTAGTGCATTACGTATAAACATCCGTTCATCTTTAAGCAGAAACGAAAGATTTTTACTTTACTAGGCCGCAAAATATCCACCTTGAGGCATATTAGAGGAGTACCACTTATGGGGCATTAGACTCAATGTTTCTAGTTGATAATACCTGTGAGTAGAACTGATTTCAAGAAGGGCAATTCCTCAAAAGCTTCCGCTTGTATGTAGCTGTTCACAAGAGTTCGTTATGCTGGACATTTAGTTGAAGTTCAAAGCGGGAAAAATATCGGAAGCCCATTTCTTATCCAGGTTCTAAACTGTACATATTGAAGGAATTCGTTGACAGTTTTTTCGGCTTTAGCAATATCCAGCTCGCCACCCATTGTTTCTACTAGCTACATGAGATTTTTATGGTGCCGCGAACCCCAGGGACCACGAGATTCTGGCCTACGTCTCATTTATCCGTTTGGTAACTTTTACATTTGCAAAACAGTTTATCGGACTTGCGGACAGTTCCTGCACCGGCTGGCAAAAATTGATGCTATAACAAATTCGTGCAAGACCACACGATACCAAGGATTTATCGTCACCGATTACAAAGCAGTCGATCACAAAAGTGTCATGTGGTTGATTCCAAAACAAAAAATTGTTTCAAGGTGGGAACTGGCAATTGTATTCTTTCCATTCACAAGCTGCTGGCGACAAGCCCACGCAGATGATTCCCGCTCAATTATTCCGGTTTCGATGGCCATAGTCCACAAACGTTCGGACTTTTAGTTACGCTTACCGACCATTCAACGCTAATTGTATTTTACTGTGTGGCACACGCGATGTGTAATCTCATGACAAACTTGTTTTTTTTTACAAGTATTCGTTCGATAAAATCATCGAAACGGGGTCATCTCAGATGCGTCTCCGTTTTTATGAAGTTGTGCAAAGTCACTTGGTTTTTCAACTGAACGAGCGACTGAGGCAATTGTATCACCATAATGGAGCTTCACGCCCAGCCTACACTACTTGTGTCGGCTAACTAGCACATAACCAGTTTACATTTTACATCACTAAAAATTATCGACCAAGCGGTTTCTCTCTTAGCCTTCTTTTTTTGTGGTGTAAACGTGAAGCGATTCGTTGCACATATTTTACGAAACTGTATTCTCAGACTTCCGGTTTGTGGGAGTAAATCAACAGCTCTCCAAAACCGTTCGTACACAAAGTGGTCCTTCAGGGCTGCCAGCTCTCTCTACTCCTGTTCATTTTTATGATGGATGGGATACTGAGGTTGATGCTGGAATGTTTTCCCAACCCTGATGTTCAAATAGCTGGCGACATAGACCTTGTAGATGTGGTATATGCAGACGACGTCGTTCTGGTCCTCGAAGAGGAGGAACAGGTGTAGTTTTTTTCTGGACAAACTAGCCAAAGTCCTTTGATATGCGCTTTCTACTCACAACGAGTAAGGTTATGCTTCTGGACGTGCAGACATTAACCACGCCGCTTGCAATTCATGGAGAGGTATTCGAGGTTGTGGAGCATTTTACATGTCTTGAATGTCATACTAGCTCCGATTCTAGTGGGATAGATGAGGTCAGTGCGCGAGTCTCTAAGACACGGTAGCGTTTGCCAATTTGAGACACATGGTGACACAGTAGCATATCCCTGCATCTGTATCCGGTTGAATTATGGGACGTTTCGTTTTACGGTTGCGGTAAGAGGCCCCTGCGAACTGTGAGACAGACTTCTTCAGGTTATCAACAACCGTTGTTTCAGATCCATAACTGGTGTGGGCTGGTACCAGCGGATTCGCAACGAGACGATTAGAAAACACTTGTTCGGGCGTGCAACGGTGACTTTCATTGAAGAATGCGTCCAGCACCAAAAGTTGCGGTGGTTTGGCCATGTATGGCGCATACTGCACCATCGTTTGCTGAAGACAGTGCTTGTATAGATGCCCAAATCAAAGTGGTGCAACCAAAGAACTGGCCAAACTCTGACCTGGAAAACGGGTGCGACTTGCCTTCCATGACCGCGCGATCCTCGATGCACCTGGTTGGGGACGCTGAAAGATACGGCTGATAATCTTTGTCAGTTTCTATCTAGATTGCCCGGATGAGTGTCTGGCGGCTCATGCATATCGGAACAATTGTGGTAGGCTAGCCCTACATCCCTTCCCTGTCCACTTTGTTCCCTTCTTCACAAGGAGGTTTTCAAGTGCGCAGCAAAGCGTCAGTGTTGAACACTGATGTTATGCTGTCGATGATGCAGAGGATTTCGTGAGGCATATATTAGAGGCAATCTACTTTTCAGAAGCTGTGTATGCCAGCACTAATTTTGAAGATGTGAGAGACGAAAGAGTAGCCACAAATCTGCGACATCTCGACAGCTCATCCAAGTAGCCTTCTCTCACCTAATAAATAGAGTCATGCGAAAGTCGGTTGTGTGTGCACATAGTTAGGTTAGATGGAAAGGCACCCACCGAGTGAATTAAAGTTTTCTGCCTTGCTCCTAAGCAGTAAATTGTGTACTCAGGCTCACGCATCCAAGAGTTGACTCTGCGTACTGCTTACTTTTGTTTCATTTGTGCTGATTGTCGTGCGCTTTTCCTTGAATTCAGCCATACAGCACAGACATATATAAGTAGTTCCCTTGTATTTTTCACGAAGTTGTGCCAGTTCCGGTTGCTGTAGGCGAAAGATTAACAAATCTTAATGGAGAGGCATACTATCTCATAACTGCCCTCTGGGTTTTAAGGAGTAGAAAGTCTGAAAAGCATATACACTTAGGTCTAAAGTGATTTACTGTGCAGAGGAAATGAGATGAGAGTTTAAATTACCGGATTGAACCTGTTTTTTTCCAGGCTCGTAATAAATCACTTTGTAATTGGCACTTGGGCCACGACAGGTAACATTGATTTGCCGGCACATTTGTGCCCAGTTCTGCCTGCAGCAGCGATGGAAAATGTAGCGTCATTCAACATCTAATGCCAGCCAGATTCAGACTGTCTACAAACTATTGGCATTTTACAATCCATTGGTATTTGTGGGTGGTTTGGGCTTATGGTTTCATCGAAAAACTTTATACACAAGGAAATTTATGTTGTCAGACTGTGGAAACTCATAATGGTCGAATGTTCCCAGCAATGAGCCAAGCACCGGCCTTTTGGTCTACGGTATGTGACCCTAAATGTCATTCCACTTACGGAAATCCAGTTCTGTTAAGGAATCAAACGTAAAAATAGTTTTTCATAGAGCCAAATTGCACAGAGTTAAATGTTTTGCATCACTTAGTAAATTATCCGCTCTCATAGGATCAATAGCTCGTCAAGTGAGTGGCTTCAGTTTTGATCGAATCGCCTCACTGCAATTAACTGAGCAGTTGATTAGAATGCGTTGAGCCTGTGACCGAATTCGAGATACTTGACAACGCACACAAATTTCGATCGATCTGCTACGAGTGTGACGCGTAACCACTGCCATTTGACAACAATCTTTGAACGAATGGTGCTAACACATGGTGTCCCACTGTCATCTGGCGAGGGTTTGGTCTGTATACCGAAGCATGTAACCTGTCAAAAACAGAGGTAAACACCGCCGACTCCTTGTCTCAAAGAGTTGATTGTCTTGCTCGGCCACATTAAGGTAGAACGGTCTAAAGACCAATTCTGTTTAAACAAGCAGCCGCTTGTGGTTTTCGTGTAGTGAAATAACAAACCATCAGTGGTGTTATGGTCCCGTACCGCTGTGGTTGGTCGTGGGACTTTCGGTTATATCTGATAGAGGAACAGAGAAGCATTACAACTCTCAAATCTATATTAATCCAGACCAGGTAGGTTCTGAAACCGTAAGCAGCAAGTTGTGCTAAGGTGGAGAGTAAGAATGGTGGGGACCCTTAACTTTCATCTTGATACGCATAACTTCGGAATCATTGCATATTGTTTGAGTCTTATCGTCGAGATCTATCTGTCTAAATGAAAAATGTATCAGCTACAAAGAGGGGTGTTCTGAGAGGCCCTTGTAATTATAAGAAAGACTAGCGAAGAAGTTGGTAGGCTTAGTATTAAAAAGTATTAAAAAGTATTAACCAGGTCAGTTTTTATCTGACATTGCATTTGTCATTTACGCACGCAACCTTGGAATACGGGCCCTCCGTTCGTATTTCACTCGTTTTGTTTATCCTCACTAATCCCATCCACTAAGTTTGTTAAAACACCGTCCATTTTCGATAAACACTGGTCACATATGTAACCACGGCACGAAACAAAGCCACTTAAAATGCGAGGATTAGAGATATCAGGAAAAGCTCTGTTCCACGCTCATGGATGACCTGTTGTACTCTGTTCGTAATTCCTATATGAAGTGCGACACATTAGCCGGATAATCAGTCAGGCTACTTTTTCCGCCGATTTTAGTAGTTTAAAAGGTATAACCAAGTCCTCGGTTCCGTAGCTGGACGGACCAACTTACTTGATCCAGATAACAGATTAACTGATTGTTGGTCTGTTCGCCGAGCTTGGCAGTTGGATTGCAAGCGTTTCATCACCAGTCCAGGTGACATCGTCAGTGCATCATCAGTCACATCACCACTCAACCCCGCACTGACGATGTCACCTCGATTGGTGATGAATCGTTTGCAATCCAACTGCCAAGCTCGGCGAACAGACCAACAATCAATCAGCGCACCCGAGCTACCTAGATTCCACAACATTGCCAACTGATTAAGCATTGCTACCCCAACTAGTAGCGACAATCTACCAAGATGATTTCTGGGGAACCTCAAACATTTCGCTTGAGTCGATGGTTTATTTACTATATCCTATCTGTGCAGTCTATTAGCAGTATGGACTGTGTTCTTGTGAGTTCAGTATCATGGGAGACTCGTAACATGACATTAGTGTGAATTTCATGGGTAAAACATTTGGTGTTGTCAACTGGTCAGCGACGAAGATATATTAGACAACTCTCCCACGTGGGTTTTCGCTTTCTTAAGGGTGTTTGGTGTGGCTTTACCCGAACTGTGGATGTCTCTGAATGTGGGGTGTTTGACGAGGTAATAATTGAACCGGAAAAAAGCTGGTGGCATCAGCGTTTACTCACAGTACTGATTTCATTTTGGTAGCACTGGTTGTTCCATGGAAAGAGCCCAGTATCAACATTAAATTATGCTTTATGGTCGAATCTCTGTCAGTGTGTTTAGATTTTAAAGTTTCTACTTGATACCCAGTTAACGTCTATTTATCGAGATTTGTGATTGTTCCTAGCGCCAATTTGTACAGTTTACGGTTTCGTTGCCTAGAAGAAGCAGATTCCACGGGACAGCCTATCTAAATTGTATGTTTACAAGATTGCACCAAGCTACATAAGGGTCCTACGCAGACTGAACTGATTGCCTTCTGATAAAACGAGTCTGAAATTTCGACAGGCAATAAAGTACCCAAATTTCTCATGGTTGTATCAGAAATTGAGACATTTTTATTATGATTTGGGCCGGCATTTTTTGTTGCTTTGAATGACGCTTTTCTAATGCCGTTGTATGCTAATTTCCTTCCCCTCCTAAATCCATTTTCATGTATAAACTCGCCGTTAAAATATGCGCACTAGCTAGACGCTTTACTATTAACTAAATTAGATTGCTCGTTCTACAAGAAGATGATGTTAGGTAAAATGAAATAGAAGTGGTTCCCTAAACTTCATCGGTTCCTAAGGTGATCACACGATTTTTGACTGCGAAACTTGTGGAAGCGCCTGCTGTTATATTTGTCAAACATGGTTATAAATTCATGGTCAGCGGACTTGTGAATTTGACACTCAGAAGCGATTCCGATTGAACGAGATCGAAAGTCCCACCGCTATTCACCATATCTCTTTGCAGTTGGCAAGCCCTGAAAATAAAAGACTAAACCACTAAATGTTTCATGTTTTGCACTTTGTCGTTTTTCTTTGGACGCAGTCGACCACTGCCGCCTTCTTAAGCTGGGTTTCGGACTGCACTTATTTTTGAAGTCGAGCTCTTGGCCTTAAATATTCTCTGGCAGGAAACCTAGTTTTAAAAGGTATGTTGCGCTGACAACGGTCCTGGTTGTTATGTCTGATTTTTCTAGGGCAGGGGACTTGTCAAGTAGGTGAGTACTTTGAATGTTTATGTGACTTAGACATTCACAGTTTGGGATTCATAAGGCCGGCTCATGTTCCCACGTTTAGCCAATTCTTCAAACTTTTCGAAGGTGTATTTTGATAAACAAAGTTCCTTTGGGGCCTAGGTATGCTAAAGATGAAATAATAGCCATGCTCTGGGACCCAGAAATTTATTATCAGCTTACGCGCTTTGGCCAATCCCTTCGTGTTTTGCGTCCGTAAAGAAGATGTGATCATGCTCTCTTAAAACATTAAGTTGTGATTTCTTTTCCAGAGTGATAGCGATATTTTTGACCACAAAATAAAAGGTTCTGTTTGTGTTTAAGTCTCACAGTTACTAAATTGTTTTAAAATAGACATATTTTTAAATAATTAAGCGGTACTTGAAAAATAAGCTTGTTCCGGTCTTGAAATAGTGTCGTGATTTTCGAAATAAAGGTTATTGGGGCATATTCCGTCAGCAAATTCACACTCACGTGTTTTAAAGATGGTAGCAGTAGCCTATGAAATTCAAATGTTATTTTCGGCTCTTGACGACTACGAATCATCGCATTTCTACATACGTCGCACTGTAAACGCGTTCTTTAGTTTAGTTTGGCAGCCTGCCAATCGGTTTGCAGTTTGTAAAACCGGTAAACGCATCCCTAAATTGATTCATAGACCGAAACTTTCTTCGCTGTCATTTCTGTGCACATTCCAAATCGAAAGTCACTGTTTGATACATCATGAAGCTTAGTTTCCTGTTTGACAATATGGCTCGTCGGAAAAACAAAACATCCCCGAGCGCGTGGTGTCCTTTCTTCAGGTGTTCCGTTTCCAAATGTGCAACAGCAATCAGTAAACGTCACCAGAAATTAGCAGACGCAACGAAGAGGAAAGACGAGAGATAGGTTCGATGCGCTTGTACGTCATCACAAAAGAAGCTGGCTAGACAGCTTACCAATGTTTGATATCCAGCTCGCATCACTCCCCTTTAAATGGTTTTAGTGACGGTCTTTATCAAGTAGTTATACTGATAGCTTCAAGAGGTGTCAGAAGCATATTATTCGTGGACATCTTTTATTGCAAGACGTATGGTAGGAGTCGTTTAAATATACAGCTAGGTTTTACTCGTGCTCCACACATCGTCTAAACGAACTTTACCGGTTCTTTCAAACAGCCTGCTGATCTGCTGGATACTTCATAAGATTTACTGGAGAAAATTTTTTAACTGCAGATGATATAACGACATTTGTTGCCTGAAACACAGTTATTGATGATTGTACACTTCTTGACTCAAATTTCGTCCTTTAGAAGTGCAAGAGGATGATTTTGCTTCCTGATAATACCGGATGAGGTTTGAGGTGCATTGGATGTTAACAAGTGGGCTAACCCCGCTTCAACATTTCAGTGGCTTGCTAGCAATCCGGACTCACCCATCTAGGCGTTGGTGAAGTGAGGCAGTGGGAGGAAATGATATAAGATTAGAAAGTTAGCAATAAAGTGCTCCTTAAAAAAGGGTTTTTCACCTTAATGGACTGTAACTAATGGCCCTTACACAGTTACTTAGTGCATTACCAATTCATACGTAAGCAAAATAGCAAGACAGGCCAAAGGAACATGTGACCGGATTAAGGGGCTACTCTGGTAAATGGGTACCATCTTCCAAGCTGTTTCGAGGGCTTACAGTACGATGAGCTATTTGCGCACAAAAGATTTATACGGAAATTGAGATCGTAGACGAATCATGAACATAGTTTTATTGTGCTCTCAAGGGAGATGTGTATCGAGATGTTTTTTTGCATGGGTGTGAGAAGTAGCCTCCGCGAGCAGCCAAACTGAGACGTCTTCATATATGTGACTACCATGCTTCCTGTAGGCTGGTGCCGGCGAATCAGTAACGAGACGTTTGGAAAACGGGTGTTTGGGTGTGCACTAGAAACTTCAATCAAAGGATGTGTTCAGTACGAAAATCTTTGCTGGTCACGTCATGTATTGCGCATTCCGAATGGTTGTTTGCCGAGAAAAGGGCCGTTTGCATGTCTATTTCAGACGTGCTCACGTGATAAGAATCTCAAACTTTGAAGTAGTGATCTTTGTTTGTCTGGTAAAAGTACGTGCCGAAATTTTTCACTACGGTTATAATGAATAAAGGTTAGTTAGTCTGACATAAAAAGCATTTTCTCTTACAAGTGAACTAGTCGATACCTTTACATATACATGTATATACGCCTTTCAGCTCCTCTGTGAAGTGCATACAACTCTGGTGTACCCAACTAAGAACTCTGTTCCACATGTACCCAAGTGCTGCACTAGCTTATAAACCCAGAATGTGAGGTGTAGTAATCTCCCCCTCTGTTGTGATCGTTAACACGTTCAAAGCTGCGCTTCATCCAAAAAATTGGAAACGCGATCTATCTGTTCCAACATTTGGGTTTCAAACGATAAAATTAACACGGCGCTTCGACTGCCTTTTGCTTCGGATGATATATGAGACTCGTGATTGGTGACCTGAGCCACACAGTAAAATTTTCCCCCACCAGTTTGGGCGTCATTGAGACACAGAGCCACCAGGCCATATGACGTGTGTCTCAAATCATCTGTTCTAGTCAGAACGCCTGGAATCACGTTCAATGAAATCACCGAAGTCTGACTTGAGTTAGCCATTGTAGACAGAGTACAGTGACCTGCTAAAGGAGTGCGGGCTCCCTGAAAACATTCATTTTGGATGTACGGTTCTTCGCATCCTAACAGAGGTTCAGCTTGCTGTGGCGTTTAGACCAAAGATGGAATGAACGAATATCTTAATATAAGATAGGAAGTCACTAGGTAAAAACTGGTAAAAATTTGAGGGAAATTGCGAATGCTTGATACGAAAGGTAGCATAAATGTGTGTCTGACCCCTCGCGTTCACACATCATCAACTTTTTTTTCACTAGCATACGTGAACCAAACAAGATTATGGATAACAGATTATTACTGACAGTGGTGGGCGTCACACATGGACTGAGGTTCACAAAGGTAGGACGATGTTTATGTTAGCTCATATGATTTAGCAAATCTGATGCTCATTTCCGACATAGTGGATACTACAATTAGCTGACTGTGATATAAAAATACTCAGTTTTAGAATGTCAGCTATTTTCATTTCCAACTCAATATCCAAGATGAGATGCAGCCCCACATCTCCCGAGAAGAAAGAACTATCGGTCTTTTTCTCCTGGAAACTTCAAGGACAGACTACCTTGCTGAATACGTTAATTTTTGTTATACTATTAGCGAGGATTTCAAAGAAAGGTAAAAACAGTTGAAGAAATTCAGTAGAATGACGAAAAATTCCCTTAATTCAGGCACTTCAAAATGTTCACAAAAGGCTACAAGTTAATAGACGGATTATTCAAAAGACTTAACCGACTGCATACTTTAGCTTTGGTCCTAAAATTCTGATTAAACCAGTCCTAGATGTGACTGTTTGCACCATAACGAAGGCCTACTTCCTCATTCGATATCTCTTGCCAACGTGAGAGCAACCAGTTTTCGCCCATTTTCCAGGCTTTTAATGCAAACCTTTCTCATGTGACCAAACGTGGCACTCTTTTGTTGTGATTTACAACAAAGTGAGTGGTCAGATTTTCTTACTTCTATTCTACCACACCAAGCTTTCCTTCATCCAGCATGAATCCATTATCGGACCTAAGTACTTTGAATGATTTTTAGTTTGCACTCTAGTAGGTTTCGTCCACATTCGCCGTCGGTCGAAAGCCGTAAAATCACGGTACCACTCTTCTTGCCTAAGCCTTTTCGTCACTTTATGAGCCATTAAAATCTGGAACCACGTAACAGATAAGGAGGATAAAATAAAAACATTCGTTTAATAGTTCGACCTACACGCTCATCTGCAAACCGAGTTGGTTTTAACAGGACACTGGTTTGGAAACCAATTGAATCTTTCGTTTGTGATGTTCTCAGTGTGGAAGAGTCCTCAGCAACCTAATGAGTAGTGCATTACGTCACACGATAGTTCTTTGTCAGGTAATTGTTTTCTGTTCATCAGACCTCAATGTTCAACACGTCCACATCTCGTTCTCATGCATCCCGAAATAGCACCAGAAACTTCCACCGAATTTTTGATTTTTCTTTAAATATCTCATTAGTCGGAATCAGTTCTTGCTAAACTTCAAGTGTCTTGCTGGCAACCTTTAGAGGTCACCCGCTTGAAAAACGAGGTATGAAATGAAGGCTTATGAAGACCACAAACACCGGAATATTATATGTCATCACAATTAGGTAAGAAAGAATCACTAGTCACCCGCTAGTTCACCTAAATTTCCTAGAGTGGAAAAAGTAGTTGGTAAGAAGAATCCGTTCAAGAGTCATTTTTAGGACTCGTGCTTCCTACGAATGTTTGATCTGGTAGGTTTCAGTTACAAGGAAGGGTCCTCAAGGTCGGGTCTTTTGTGCACCGGTGTGTCAGTCACACGCGTGGCAGGAAACCTCGACCTACGTCGACTGAGTCTGGAAATGTAACCTAACAAATAAATCTAGATAGTGAAGTGATGTCTCAACGACTTTTGTCTAGATTTACCAGACACAGTTTTATATTAGAAAATACCTAAAGCAGTGTCTTGCTATAGGAAACCAGAAGATTATAAATCTGCTCCTAAATAATGCCAAAAGCGTAGCGACACACTTAGGAGAGAGTACCCAGGGTTGAAATACACTCATCTGAGGTTGCTTCAGACTAAGGTTGAATTAGAGCAGTTAGTTCATTCGAAGAACCGTTAGAAGTAACAGTCAAAAAATGCGGCTAACGACTGAGAAGCCTCCGCATTTTCTCCTCAGATAAATCCTAATAAAAAGAAAGTCGTTTGTATCAGTATTTTATCAGCACCCTCGCAATTACAGACTCAGGTTTGGTCTTCCAATTTACAAAATACTAAACTTACCGCTTAAAATAACAAGAATGCGGGTTAAGCCAAAATAAATCCAGAATTGAAGGGGTAGCAAACTTTCGCAGCAAGATTAGAGTTTTTAGTGTTGTAAATGACGGTGAATTCTTTCAATCAAGCAAGAGACTATAGTTGCCAAGACAACAGTTGGACCGCTGGGAATAGATGTATTTCACCCTAGGCTACGCGAAGCCCGCCGGGTACACTTTTCGTCATGCATATGTAACTTAAAACCACGACTTTTGACTTCTTTCTAGAAATTGGTGGTATGAGCTAAAATGAATGCTCATAACATCGCCTCCGGCGGCTTCTAATAATTGCAGTGTCATCATTTTCCAAATCTCCTCATGCGCCAAGGAAATAAGTGGCACACAGAAGTGTCGACCAAATCTAACTAATGTAATAACCTAATTCTGTTGTATACCGAACACCCGTGTAGCCCCCCGACAGTGCTGAAACTCGGCAAAGCCTTTTGCCGGACAATCCAGCTGAAAAGAAGTGTGCGCTCTCGAAAGCTCTGCCCACCTATCATATCTTGCAATACAATACAATTTGCGCTGTTCTCAAAAAGCAGCCAATTCAATGATAACTAGGTGATTTTGTATGCCGCATTAAGGAGATTCTCTCTCTAAAGCGGGCATAGGAGTTCCATTGGAGAGGGACAAAAACATATGGCTTTGCGTGGTAGTCCTTAGTGTATAAAACTGTATAAGATAATGTGCACCAGAGGACAGACCGTGTGGCACAAATAAAACCGGTAGTTGGCTTTTCTTTGGGGATACCCGGCCTTGCGAGAGACTTCCAACGACGTCATACCTGATGAGCAGGAATTTATGCACCACTCGTGAAGCATACCGGCCTAAGACGTCAAGATTTTGGGTGGAGAACAGACCCATTGATCTTCTCCTGGTCCCGATTTACAGCGTGTTAGATCTCGTAAGGATCACGGTCAGATAGCTTGGACAGTTGATATGCTGATCTCTAATCGCCAAGAATGGTTCTTTGGCGGTCAGTGCACCACATCAAGTGACATTGTATCCCATAAATCAGAAAATCACATAGATCAAGGCAGGTTTGTTTGTTTTTGGTCTGATTTTTGACAACCCCCGTTTTGTTTTCCTTCTTCGAACCATCACAAGCGGGTTTTCTGTTGTTTGAACTGAGGATGGCATTTAAGAAGCCGTCGTTTTACCGTGGGTCACAAATGGAGTTACCAGGGACGATGGAGCAGTTAAAACTGAAACTTCGCAAAGAATATCCCATTTTCCACTTCAGAGCGTAGTGTAGGTGCTGATCCTTCTTTAGTGTCCTAGAAAATTTTGCGGCCATTATCTTCAATGACAGTTTTCTCAGTTGGAGTGAAGACTCTAGTCTGACCGGGCACTTCCAAACGAGGGTTTCAAATAAGACGCATCGTAGATCACTCGCAGATGATGGGGACATTTAACCTGTGGCCCGCTTGCCTAAAATGTCCAGCATTGGACGGGGAAAATCATCATTCTTGTGAATCTTTATCCACAAATTTAAACCGTCGATCCAAAGCTGGAACTCAGCTCCTAATGTTTTTGGTAGGGTAGCTGATATGCACCCTGAATCAACTACGTCCGAGCACGAACCATTGTGTTTACTCCACTGCTTACCGTAAACCTGTGGAGCTGGAATGCCATCTTTATTCGTTACAATTGTCTGCCCAAGCAGGAACTCTCAGTACGCATCGTACTAGCTAAGATTGTATAATCCCCAAAAATGCGGAGCAGGGTCGCAGCTTTTCTAAAATTTCCGCGGATAACGTCAAGTCCGTAGACTATCCCTGCATTCATTCATACAGAGGGAACCCCTGTTCATCTATGAATTTACGGAAAATTGACACCGCTTAAACAGTCTGCCACTCAAGAATAGTTAAACAATCCTTCTAGCTCCGCACCGTTTCCCAGGATTTGTTTGACTGTTTTGTTTAGTCAAGCTACTCCACACGCGTAATCATTTGCAATCAAGCTTTTTAATTTAGGTGCTTATCCTTCCCACCTGCATACACTGATAAATACCTTGGAAAATGTTTATCTAGAGGAAGGTAGTCTGCCCAGGTCATCATCCAAATCCCTCAAACACAAACCAATAAAGTGGCGCACTTTTGTCACGAGAGCTGTCTTTTCGAACAACAGATAATGTTACAGTGTGCTTCTACCTAAATTCGAACACTGTTTTCCACTGTTGTGATTTATTGATCTCATAACAGCAAGGGATATGGTACTCTTTCACTGCATATTAACGCAACTGTAAAATTCATTCAAAGTTGTATACAGCCACATCGTGTGTAATACATTTAACCATCTGTATGTTGTTGTCCACTGATTAGTTTACAGCTTTCTGGAACAACTTGCCTGCGATGGCACTAAGCGTATCAGTTTTATGGGAATGCGGTTCACGACACCGCAAAATCGGACGGCTACTATCGCCTTTGTAGGGAAGCCCACACACGAAGTACACCAATCGTTCACACCAATCTCCATGAATTTCGTGGCATTTAACGCATCCACTGGTACCAACGAAGGTAGCGCTGATTGAAAGTGGGAAAGGAAGGAATCGATAATATCTGTATTGTAGGCACGTCTGAATAGAGGTGAGGACAATAAAGCGGAAAATGTACCTGGTTGACTTCGAAATGATAGTACGCCTAAGTTTCGAGAAAGCTGGTGACCAACTTGCCAAAACTGAGAGTGCTGCTTTCAAAATTTACACTCAATGGGTTCTAAGTCTGTTGTACCGGAACTGATAGATTAAACAACGAACTGTAAATTTTCATAGATACAAACCTGAAATAGGCAAACAGCACCATAGGCAACGGTTCTACTGCTTATGTTTATCGTGGAGCCATCTTACAGGGACGCGAGTATATAACTTGAAATCTTTTTAAAATTTAGCGTGGAACCTCGCTACGAAAAATCCGACCTCGTAACTTGTCACCCCAATTCTAAAATGGATTCCATATGACACATCTCCGAGCTAAGTGCTGAATGCTGGTATCACACGGTTACTAAGTTCCCTTCATTGAAGCATCCTGTGTCACCAAGGTAACTTCGAATGGATTGTTTACCACAACCGTAACCCTCCTATCCGGTCTCACACACTGCATTAATTATCGCCCAGAATATAATGATATTCCACAAACCATGAATGAAACTGGTGGGTTATGATGGTTACCCAAACCAGGCTGCGTGAGAGCTTGTTCGACTAGCCTGAATCGATCATTTTGACGGATGTTTCATTGAGATCAGCAGTAGCTATACTGTTGATGACAAGGACTGAAGCACTTTACGATTAAATTTCAGTTGCACGCGGAGTTAAAGGACAACTTAATCCCTAGCTGTTCACCGTATTATTCGCCCAGATGGGAAATATAACGGATAAAGTTAGTACAAAGCACAACCACGGGGTTCGGATATGAGAATAGGCCTGAGGCTGGGTGCCCTGACAGACTGCACTTCATCGGCTTCAACATCAGCCGCACTATCGTCCGCAGCGGCAGTACTCTGTTTGGAATCAAAATCCTCATCAGCAACATCATCATCATCGTCATCATCATCATCCTCAGCATCACCATCATCATCATCATGGTCACTACCTTTTCATCGTCATCGTTACCATAACTCAGGAATGGTGGTTTTTCTATCCAATTTGCACTCCTTAATGAAAGAAAAACCAACGGGACTTCCATATCTTTACACCTTAATTAATCAGTCACATAAACTGGTGGTCGTCCTTTTGGTCCATTTTCGAACGTTGTGCAAAAGACAAAGCTGTAGTTGAGACAAACTGAGGAAGGAATGGTGTGATGTACTGTCAAGAACCTGTTTTTCAATCATCGGAACAGGAAAAGTGAATTTGTCGAGCCGTTCACGACAATGTAGAACCCGCCGTCTGTACCACATAAACCAGAGTGCATGTCATTTAGACGTCGTGTTGTCCTGGTTAACTACTCCCAAATATTTGTTCCTACAGCGATCAATTTTAATCCGCCAAAGAGTGCACCGAGTGTCATTCATCGGCACAATTTGACTTGCTTTACAATGAGGTGTTGCATTGCATAGACACTGAAAAAACTCATATTGTTTGCATTTCTAGTCAGTTGATAAAGTGCGTTGACCGCTTGGATAAAATGGGGATTTGAATTTATTGAGTCCACTGTCCTGGAAAGCCAAATATTACCGTCCAATGTAGCGAAATTTGGACGGTTAGTAAATTTCAAGAGCAACCTGGAAATCAGATATGAAAGTTGACCGGGATGATCATTCCCGTCTGGAAAGTCACTCCTAGCAGTAACTCAGTCGCTTGTCAAATATGACATGTAGAGTGGTCTGTGTCAAAGTAGCTTTTTGCCCCTGACAGATCTCTGCCGTACTAGATAGAACGACAAGCAGGACGTGTTTTGTGACAATGTTCTGTTTTAAGCTCAGTTTTCCTGCTTCAAACGATGTTTGCTATCTGCGTTGCTCCATCGCAGTGGAGCCGGTCAGCCAGCAAACACGACTATTTACGATGATCAGCTGAGCCTTGAAAAAGTGGACGCACCAGCATACGTGTGAACTATTGTTGAAACGGAAGCTGCCTGTACGAACAGGCTTCGCCCAAACGTGGTGTGATGGCAGCAGTCTGGATATATCTTGCGCAGATATCAAATTCTGACAGACAAGAAAAAAATCTACGGCGTATATAATTCAAGTTCAACCACAACTTCTGAAGGAGGGTGTTTGACTATCTGTCACCAAAGTGCATACGATGCTGAGAACAAGTTCCGACAGTTCCACAGTTTCTAGTTTCAAAGTGTGGTTTGGTATTAGAATGGATAGTTTGCACCAAACGTCATCAATGTCAATTAAGCTTTCATTTCAGCTCGAAATATTTCGTCGTGATAAAACCAAGTCGCTACGTTATCTGCATGTGATACACTCCGCTGATAAAAAAAACTGGAACTAAGCATTGCATCCTTCCTTTTGCTGTTATAAACAATAATCAGGTCGAGTTATTCGCTGGGATAAATGAAGGACGCTGAAGTCTTTCAATGTTTGTCCCAAGTTTGGCCTAGGCGTGACATAAAAACCACCATCTTGGAAAGCCGGGAGCCCTCGTTTAGTTGTTTTATTCGTGGTAAAAGATATTGAGCCCTCATGAGTTGTGAAAGAACTGGGAAAGCTGATTTTGCAGTTACTCCCTGTACGACAAAGGAGTCTGCAGCTGGGTCTTCGGCTTGGTACTTCCTTTCTGGCCTAACAGCTGATGGCCGCAATACATACAACATCGGAAAGGC
This sequence comes from Clonorchis sinensis, assembly GCA_003604175.2. NCBI lineage: Eukaryota > Metazoa > Platyhelminthes > Trematoda > Opisthorchiida > Opisthorchiidae > Clonorchis > Clonorchis sinensis. The sequence goes on from CM030369.1 coordinate 215,970,272, forward strand.
CAAGAAAATTTGGTCCCAGTATGAAGGTAATCATACTATGAATAAATAACTCCAGACTTGTGCGTCACATACACAGACATTTGTTTTGTCTTGATGGAACTACTTACGGGAATCAATAGTTTATATCGGGTGTCCTAAATGATCGAATCCTCGTAAATCAAGTATTGGAATCCCTGGTATAAATGAATGCATAATCTACCTACATATTGTAGAATCACTAAATACGCGGGACATTTTTATAGACAGAATACTGTGCATTGAAAAGCCAGACCACCATGTCCAAATTTTGGTAGATTCCGTTCAAGCAGAGCGAAATGGACAGAGGACATTGGAGCGCTTTAACTTCGCAAAATGGTCGGCGACTGTGGTCGGCTAACAATAATGCACAGTATTAAAATCTCTGAGATGGCCACATGGCTTAGTTTTCCTACAAGGTTAACAGCAGAACAGCTGGCATATTGTGAATGAAACCACTCAAATCCATAGTTGTTTAGGCTTAGAACCTGGGCACCTCGCCTGCACACTGTGGTTCTTGCACATGTGTGTCACATTCGCAAGACACGGCAGTCAGCTCCATTTCATCGTTCTATGCAGTTAAATTTTGCGCCACGATTGACCTATCCATCTTCCGAAAAGTTTAAGACAAACACAGCTTAGCACCCCAGGCATTGCACCTAGAAACCACAATTTCCTCTACCGAGTGGTCCCCAAGGCCATGGCAACTTCTCTACGCGCTCATTCAAGCCGAAAATGCGGTCTGGCATAGCTTTCAAAACTAATTCAAACTGTCCACTTTCCCGTGTACGCTTTAAACTATACCACAGACAAGTTCCTGTAACTAAGGCATCTGAGACACCTGAGTGATAGGTATTCTCAAAAAAGTTTAAACTAAGAAAACAGTCACCACAACGACAGACGTGCGCGACAGATTCCGCATTGGTGCTGTTGTGGGCATTCTACAGAAAAACGTGTGACTGTCACTCTAATCGGCATGTTTACACGTAAAAGCGTTTATCTTAGATGACAATCGTAAGTTCTTGGCAGAATCCTCTCCACAGCTAAACAATTGTCTGTCCGTGTGTGGTTTGAATACGGGCAATTCAAGGACCCTAATTCAGCCATTGTGTGGTTTGAAAACGGGCAATTCAAGGACCCAAATTCAGCCAAATTTCATCCGTAGAACACCGCGCCAAACCCGAGAGACAAGATTTTGTGAAGTTCCCTTCACTTTGGTAGACTATACTCACCGCGGCCGATAGTCAGTGTTACTTCTCCCGTTGAAGTATGTAGGTATCAAGTATCCCACTTTGCAGCCTTGCATCAAAGTTTAAATAAACTTCGAGGTGTTCTGGCAACAGATTACCTGACACACGTTGGATAAATGTCCACGGTGAGAACCCAGACTTTTACATAAACAGCTTTGTGAAAATTCACCGTTTTATTCAGAACAATGAAGCAGCGAGACAGTTTACAGCTGAGTGCAGTCTCGCGGTTGATAGACATTTGAACCGACCAAGGTATTACCAGTGACAGTACAATTGTTCGCGAACCTATCCACTTTTTCTAGTGGTGGTTAGTTGACTGATCAGTTCATGACACCCTAACGAATGACATTATGAAACATGGTTAAGTGTGCATTATCTGGGGCAGACTTTCATTTTCCAGTGACTGATGTTATGATAAACAGGCGTTACAGACACATCAACTTCATGTCAGCTGCCCTTAGAAGCCTTGAAAAATCAATTATTCTGCATGCGATCACATTTTGATGCCATACAACACAAGTTTGTAGAGATGCTAAGTTTTGTCACTTTATCGAGACCGGGCCGACGGCAATTTAACCTCGATCCGTCAACAGAAGCAACGTAGAAGAAGGCTTAGACGAAAACCGATTAAGAGGAGTATCGTTGGAAAAATTTCCAAACGTGTCAATCAGATAAAAAGAACAAGTCGCGAAGACAAGAAAACTAAGTTGCCAGTATTGGTGCAGTGACAGAGGTAGTTTACGAAAGCCTCGAAAGACATTTTTTCCCCAGAATTCGTGCACCAACCGCGATAAGGAATGATCCACTACAAGTGACCCATCAACAGTGTAATTATTTCCCGCTCAAGGGGATATATTACCAATCGCATTACCTTGTATCGACTCCAGGTTGCGTCATTTATTCCCGTCGCTGCTTGCCAACCCATGATCGATTTGTAGTAATCCAACTGTCAGGCTACCAGTGATTCCCTTCCTTCCCAGATTTTTTATGAGATGCGGCCTTTGATGAGCTTCAAAAAGGATTACACAGCTTTAAAGGGCATCTTAGCTTTACTTTCAGGATGAGTACTTAACCTCAAACGTCTGTAAATCGAGAATCGGCCTTTTTACGTTCAGACTGTCGAGGTCTAGTGACGTCACACCTGATGTTCGTGGAAGTGCCTGGATAGTGTGAATGTATTTTGTAACCTAACGGTTCACGGATTTTTTAATCACTTTGTTTATTTTATGAGGAGGTTTACCCAGCAGCTAGGAACTAACCGAAAGTTGCACCGATCTCCCTTTGTTTACAGGAAGCTACGAACCATGACGTTGACGAATACTTGGCTATAGATCAAGGCTAGATAGAAAAACTACTGCCATGTTGTGTATTCACGGCTAGTCGGAAAATCTCGTTTCGGTTTTTGAAGGCGCAGTGATTGTGTATTTTATGCGCTTCATATCAACGAAATATGTCAAAATGGCGTCAAAGTCGTGTAAGCGACCGCACCACTCCGATTATACACTGTAGGTTACTCGAAATAGACCAGAGATCAGGGTTAAACATTTAGTGCACGAATGCACTCCGTGCGCAGTCTAGCTTGCTCTGGGTGGAACTGGATGTCACTTAATACATCCGAACTTTTCAAAGCTTGAGCTGTAATCAGACTCCTTCACCGTCCAGTAGCAACTTTAAGTGGTTGAAATTTACTGAGACGGAAACAGTTATATCAACAGGAAGAAACGGGTAACCTTATAATCTGTGGAGCCGTTCGACTGAGTACAAAAAAAGCTGCCATATCCTGTCTTTGAAGATGAGACAACTAACAAACTTTCAGAGTAGAATGGGAGTCTCAGTGAACACAAGTAGGAGAGTGTTAAGTTAAAAACGTGGGTTTAATGGCCTAAATGCTTCTGATTTGAGACAGAGTAGATTGCACTCTGGATACAACAAATGGACCCCAGGACCAGCATTGTACAAAGTGCTCATGCCAAGCATTTCATAAATGGTTACAGTTTTGGGGTTTTGCAGGATAAGTATTTTGTTCATATTCACACGACTCTCGTTTGAACGATCGTCCTCCTGTTCTGGCGTAATCATTCCGCCGAGTCCAAACCAAAGCACTGGATTCGAGTTTCGCTCTTATTAGAGCTCATCAGCCGTGCATATCCAAAGGCCGTGCCGGGGTTTGAACCTGGACACGAGCGTGTTACCACTACTCCACCAACGCACGTTGGACGCATCTGAATTTTTACGTCTGAACAGGCGAACGTGTTCACGCTTGAGCGATGTGATTGCTTTCAGAGATGCTGAATTCAGGACCACGGCAGATGGCCCCACTCAGTCTGACGTTAAACACATGAGACTGCAAAACTCTGGGCCCACCTGAATGTATATGCATATATAAGTATGTATGCATATATATGTATATATATATACGCACTACTGCAGCATATTTTGCTGTTAAGCCTCTTATTGTGCCTCTTATATGCGGCTTTCATCAGCGTGTATTTAAATTTGGCCCCAATGTGTGGGCGAGTAGGAAGGTTGCACACGACAGACAAAACTGACACCAAGACGCCGCGATATCAAATTGTCTTTGGATGTGATAGATTTTATCGTATGACTTTGCCAAGACGAATCCGAATATGACCGACAGGTAGCACAAGAGTGCCAAGTGGTCTGTTCTCGCGATGTTCCGACGTAAACATTCAGCTCATACTCATTAGTCGACCAAGTCCCCAAACCCACCAACTTTCAGAGTTGGTGGAGTTCGTCACCGCAAGAAACTATCCGTTGGTGGAGTAGATCTATTTATGTGATTGCGAAATCCGTAGTTAGCAAATCGCCTTCGAATCTTGACCCCGGGATTCTGTTGGTTCAGTGCCTATCAACGAACTTTCGTTAACTAGATAGGCTGATATTAACATCTGTTTGGGAATCAATAGCCGATGCAGAAAATATGGTGCTCCAAAAGGAATTTCATCTTGCAAGTACAACCAATTTGTGCTGCAAATCGCCCGCAATGCGAGCTTCACAAACCCCCAGCGAATTTCAAGTCTACGAACTTCTGGCTGGCAGCCGACCACTACATCATCCGGTGTTGCGGACAAATTGCACCTGAATAAAACAAATTGTCACCTTTTTACCAACCACATCTTCTACTTTAGGTGATTCGGGTCAGCTGATTAATCAAATTCTGATTGGAAAGCCCAGGCGACATTCAAGATGTTTAGCTTTTCCCGTCAGCATACACTGCTGAGAATAACTTATCGCATACTCGCTCACACGCCTAAGCTACACATATTTTGCGGTCTTACGATTTGAAGTACAGTGGGCAACGTAGCCGTGCGCGTCAGTTCAGGGTTTTCGGCAGCATAGATGGGGTAACAAGGCCACGTTATCTGAAAGTATGTTAACGACTACCTGGGATCTTGTGTGTGCCTTGCTGCTTCAGATTTCATTTGGCAGTGAGACGTAAGTGAGCTGCTTGAAACTCCAACGTCTTTTTTCTTGCCGATTAGTGAAGGAGACCTTTCTGTATTTGAGGTATGGTTAAAGCATCTCAAACAAAGAACTTTCAGACCAAGTGAACAGCGGACAGTGATTTGAATCCTGTGGGCATTTTTTGGTGTGCTTCAACATCATGCACGTCGATCGGGCCACATCTTTTAAAAATCTTCAGGGTACTAGCAAATAATATCTCGCAACGAGTGATTGAACGCGTCCACTATAAGCAAAGTAACCTGAAGAGATGGAAGCGTAGAATTCGCAGTCAGAAAAGTTTTCCCGTGGAAGACAGTGGTGAAATTTTATGCGAAGTGGATGTTTTCGAAATCGAAAAACTGTGCGCAATGAAAAATATCATTTTGAGTTCGACTTCCGTTTTATAAATATACATTATATTTGACTGCACGGAACGGAATGAAGCTGTCGTTGTCAAATATGACCGCTTACTGAACCAAGACACACAAACTCTTTGGAATATCCATACGTAGCTAGTCAAAATTTTGCACACGACCGTTGTGTGGTTTTATGTATCTTGAGTTGGTCTAGGATACAATTTCACACTGTTTAAACACGTCCATCTTCAATAAGTCAGGTCAGAAATGATCTATCGATGTGAAGTTACGTTTATTCCAGGTAATGAGCAGAATTTGCAATTACAGAGTGTTCCGAACAAACTACCTCAGCCTGCGTATGAACATCAGTTTACTCTCAAAAATTGACCGTGAAACATCATCCGTCAAATTTGAATGGACTACAGACATTCGGTAGATAAAACTACGATGCTTTCCAGTAACGATGTACAGTTCTACAACTCAGCCTACATTCTGACAGGCACCTCAAGTGGTGAATCCATAACGTATGGAGGGACTTTGTCGCGTTAACTTCTGTAATCCTCCATGCGTTTCAAACAATTCTTGAGGTACGCTGCGCACACAAATACTAAGAAATATTCATCTGAAAACTCACCGACTACAAATCTGTGGATGCGGAAAACTTGCGATTGTACGCTATAGAATGGGAGTTCTTTTGGCACATGTGTATCGGCATGTAATTCCACTCAGTGCTCTGGGGTGCAGGTCACACGCGTTGTGATAGCATGCTTTCCACAAATGACCTGGTTAATCGCCACATTTTTTCTTGTAGCACTGGCAACCAATCCCTGGCCGGCGGGTATTTCGTTCCATGGAACTGACCAATCAGAAAACAAGCGCGCCGCCTATTCCATTGGTCCATAGGGATTCTTGAGGTGTGCGTGATTTGAGGTTATGAGCAGCTTGCTGAACAAAGATTATTGGGCGATGAACTGGCTGCCAACATGACTGAGTTCAGAAGGCTTTTCACTATCACTATCAGCATACTTTTTAACTCCTAGCACGACCAGAACAACATTTTTCACAAGTGCCACACCGGCAAAATTCCTACAAAAGTTCGCAAGCCGCGGGGCTAGAGATAATGGATAACGTACAAAAGTAGTAGTCTGTATCCTATCCTTACGAGACAACGTAAAGCAAATATGGGCTAGCAGCAGACTTTTAACTGGAATAGCATATACCTTTTTCAGCAAACCACCAAAATGCCCTTTTGCAACGGAAAACAAGTAACCACCATAAACGTATCACATGGGAACTCGTTCCATCTAAAACGAATGTCACAACGAGCATCACGTTGCTACAGCAGCATCCACAGTGAATTAATGAGATAATTTGTTTTTTTCCTAGAACCTTAAAAGGGGGTGCGATATCTTAGAGTTTTGTCTGGTCCCGTTTCGGATTAGTCAGTGGACTATTATTTTTTTAAAGGGTTTGAAACTGGCTGAATGAAAACATTGGCGGATTAAAAATAGGCAAACACGTTGCCCAAACTGATAGGAAAACACGTGCAGTGCATTACGAAATTTCTTGTAAGCTTCGTTTCTCTCTGCAGAAGGCATAGAGCCAAAATAGTGTTCTCATCTGAGTTGCTCGCTTTTATTGGAATTTAGCACTTTTTGTATAAAAAAACTCCGCAAAGTGTTCCGGTTTGCTGACTTAGTTATTCGGGCACTCTCAAAGTTACCCGGTTTGTTTTTCGAAGATAATTTGAGGGAACAAGTTGGGTTTGACTAGACGCAGTAGAGTTCGCCTTCACCTCAACGAGTTCAAGGTGGCTCTAATTTTTTTTAATTTCTATCGATCAAGGATTTGTGCGAACTTTCATGGCGGGGGCCTTCAACTATTCCCATGGGGTATACATTTCTACTTTGTGCGCATGGAATGTTGAGAGTGAGATTGCCGGAAGAGTTTCAGTATTCCGAGACCTGTTTTCCTGTCTTGAGTTTGTCTGGTGGGTGTATTCTCCGTGTCCCCTTCAACCTTGTGTTCCACTTGAACCTAAATTTAGTGCAATTCCTGAATTACACTCTTATGCAAATTAATTTCGCTCAGCCGAATCCCAACTCGGTCTCTGCTTCGTGATATTCTCCGAAGGTAGTCTCTTATTCTGCTTGGTACAAGACTCGAGATTTCACGACATATTTTCTTACGGAAAGTGATTTCAGCAACCGTGGAGTAGTATCTATCAAGAAAATAAATTGTGGCACCTCGAATGTCGTACTAAGTGAAGCATGAGACGATGTTTATAGAAAGTTTTCATTTGAAAGATATCATAAACGGGAGTTACAGCTAGAATTCCGTTGGGCTTTCCCTTAAAAACCGATTCTGTATTTAAATAAGTGAGTCTTTTGAAAGTAAAAATGTCAGTTTACATTTAATCCAAGTTGTTCATTTCTGGTTAATTTTCATAGCCACACTATCCGCGGTGAGCATACCCCGCACGGAGCGATTTTGGTTCTCTGCACTTTTTTTCAAGCTATTCTTTCTCCGAATGATTCAGCAATACAGAAATATTGAACGAGGAAGTCATGCTTCCCCATTGTGATTTCTCACAGAAATGGTTAATTCCAGGATGTCGGGTACAGATACCAGGCCGATGCATCTGTTCCGTTTGGAGTAGTACCAACACTGATGCAGACAAAAAAATGGTTCCTTCGGAAGATTTTTTACGGGACACAAAATGACCACCGGCGTCTACGTACAAAAGGCCAGTGTAACAAGTAGTATTGTTCTCCATCCGCGACTTCAGTCCATTCTGGGTACTTGACATATCCAGAGAGTGCTTTTCGCTACTTTGGCATATCGGAACACATTACGCATGAAGAACACTTTTTGAGATACAGAAAACAAAGTTAGGCAACCTAAGTGAACCTAAATATTATCGAAAATGGATCTAAACTTGGCAATGGTATTTCAGTGTAGTGTCTTGTAACAAGCAACTGAGGCGGCACAGAAAAAAGGTCGAAGATATCCTATAAATGTCGGACCACTTGAGTAGAGTAATGCTTGTTTTAGAATGATCAGGTATTCTTAGAAGTTAGGAGTAGGGTACCGCCGGAGAAACGAGTAGAATGGTTCAGGTATTTGGTCATTTGGTCTGACCATAAGATCACAATCTGCTGTAATATGCGTGCAAAGTATAAGCTAAGAGTCACCCATCTGAAACTGAAACAACTCTCTACACATCGCTCAATTCTACAAAGAAACTAGCCTCAAAACCTTCATTCTATGGGCTTCTAGAATCAAACTCCAGTAAACTAACCCTCCAAGAATGCCTTATCACATTGTTCTCTCCTTTTACACAAGGAACGACAGAAAATTCCACGCAGACAGCAATTCTGTGGTGAGATAATAGCATTTTCTAGAGACGGGCATTACTGTTTTGTCTACTTGAAACAGAACTATTGTATTCCGTCTGCTCCATGTGGAAGTTGTTCGAAATTTTTTGCGTCATTTTACCATAGAAATCAATATCTTCATGATAAAATAGCTTTCCAAATTTTCCCAGCAGTAGTTCGAAAATTGCCGTTGTGGTTTATATGCTTAAGGAAACATATTAGTAAATTCTTACGAGGAAACTCTTCTGAAATCAGGAGACTGTTTTGTTTTGACGAAGTGTTTGTTGGTCTCGTCAAGCTTCAGCACATTTCTCCCGGCACTCGGAGTAGCAATAAACGCTTTTATGTTCGTATCAAAACTTTATCAAAGTCCACGCAGTCAAATCAGAAAATTAGCAAGAGATAATCATTCCAGTTAGGTGATATTGCAACGGTCGATTATCTTTCGCACGTAGATTTTACAAAATCTCGTGGTGATTTTGTAGTTTTTTACGGGTGAAACTAATTGGTCCCACTGTGCCACAAGAGTACGATAATGCAATTCTCTGTGCTTTAAATTAAATATACCGCCTTCATTCATATCCTCCAGATGACTGTAAACTCTCGCAACATCACATGCCAAAAACTTACCTCTTTTGGATGTGTAAATATGCGAACTTTTCCCTCAGTGTGGATAATTTTCGTATTGTTCTTACACTTAAATGTTGTTCGGAACTGATGCTTGTGGCTTGACGGGATTGAAAAACCGAAAACGTGTAGAGACCGTTCAATCACTGATGAGTAAGTGATGTAAAGTGACCTGCCTATAAACAGTGTTAGATAGACATTTGTGTTAACGTGGCCATGAGGGCGTGGCTGGTTTTATACAAGCGCGCATGTGCAATTGATGGTACACTATTCACAAGTATGTTGGACATTCTTCGACGGCCCATCACTGGTTTCGCCCTTCTCGGGGCTCATTAGGTAGGCGCAGTCATCGAATGTCCCAAAACCTCATATTATACTTGAACCGAAATTGTACGAAATTTGCGAAATTCAAGCAGTTGCAAGCAGCTGCGGTCTTGAGAACAAACCTCATTTTTCTGAGCTGAAGTAGCCTACCAGACCGTTTTGAACTTGTTCTGCAGACTTTCGCCTACTCTGCCTTAATGCGGTCTATTCTCGAGCGTCTTAAACTGTCTTTCTGACAAGTGGAATTAGATTTATACTTGCTTCGCAATGTAAGTGCCCGCTGTGTATGGATCACGTGTGTTGTGGTACTCCGGGTGATTCGTTTGGGATGCGCATGGGTCTCCCACTGTTCACAACAATATGGTTATCGCACCATTACCCGGCGTATTTGATGCTCACACACGGTGGTACACAACAGCCACCACAAGATCTCTCAAGCAACAGGGTGCCAAGCGTGTACAGTACTGATCTATTAAATTCCAGTGCATTCTGCTAACTTGTCCATAGAACTGACGACAAGGAAATCCCTTTTTTATATGCAGGCAAGCAAACTAACCCTTGCACTCCAAGCTTATCTCAGTTAAATAAATTTTTCAACTAAATAATCTTGTGTCCACTGGTCACATCCAATGATTTTTAATGTTTAAGGGTGATGGGTTATTTAAGCCTTTTCTACCGCCAGTTACAAGGCTTTTGTCAACCCTAATTTCTTCCATGAGGCAAAATTCCTTCGAAGGGTGCATTGTTTATAGTGGCACTTTCTTGTTCACGGTTCGCCTGTTTGGGGTTTATTGTAACTTTAGAGAGACGTTGGACCCAGTCGACTTCAGGAATACGGAACCTTGTCAAATTCTGACAATCTTATACTTTGTTTGGAATAATAGGGCACGTGCAACAAATGCAGAACAATGGGATTTTTTTATCCCTTGTTGTTCACTGCTGCTAAAGTTTTTAAAAACGCCTGCAAGACACACTAATCGTTGTAAAAATGGTTTAATTCCAAGATAACATGTGTCGTATGAAAGCTATCAGCTTCCGGCCAACGAAAGCGCTTGAAGCGTAACTGGATTTTAAGGAATATAACCAAGTTAGACTAATCCCCTTTGCAAGAAAAATGATTATCCGTGTTTTCTTTTGTTGAACGGAAAATATGCCGCCAACTTCTCAATCGATAATTAATGTTTGGTTGGTCGTTCTTTGTGGACGGATATTCTTACAAACTTGTTCAAGTTTGGTTAAGAAATAGGAACATCGACAATTTGCTTTTAGCAAGCACAATAAATTGATTCAACGAGTGACTGGTGAAGGGAAAAAGGAGTCACGCTAGTTTGTAGCTGCTTAACACTAGGACCCCTGTATGGAATTTTTGTGAGATTTTATGTCACAAGGTTTTCAACCTTGTTTTTTGTGGTACATCTGGGATAAATTGTGTCTTTAGTTTATTTTCCTTCCAGGATTAACAGTCGGGGAAATTTCGCTTCGGAGCATTCGGAGGTAAGTGGACTCACCAGCTAGTATCATTGCTCGAGCTATATAGTCGCCTCTGTTACACACTGCTCACCTTGAAATTCATCCCATATCTTTCACGACCTAACATTGAGTAAGTTTCAGCTAACCTAGCGTGATGAACAGTAACCATTCCGCTCGGTTCACAGTGGAAAGGATGAGGAGGGCTCTTTCTCAGTCTAAAATTTTAGATTCTATTGAAGCAAATGCCACACGGGTTGCAGTTGCTTATTTCACCCCAGAGGAATCGCAGTTGGAAATTAGCCTATCCCTCAGGTCACATCAGTGAGACCTCTCTACATTTCCAATCCAGCGGGGTTCCAGTTCTAACCCTTTAATCTATGAAAAGAACAACCAGTCATTGTATTCCTATCCATTGCTTAAACTGTGTACGATTCGCTCAGCTTGCAGATGTCGGCCTGTTGAGTTAGATCACTTTAAGTGACAGTCTTTAATGCCTGGTTAGAAGGAATGTTACCCACTCCCTTTGGATGATCCAGTTTCGAAAATGACGTCCGAAATCACAATGTAACATCCCAGGGTATTTTGACACAATAAAGCAAACAAATAAAAGACCGGAACAAAGCAAAGGCCAAATATGTGTGACGGATATCACAGGTTCTTTGGAATTTACTGGAAAAGTTAAATTAACAGAAATGCAACAACGATTCTGTTATTTTGGGGCGGCAATCACCTCCATTCAAATCAGTTTTTGACAAGACGTGGATTTCTGCGCGTGCACAGTATACATAAATGTATCAAAACAATAACTAAACAAATAAATAAATAGACAGTGAATACAACGTAAAAAAAACAGCAGTTATCTTCGACACATTCTGGAACCTTTTGCACTTTGTTAGTAGTTGCGGTGTTTTATGTTCGTATCTGGGAAAATGTTTTCTTTCATAAAGTAAATAGGTTTCTTGATGCCGGTGACTGACCAAACTCAAGATGGCCCGATTTAAATAATTCCACTTTGGTTAGTGGAGCTCGGAAATTATCGGGGCACACCTCTTTCAAATTCGTCCTTACACCAAAGGTTATACGTTTGGTATTTTACGGTTTTAACTTCCATATATCACAAGAAAATCATAGTTTATAACATTTACAAGGGTAGTCGGTTGTTTATCCCATGGCACTGCATACCTCAGCATGCATTCCTGGCTTCAACAAATCTTTTTGGAATTGCAAACAGCTCAAAATTTGTGATAAATTTGTTAGCTCTCACTGTATTGAGCTTGCTTACACTCATTAGCAATATTAGGAAATATTGCGCGTATGAACACTCCGACCCGATTCTAAAATTCCACTCACTAGATTAGGTGGGAAACTTCCCACAAAAATTACTGCAGACACGGATTTCCAGTTTGCAGCAAGGCTTCTGGGTGTCGGTCCCCAAAAACTGCGTCACACATGATATGCGTGACATAACAAACTATAGTATCTTCAATATTAGCAGTTTGTTTCCTTCACAATTTTAAGTACTCTGCAGAGCGCTTGGTCAAATATTTTTGGCTCAGGTTACATCTCGCTCACTAAATTTCGGTGCTCATGGCTGTCTGTGCTCCTACTGATCTAGGGGGCTGATTCAAACCAGGCACAAGAACCGCGTGACTGCAGAATGTACGTCAGTGCATGTACTAATTGAAGTTTATTCTTCTGGTAGGTTTGAACTGGTCTCCGAAGCATTAATTAGACGTAAGTCGAATGAAGCTTTTTCCTGGATGAAATTTTTCCCGCCCTTTTTTGTGATTTATGACACACGTGAGTGAACACATGGTAGTGCTTTACTGATTTATTCCGATGCAATTACCTGGAGATATCCCATACTGGCCTGTGTGGTTCTTTGCGTTCGAAAGCAACCAACCAAACGTTCTATGTGCCATTGTCACGACTATCCATTCCACGAGGACAAAAGTGAATGCAGATTATAGGCATGTAGTAAAGCGATAAAGTCGTCGGGTAGAAAGTGTTTCGATTGTGGATGGAAACTGGAGCTCATCCAACCGTGTCTTGCGTATCACCTCTGGCTTTTCCAAATGTGTTCAACAACATTTGAAGTCCAATTACATTATCACACTGTTCAGAAAGGGAAAGCACCAAATTCACACCTGCTGTATCCACTAGTGTGTATTTCCTGAGAAATCCCAGGTGCAGATATTTGCTTGAATTCTGTATTCAAAGCATTCCTGTTTGAACAGGCCCCTCCTGTCCCGATGCAGACTTTCTGGTGAGTCCACACGAAAGACAAAAATCACCAGTCCCATGTTTCATTCTTACTAGAGCTCATCAGCAGCGCATATCGTTGGCCTTGCTAGAAATTGAACTCGGGACACCTGACATGCCTGGTGAGCGTGATAACTTTAATCCAACAGTGCATTCTGGGTGAGGCTGAGTTATCACGTCTGAACAGGCGAACTTGTTCAGTTACTGCGCTCAAGCGTCTACAAGGTCATCTGCGTTCCGACGTGCTACTTCAGGTGGGTCCATGATGCACTGGGTTCACACACTCACTTCGTATTTCAGATGTCCGGGGATCAAATCCAGGCACGACGAACGATATGTGTTACCTAAAAGCCTCAATAAGAGCGAAACTTGGGGCATCTGTTTCTCTTGTAGATATGGACTTGCGCAGCATGTAGGGGCGAGGAATGCTAATGCGAAATTCTTGAACCCCCGTATTCAAATAAAAAATATTTGAATTCACGATCTTGAAAATAGGACTACGTCAAATGGTACCTGAAACCTCTGAATGGATGACAGTTTTGTGGGTGTGGCCAGGTAACTACACGCACACACTTCTTTCGTAACCCAAGTCACACTCCGGTAGAAGCACTCGACTGGACACTGCTTGAAATCACAGAGCAGCGAACGTACACCGCCAATCAACTGGGTTTTTTTTCACAGTCACCTAGAGCACATCTGCAAAACGAGAGCTACCCTAGTGCTTTCTAATTGCGTCTGTCTGAAACTGCGTTTTGCCAAACCACCACCGGGGCACTTTGATCCGAAACATGTTAGCGTGCTCACCACGGTGTTTGTCGATACTAAGGCACCGAAGCGGGGACACCGGTTAGTTACAGCAAACTGGCGATTCCAGAACCTACGCAAATATTATAGAAGCTGCTGAAGCGTTGAAGGAGAACCTGCTGCAACAAAAAATCAATTTGAAACGAGCCAACTGCGATTAGTGGAAACTTTAACGCCATCAGATACTACTTCAGATTCAGATTCTGTCAACTGGATCGTCGACAGCATCACGGAATTCCTTTACGATCGTAGTGTTGGTCTAATATTTGATTCGTGGTTCAAAGTCGACCTAATGAACAAAAATGCTGCTTGGTGAGCGTGGTTATTGCTCAGAAAACTGTATATCAACTTCACCCTGCCAATGAACTCATGAGATTTCAGCTTTGGCGTAGCATTACAGCAGCTCCCAACAACGTTCTACCGGACAAATATATCTGCCAAAGATATTTGGCTCCTGGATTCCTGATTATTTCGGGCAGTGTTTCAGCACGTAATTTATAGACACTTGGTGTCCTGCTTGCTTGGCTCGGCAGCTAGGTACCAAACTCTTCTTCATTAATCGGGGTGATATAATCATTGCGTACTCGATCGGTGCTGCATCGCTGTGAAGGCGTTGAACAGTGCTGCGTTCATGTTTATATATATATATATATATATATATGTACTGGATGAGTGATTGACTGGCTGATTGGCCGCTTCACTGATCAACCCTACTGACTGGCTGGTTTGACCATTTTCTGATTCCCCGAGGTTCAAGGTGACCTTTGATCGTGTCCCCTGCAACTGTGCTGTTGGTCCCCTAGTTGCTATTTTTTCAGCCGATTTAGCTCGTTCTTTATTTATCCGACTAGGCTGACAATCCTCTGCTCGCAGTGCTGTGGACTCAGTAGCGATGTCGACTCGACCAGTAAGTAGACGCTTGCACCCAAGGTGCCAAGCTCAGCAAACGGAAAACTAGCCACAAATGCACTCATTTGCAAATCAATTTGGTTTTCACGGAAGACTCGAGTGAGTCGCTCGTTTATGATGTTCTTCAACTGAATGTGCTTAGCACAGGCCGCCTCATGTTTCAGCTGGTACGGTTCAAGTAGAACATAGGGTTGACGGAAACTCGGGGACTGTGTCTACTTGCTGAGCCCTCAGAAGGGCAAAACCGGTCGTAGGCTGTCGAAGAGTTTTCAGCAACCTTGTGAGTAGTTTCCTTTAGGAAAACTAGCCACTTATACAACCCGATCTGCCAACATTCCCCTCAGTAGAGTGTATTTTGTAAGCTGAACGTTGGCTTTCCATAGGTCAGTTGCATTACAAACTCAGTGTCTGACTTGTTTTCGTACAACTGTCTACAATATTCCAAGTCCCCTTTTGTCGACAGCATACAAAACCAGGTAAAATGTCTCCCCTTCCCTAGAAGCTCAACTGTCGTCGATAACTCTGATCATTGTGTGAAAATCAAGCCTACCCACCTAAAATTTTCTGCGGAAGTTTCACGTGCTACTGAAGACTGATGGTGGTTACACACAGTGAACAATCAGATCAGAGATATTTACATTCACCCTTCAGCTTGATGTATACAGTGCCGTCAGAAAGTGAAAATCGAGCTGTTTGTTAGCATTGTGTGCAGTTGCATTTGGAAACTGAGCATCTCACTTGTACTCAGTCTTTCGTTTGCCATCACTACCGGGCATTAGTTCGTCAGACCGATTTGGAAAGAAATCGGTCTGGGTGGTCTTTGCAAGTTTGTCACGCATCCGACAGTCGAGACTCGAGTCTCTTCAACCAGTTTAGCTGCCTGACCAAAAGGAAATTAGAGTACACATTACTGTTTTAATAGACGAATATACTCTTATGTGCTGCGGAAGTGTGAGCAAATTGCATGGAGCTGATCCGCCCATTCACGAAAACAGTGGCTATATCCAACAAAATGCCTTGAGGAAGAACTCATTGAATTTCACTTAGTTGGCAATATGTTGTGCCCAGTTGTTTTTTAAACCTGTTCGATGTGTCTGACTCGGACGACAATATAACTTGTGATTTGATTTGCGCTACCACTGATAAAGATGGTAAACATATGTCTACCGCAGTTGTCACATCTGACATGCCAGAACGGAGTGCCAAGTATGTCGGATAGTGAAGTCACCATCCGAGAGTGCACTGGGTAAAAACACGGGCTCCGAGTAACTGAAGACGCGTTCAGGTCTAGTGCGAAACTCGCCTCACTGTTTACGAACAACGTTCGGCTAGTGAAGCGGCAATGGCAGAAAGGCTGGTCTCGTATTCACTAATAGTAATCCAGTTGATACCACGGTCTGTCCGATCTCTACGGAAGAGAATTCAAATTTGGGAGATGAAGTTCAGGCCTGGGGATTAGGAAAGACGGTAAACCGTGGATTTTCAATTGAGATTTTTTCGTGTAAATGAAGTCATTCCATTCTGAAAAGTTGAAAAGAACTGTGGAGTTGTTTGCGTTTTATTTGGAATCATCAGCTGTGCACACCGTATGAAACTCCCTGGGTTTCGGACACTCTAACTTCCGGCCGGTAGTTTAGCACTTAAGCGTTCACTCATCCATCTCAAAAGTCGGTGCTCGAGGAGCCAGTCAACAGGTGTGCACTCCGTGAATAGAGGATGAGTTATTCACAACGTTTATCAACCGCTTGCAGCCGAGAGGTTAATTGTGCAAACTACTAGCCAGGAAGTAGTCGGTTCCAGACTCTCTTGAGTTTCGTGAGATTCGCACTGCCGATGATTCCCAATAAGAGTGAAAAACAGGTTTGCAGAGTTCTTCGAGTCTTCGGCATGGATAGGTTTAAATCATAGGACAAACTCTCAACTAAGATTTGGCAAATCTCCTAACTATGTAGAGTCCTCAAATCATTTTGAGCTAATGTTGGTAGAAATGCCAAATTAGTTAAGTTACTTTTCAAACAGAAATTCGGTGATGAGCGCAACTATCCACCTGTAAGGCCCACGTTTGCCTTACGGATTGACACTATATAATTTGTTTATGACAGTCGGGGACTGGTTTCTATCTTATTGCTATGGCCGACCGATCGCAAGCGAGTGAAAGAAGGCTAGCAGACTGGTCTGTTAGAGTATAAGGAAAAAGCACATTTGCTCATCCAGTTGCTATGGGATTCATATCATGGTTATATTACAGAAGCCGCATCTGCCGGGAGAGATCTTTCCCAGATAAGCCGCACCACTAATGCAAAAAGTGCATGTGCAAATAGTCACCCCCCGCCACTTTTGCCAGCTCCAATTCAATGTACGCACACAACCTTGACCTATTTTTGATGAAAACAATTCCTTATCCGCAGCTAGGCTCATTTTGTGCAAAAATTTTCTCCGTTCGGACGTAAAACCTTAAAAGAACTTTCTGACGCTTTTAACTCTCGTTCATGACAAGGAGACGGCAATGCGGTTTTTGCAAAGCCACAGAGTGTGCCATCAGCAGCGTTTATACAACAATGGCTACCAAATGATACTTTCAACTGTTTCTGACAGGTGGAAGTGTAATGCCCGACAGTGTCGGCAATAAATCGGTCCTCGAAAGGGAAATTGGCTGGAGCGGTCTAGGATGGAGTTTAGGACAGTAATTCTATTCATTTATTGCTGGTCCAAAAATTTGGCGACTTTTGCAGACTCCAACAGTTATCGGCGGCCCAGGTCTACACGTCGAGATCGATGAAACGTTAATATCTCGCCGTAAAAACCAGGCAGGGCGAGTTCTTCCCGAGCAGTGAATTTTCGGAGGAATCTGCCAGGAAACTAAAGAGGTGTTCATGTATGGTACTCATGCCAGATCGAACTGCGGCCACTTTGATGGACACAATATAGGCCTGCATCGCTCCCGGCTCAATCCTCATCTATGATATGTAGGCATCATACCAAGGAATTGAAACGATGATTTACATGAATTATACTCATGAAACGGGTAATCATACCGAAAACTTTGTGGATCCAACGACTGGAGTTCACACAAACCATCGAATCTCTTTGGCACGTCTACAAGATGCAGAATAATGACATGTCCCAATTTCACTCTCTTCATTAAAAAACCAAAATTGCAAATTTCATATCCTCTTTTTTCTAATCTTTTTTGGGTGGCGGGGGTTAATTTTTTGGCGGGGCTTATCTGGACAAGATCCCCGGGAGTGACTAATGACCAATCACTATCTGAACTTGACAATTTGATTTAGGTTGCATACTAACTGTCGAAATCTACTGTAATGTATCCTGGACACCCTAATTTAAGAACGACAGCTCCGTGACTTTCTGGTCAAGTGTGCTGTTGTAATGCACACCGACTGAGTTCGAATAAAACGACTTGAAACACTGGGTCTATCTTACTCGGTGTTGTAAACGTTATAAAACAAAACCTTCGGGACGTCGAAGTTTCTTTCTTCTCTTCAGCGCTGTATCGTGGGCCAATCAGGTTCTACTCTGAATTTCAAAACAATCCGAAAACTTATTCAAGGTCATTCGTGCATCAGGCCTCACCGAAAACTAACACTTTCGGATTGACATTGCGAAGTGAGACTCAGACACCGTGTTTGGGTCATGACTAGTGGTTACAATGTTTCGTGATCGATGTGTGTCAGCTTGCAGTCCAACGATTGGTTGGTTATTGTCCGCACTCAAGCAGTTAGGGCGACTTTCTGAGACGCGTTTGCATAAGTTCAGTGCTGTTTTGTTGATGCAGACTTCACCCCATTTGCCTGTGAGTTGCCGTGCAACATGCAAATGTGAATTTAACGGTTAGGTGTTTGAACAAAATGATGTCTTGGTGTAACCCACTTACACACTGGTAGGTGTAATCTTGGGCACGTTTAAAAGACATCTTTTTGGCCACATTTCCCACACAGTTTACATCTGTTTACATACATACATACATCTGTTTATGCGTATCAGTGTGTAATCCGTATGTAGACGACATTTAAAATCTTGCAACCAAATCAGTCTGAAGACTTTTTCAACCGCATGAAGAGCTTATTTTTAGTGACTCAACAGCTAAGTAGATATTTCACTACCAGACACCTAGGAGAGACTTCAAAAGTAACCTGTGTCTCAATTTCAAATGGACTTGTAATTATCCACAGTTTTCGTGTTTATTTCTCCAGGTTATACAACACTCCTGGGGTGCGCTTTGCTGAGTAGTGCTAGACGCATTTGTAATCTTGACTTCTTCCAGGAAGAAAGGCACTCAAAAAGCCACTGCGTCACCTCCCCACAAACATTTAACTATATTCACTTAATGTCAAGGTTTAATGCAAAGCCCAACCATTCAGTGAAAAACCTAGAAAGTTTTAGCAGAATAAAACCCAATGAGAGAAATTTAGCAACAGTGAGGCGGTACAAACTGCTAACTGTAATATGTAGCAAATTTTCAGCCACTCAGCTAATTCTGCTATCTTCAACCAGAAGAATTATGCCCAAAGGCTCAGCGCACTCTATGGACCAACTCTCTGCCTCAGGTTTGAAATCTTCATGAGCCTATGCTAGCCGTTCTCAGAACGTAGTCGTGGATACTTGGCTCAGATGAATAGTTGACCGACGGGTGGACTGCAAGCAAGGAACCCAATGCTACATTCCTGCTCTCTCCTATTTGTGCACCCGAATTAGTAAAACAAAAATGGTAATGCTCCAGAGTCTTTGTCCCTTTTATTGCACTGTTTACAAGGGTTCGGTCAGGAATTAACACATATTGCCATCAGGCGACCCACCTAAGCACATCCAGTGTTTTGAATTAGGTCCGGTACAATCTAACCTGATGCTCTTACACCCAGTAACTGCTATAAACGGTAGATGGAGCCATTAGCAGTACTTTGGAGCTAGCTCCAACGGGATAGCGCTTGGATTACTTGAGATAATTTCATCGTCCGCATTACTCAGTGGCCCAGGAGTTTTAAAGCGTTCCTAAGAAATGAGAGGAAAAAATAGGTCTAAGAGCGTTGGTAGCAGTCAACGCCGATCAGATGGTGTGACACTCTTGCGTGACACTCTTGTCTCATGAGATGACTTCAGAGTTTGCGTCAGTATACAAGCAGGAGAAATTTGTGGCAGATTCATGTAAAATAAACGTTGGAATCCGCATCAAAAGGAAGCCTCCACAGATGAAAGCAAATACCGTTGTTCCAGTAGATGAGCACTCCCACGACTGACTCCATGCTGACACTTGGATATGACAGTTAGTTCAGACTAAAATGTGGAAAAATCTACCGAGTCGATTTGTCTGCGTGCGGATTATCACTGCACAATACGGGGACAGCAATCATTGATACACTGCATGTTTGTCGTTACTTGTGTACTATTTCTGTAGACGGCTTGGAAACCTAAAATTACCCACAAACAACCCTGAGATTGGACAATAAAGAGGATACTAAATTAAGTTAGTTAGGTTCCCGAGAGGCTTTGGATGTTTTCAGCCATAGACTGCCATGGAATTTTAAGCTCCCATATTAGGTCCGATTATGGGTAGAAGGGTTTCTAACGTAAATCCTATACTTCGTTTCAGCGGAGTCTTCCAGATGCAAGCTAGGGGGACTAGATCAGATAAGTGGACGATCTAGTGAAGAATTCGCCATGTGTCTGTTAGCGATATAAAGTTGATTAGAATCGCTACCGTGATCTTACGAGGGGGGACCCAAAGACTTGCCAAACCGGAAGGCATCCGGATTCGGAGACCATCGGTTTCAAATCCCGGCTGACTTATGACAGTGCGTGAGTGTTCACTGACATCCAGGTGGGTTGGTGTCGCGTGCTTAAGCTGCGATATGAAGTTACCACAAAGACATCTCGGATACTCGTGCCTATTTACGAGTCCTACTTTGGGACTCGTCTTGAGAATTGTGTGTAGGTATGGGGAACCAACCTGACAAAGGGTCAGAATACTGGGACTTCCCTATCTATGACATAAAAGGTTGGCTAGACTCCGGAGTCACCTTCAGGTGGACACGTTAAAAGGAGGAAAGTTCACAGGTGGACCAGATCGAAACTTTTGAACTTTTAAGGGGCTTTTCCGGTACGTGATTACCGACTCTGTTTTTCATTAAGGAATTTATCAAGGCCTAGTAAAAATTTGATGAGACCGACGAAAAAGGGATTTAATATAACCGGCCCCGTATGTTTCTTTACATCTAAATTCTTCAGTAACGGAAACAGACTGCAGACAGATCCATAGCCGCCCGGATCTTACATGTAGTAGCCTCTATCAACACCATGAAGTTTGATCGTCACGTGAACTCGTTTCGGAAGACCGATTTGCCAGTTTGTTTCCAATGATTCTGGAGAGCCCTTCAGAGACAGCCCCTTGCATCAGTTACGCTCACATTCGACAGCTTTCGGTCCAGCTCCCTTTGCCTCTGACTTCCTTCCAGTACGAGAACTGCAATTTTTCCAGTTTGCTTTTCTTGCAGCATCTTGTATTTTCGTTCTTCTCTGTTTCCAATGACAGAGAAAGCCTCTACTTGTCTGTAATGACTTTGAGTGACGATGGAGTGGTTGCTTTATATTCTGTCATTGAAGTCCTAAGAGGTTGCTGGGGCTCGGGGGTGCGAGGAAATGAGTATTCAATATGTATTTGTCTTTTCTCCTTATGTATACCAAACTGGTAACATAAAATTGTTATTCAGACAAGAGCACAGTTTTCTTAGTTTTGTTGATTTCTATATGGAACTCAGTTACACACATGCATTGTGACCGACAGAAAATTTTCGTGCGTAGGGCATCCTGGTGAGTCATAATATAGCGCCATTCATATTTCATTCCTATTACGTCGTGTGGTTTTGAGTAGCTACCTAAGTGGTCAGTGCAACTTGTAAACCGATTTCTTTTCAGAACATGTAAGCTGCCGTATGCTGTTAGTAAAGTGGCTCCTCGAAGTCCGAACCCTGATCCATACCAAGTTTCAAACCATCGCCAGTTACAAGCCAATGAGATTTTTCGTGGTTAGTTTGGTTGGGCAAATTTCGGGAAGTAATCATTGTACTTTATTTTCCATGTTTACTTACTCTTCTCACAGGGAGGAACGTTCTGCCGAGGTCGCGCTTGAATTCTCGTGCCGAAATAATCACGCACCAGCATATCCACCTAGTTCGCTGTGACCCTAACCATTGCAAAATAAACAAAAACAAACGACAAAAACAACAAACGTTGAGCTTTGAGGTAGATGAGCACGCGACGCGAACTTTTTGTTGCCTCTATCCTAGCTACTGTTTTGGTAAAATCTGGAGACCTGACCTAAGGAAGATGACCCACATAAATGGAACGTCCTTCCGAGTAGCGGAAAACTTCGTTTGAGTGACACTTTATCATTAGTTTTCCCTGTAGATAAAAGACTGATGTTGTGCTCCCTGTGTAGTTAGAGTTAAGCCTAGAGTCAAAGTGCTGCCAGTGCTTTTCACTAGAGATCAAACTTCACACTATCTGTCTTTTGTTCACAGGAACTATTGTACATATTCAAACCGGGCAACGAAACGAAACATGAAGGAATAAACTTATGGGTGTCATGCGTGATAACCTTAATCATTCTGATGTCTCATCATCCCGAAAATCTATTCTTACTGTTCTGTTTACTTGTTACCTTCTCCACCAGTGTGCTAACCACTTTGAAATAATACAAACTACAGGGTCGTCGGTTGGTTGGTTTTAGTGGCAACCGTCTAATCATTCATTGTCACCGAGTCTCAGCACGTCGCTGTGGAGTGGAGCGTAATCGTTCGTCAGCGGGTGTGCTTGAGTTGTGGTCTGAGTAAGCTCATATTGATATGAACCAAGGCAGACGGCGTGTAAATGGCGTGCAAACGGTTCAAACACGCCCAAAACCGCTAGTCACTGAGACGTCTTTTAATATATATGGTTATGTTCCGGTCAATATGTTGGGTGTTTTCCCTTAGCTACTCCACATTTCACAATACAATTGAACCGCAGTCATTTCCTTAGGGCGTGGAACAGATGATTTTGTAACCAACAATGAAAAAGTTGAAATGTAAATGCGCGATACCGTTAGATTTTAGGACTAATTGGTAAACGGGTTGTTTAGCTGCAAAACATAGGCGAATCTTCCTAAAGAATCAAAATCAACAACGAACAACAGTTTGGTGTGCAACGCCGCCCTCTCAGCAACCTCTTCGAATGAACATAACGAAGAGTATGCAGTTTTCAATGAACAGAAATGCAATACTATCAAGTATGCTTTCATGTTTAGAAGAGTTGTTTGGAGAGACTCAGAGTGCAGCGACATGGGTAGTTCGCGTGCGCAGCTTGATTGTTGGCACGTTCGTTCGCAGTCCAACTGCCAAGCTTGGCGAACAGACTACCAGCCAGTCAGAATGGTACCGCTAAATGAACAAACGAGATTCTTTGCACAGTTGCACACAAAAGAATGCGAGAAAACTTTCACGTAGTCAGCTTCATTTAGTCTCTACTTGCCTGTGGAGAACCAGCAAAAGTAAAATATCTATCTCCACACCGCAGACGCAGGAATTATGTCCCGTGACGAGGATTTGCATAGTGAAGACTTGCAAAGCTCCGAGAACTTATGAAATGGGGTCTGTCTGATAAGTTCGTTAAGTATTCAAGCAAGTGCTATTCAACACTTGATGGTCTCAGTGAAAGCACTCTCTATTCGGCACACATAGTAGATGCCTACTGACTAAGGAACAGCATGACGGTAACAAGAACTCAGCTGCAAATTCAAACTTAGGTGGCTTACCCTTTCTCCTATTAACAGTCTTGCACGACGCTGTGATTCCCCCACCTAGCTTCTAGATGTCAGTCAACTGCATACTTTATTAGGTTGTGGATAAAAAAGCAATGATAATCTTTAAGCTGTCACGCCCTTTCGGTACATATTTGCTAGTTCACTTGAAGGAAGCACGGAAGCTGAGCTACTACCAGGTTACCCAAGTCTAGACAGGAGCGTTCGAAATGCAGGGGCTGGGTTCGAACCACGGACGTTACGGTCAGTAGTTTGGCACCTTAACCACTCAAACATTTCGCCCTTCAAATGGTCAAATAAACAGCCATAGTGTTTGTAATTGCAGGTGCGATAAAACGCAGCGCAATACCTAACTGTTTTCTTGTTTGTCTAACTTTGCACTTGGAATGCAAACGTAACATCACCAATCGAGGCAACATCGTCAGTACGGGGCTGAATGACGATATCAGCGTTAGTGGCGATGAAACGTTTGTAATCCAACTTCCAAGCTCCACGAGCAGACGAACAACTAAGCAACGCAGCTATATTCCCAGCATCTCCACTCTTGTGAAACCTCTCAGAATCACTGGACACTAGAAAGGGAAATTTTGTTGAACGGTTTGTGCACAAATCTCTTGGACAGCATGCACTCGGGTCCGAAATGGTAACTTTCTCACTGTTCCCATTCTTGAAGTAGAATTCCATATTTGCAAAATGAAAACCAGGAAACAACGTACGCCGGGGGGTTAGGTTCAAAACCTCGGTGAAGCCCGCCTTCAGCTCTACTTTCAGTTACCAAATAACTAAGTTTCGCAGTATGTCCCAGAATACACCAGATCCTTATTAATCAAGAATACTGGATGCCTCAGCAATCTTTTGTCATAGAACTTATCGGTAGCCATTGTACTTTTATTGGGGCAGCTGATGAAAGATTGCAGTAGGTTTTTCTGAGCTTGTACTTCTCTACCACAAGGAGGGGTGATGTACAAATATTTCCCCCACTTAAGTTTCCTGGAGTTTGCTCATTAATCTGTTCCATCCTGCACAACATCACATCAGTCAAACTTATTTTAAAGCGCAAAAATGGATCAACATTGTTACTTTTTGGCTATAGATTATACTTACCTAGTGAAACTGAGTCGGGGAACGTCAAGACGGGATGCCCCTTGTCCATGCTCTGCAAAGGGTGCGCGGGGTCGAACAAGAGACAGATCTCTGCTCTGGACCAAAGCACAGACGGTGGCACACTAGTTCGTCTTATTGATTTCTCAAACTTAATGAGAAAGCCTACCAATCAACACACTTTGTGCACAAAAACCATTGATCCATGTCGTCGAACTGATCCTATAACAATGGCTCCATTTTCCAAAAAGTAGAGATCGAATCATTCGTTCCACGCCATCAACCGCAACGGTGGACTGCGCCTTCCACCTACTAAATTAATTCATATAAACTGTACGCAGATTGGATATGCGGTTTCGGCTCTGACCATATTCCGTTTTATAACACCGCCGATTCAGTCAAACTATAGGAATGGCGCCTAATCACGGATGTTCCTACTCCATAGGGATTCGATGCTGTTTTATTAGACAGAACTGGATTGCTCTATTTTTGGTTAACCTTTAGAGCCAAGAATAAGTCAGGCTTACGCATCTGCGACTCGAACACATCAACTCACCGAAACCCACTCATCTGTCATCCCCCTACCGGTCCTCAGATGCCTTGGTGCAGGCACACCCTACATGAAAACGACAGATGTGACTCACTCCGGTTCCCAGCCTCCTGTGGCGTGGGCAAGCATAAATGAAACGAATATTGCTCGCAGTGGCTAACGAACAAGGATTTGTGGTACGCACAAATGCGCTCAAGTCAACCGTAAGCAAGTAGGATTAACTAATGCCTGTCGCGCCTGATTCATCAACAGTATCGCGGAAATTGCGAACGGTGGATGCAGAAAATTATGCAGTAATCCAGGCAAGAAATCTCCTTCTGTCACTTCCGCGCCTACGGTTAAGAAGTGTTGGATAAAGCGCTACATCAGTTCCAAGAATGTGGTCACGCTAGACAATCACTCTACTTTGTATAGCCCGAAGGCTGGGTCTATATTCGTTGCAGACCGAAATGACAGGCTAGTGGGTAGAACGAGCAATAAGGCGACAGGTTCATATATCGGACATGGTTCTTATCAGTTGAACTCACACCTCAAGCATTGCAAGCTAATAGGAGTACACGCAAATGACTTTCACTGATCTCTTTTGTACTACTTTTTTCTCCTACTCATTCACACTCGATAAGAAATTTCATAAAGCAATACAGGGAGTACTTGGCTAAACCAGCAGAGCTTTGGCATTGGTTGGGGCTCTGAAGGGAGACATATATTTTCAAGGTTTATTCCCCCGGATACGCAACCCGTGCGGCTCAGATTTTGCCCCTAAATCAATGGGCGTTCTATTGGCTGAGTCACACGATTTTGGTTTGTTACTCATTGGAAACACAGGAGATTTCGGAAACCAGTTCATTGCCAGCTCGCTCAGCCTCTTGACTCTCAGACCATTCATTGTTACTTAGATGAGCAATGATTCTAGGAACAGCCATTAACAAAATTAGATTAAAGAAATCCACTCAACTCGAGGGTGGGTTGAAGAGCCCATCACCAAGTGACTAGGTCCTGTGAGAAACGAGACCAAACTCTGCCGTAGACAGAGAAACAAACAGCCACCAACCATAGAAATGTCCGAGAGCCTCAACTATGCGAACGATCGCAAGCGGAACAGTCGATTTCCCGACACTCGATCATTCATCGACGTGACGACAATGAGCGTTTGTTGTAGGGTGGATGTGTAACGGGGACGTTGGTTGCTGGAGCGGCAAAACATGGCAGATAATTTTAACACCAGAACAATAACATGCGTCAGTCGATTCATTTCATGTTGCGACTGTTGATCCGTGATTGAAAGCTCTCGTTACAACTTTCGAACGGTGATAGTATTCGGCTAATTTTCCGCCCATCGCCCGAGATTGGTATTTAAAGTGGAAACCGCTCCATTCGTCAAGACATTGTATCAGATATCGAGTAATGGTTAGAGACCGTGAAGTGTAAGATACATTCAGAGCAAGAGATTCAGTGGATCGTTTTGAAGTGAACACCAGTAAATATTACTGTTAGGATGAATTGCTGGAGTTCAGGTAATTTCTTGACGTCTTATTCGACTGCCTACTGCTACCACATTGAATACGGATCAGATACTGATCGTAAGTCTGCCAAACAGCATCGGAGCGGATGTAGATGAAGTGGCTTATCGGTGCTGGAAGCATTATATCAGAATTTCCTAAATGACTGTGAATTTCAAAACACGTCAACTAGTTATCATTTTATATTAAAAGGTTGAGTAAACCTGGATAACTGGTATGTGACAGGCCAGATAATCAACGTCCTGTCTTGCTTTGGCGAAGCTAAGTTCGAAATCGCACCATTGTAGCTACGCACTTTTGCTTTGAGGAATTGCATAGACACAGTTTCCGTCCAGCAAAATACTGACTGTTAACAAATCTGAATAAGTCATGCGGAGCAGAGTTTGGTAAATCATTAATGAGTCTTCCGATGGCAGTTTTCAGAGCTTTGCTGCACTATTTGGACTGAAACTAAAATCAGCATTCCACGAAGCAGAATGACAGTCTCCTTTTCGTTCTACTCACCTACAGACATCCCGAAATACATTCTTTACGCTTATTGTATATATAATGTATAATATAAAAATATATATAACATATTATATATTATATATAAAAAAATTCGAAATGCTTCGATTTGCTAAGCTTGTCGCTCCTATTCAGGTTTACTGAGGGAACGTTTCAAACTTATCTGACAATAATTTTGCCATTTGTTCAGGGAACGTTTCAAGCTTATCTGATAATAGTTTTGCCCTTGAGAAAGTTTTCCCGGAGAGAATCTATTCGGGAAGATAATGAAATTGACCGTAAACAAATCTGTCTATACTACGGCAGCCATAGTACCCCTTAACAAAGGCAACTGTGCGAAGGAGGAAGACCGCTAACTGTAGTAGAAATATGGTTACTGCGCACGCACCCGTATTAAGTAAAAAGAAGAGCGTTTGAATTGCGCGATAGCTGGAAAACGAACATGCGAGGTGTCAAGGCAGTTACCGTATTGAGTGCCAGTGATCTCATAACGTTTGTCAAGTTATAGAGATAACATATGTCGTGATAAAACTACCAGTTTTTATCATCTTCAGTCGCGGATGCGAAACATGTGGGATTATATGACAAGGCGAAAAACGATAGTTATAGAATGGTGACTTATTGATTGTGTTAAACCGGTCACCTATTGGGTGTCATGACACCCACAAGATCTGAGTCAAAATCTTTTGCCACACAGCGTTGTTGATAATTTCCTGGTAAACACTAGCTCAAGAACTTGAAGGTCAAATTGGAAGCAATTCCTTGGGTCAATGCGATGGCCAGTACCTTACCTACTTTTGTGTAGGCGTGCAGACGGAAGTTATAGAAACTCAGTTTAGGGTAAGACCACTTGGAGCGATGGATACATGCAGTTTTCCGTCTTTGCACCGAGTGCGTATAAACGTGGCCTGCTAAATACTTTGTTTCACGTACTCAGGGTGATGCGTGGCACCGAGCATATTGCGAATGAGAAGAGCTTCTAAGATGGAAGTTGTTAGCAAATGGTTTTGCCGTCCGCTACACTGAGGTCCACGGCAGTTCAAAACATACTCTGCCTATGGTTCAGAAAGTCAAATAGAAGAGAACAGTTCTTCTTTTAGAGCTTGCTATGACTACGTAGGATGTGGTCTCAAGTCTCAAATTGGGTTTTTCAGACTGCACAAGCGCATCTGGCAACACTAGAAGGTATCTGCTGCACAGGCGAAAAAATGTTATTCCACTCTTTTCGTCCTTCATGTAGTCGTGTGACAAGCATCTGATCAGTTTCACCAAAATATGAGTGTGTTCCAGATCCACACTGCCTTAAGGTTCGGCACTTGGAGTTATATGATGTTCTCTCAGTCATAGCACAAAGAAGATGAGTTCAGCGATAGAGAAGCCGTCGAAATACATAGTTTTGAGATAGAGACACAAGACGGGGAGGATCTAATTAGCCACTTGTTGGTCGCATAACAAAATGTCTGTTTGATTCAAGTGGTGGATGGCTGTGATTATCAGCTTTATGAAACAGCTGAACTACATTTCTCACTTAGATGGCACTAAGAAGAGTGATGCACCATAAGGTGACTACTGAAAGTTTTACTAAGTTAACTGGATTGCCTGATAGACAGACTGGATTCAGTGGCTGTTTGCAACTACAAGTCTGTTCACTCAATGACACTGTATGTGCTCGACTAATCCTGTCTAGATTTTGGCGCCCTGGAAGCCCCCGTGCAACCTAAGTTAATCAAATAGATGGACATGGTTTCACGGTAGTGAGGCACCGGTGTTCTCATTTGCTGCCAGTCAATGCGACAATGTGCACGACCCAGAGTTCAAGCACCGGAACGTGCCACGCCTCCTTACAGTGACAAGTAAGTTGCTACGACGTCTACTGCCAATGTTGTGACGTGTGAACAGTTTCGCTCAGACTAGGAGATAGTGGCAGTTTCATATATTTTCAGAGTTTTCGTAATTTAAACCATATGCGGTTTCAGACCATTGTTTCCAATTGTTGGATAATTTATGGAAGCCCACTCAATCCAGGGAATTACCCTATCAGAAAGGGACGGAAAGTGGTTTGTTCAATAGCTTCATAACTTCACAAGCACCAACTACCGGTTCAGTGAATGGAGCGTAGCCATGACGACAAATCTGTATCTGAAGTGTACAATGCACTTGGGGCTGCTGAGTACATGTGGAAGATAACTCATTCTGGATTTTAAAATAAATACCAACATTTTTTCAGTAACTCAGAACTACGTGTCTTTTCAAGTGTCTATCTGTTCTCAGGTCTCTAGGGCATGGTCTACGGAGATTTTTAAGGTCATAATCATATCCAGGTTATCTGTCTGACTGTTTTAAAGTTGTTGGACTTCGTGCACTAACCAACTCAATCGGCGGCTGATCGATCACAATAGATAAGTCAATGTGGGCAATAACAAAGCTTGGGTTATTTTCACGTAATTTATTCATTAGACAGACGGAATAAAGGTGCATTCTGTCTCCAGACTGATATTTAGTCGGTTTGTCTGATTATTGTAGGCGTGACAGAATACTGCTTAGGGTTATTTGAGGTTAGGTGGTGATAAGGACACTTGTGTGCGCGTAAATATATGACTAGAGAGTCGGTGAACAAGGAGAATGGCTGGAACCATCAGTGGTCTAAAATACCCACTTAATTATTGTATAAGGACTGTGGTGAATAAGCATTCTGTCTTCGGGTTTTCGTCTTCCAAACAACTATCACTCTCATTCACCGGGAACACAACGGCTTATTCTTAGTCCCGTTGTGACAATGGTAGTTTGGACGTTCCATTTTTATTGCAAGAGTACGAAACCAGTAACCGTCACGTCAAGTGGTGACAGCCGTTACTTGGTGACATCAGTCTAGTCTCATTCTCAGTTGCAATTAACGGGGTTGACAAGTAAAAACATGCATCTTCCATCATCACCCATCTTTCGTCATTGTTACACCCCTCGATCTCCCAGACAACAGTCACTCTTCTATAGACCGTGACTGTAGGCATACCACCGGGGCGCTCTGAAAGTGGACCGGATATACACCACCACTTACCTGTGCGTTCTAGTTACCTTGTCCACAGACATTGTTGAATTTGGAAAACAAGTAGAGAGCCCGCACGCCTTCACCGTCTAGAAGCTACCGATTACGAACTTCAGGTGAATGTGCAGCTGCCGAGACGTGTTGCACTGAAATTAGTGGGACCATCTACCCGTAGTTTGTTTGCCCGGCTTATCAAAAACAGTCGAATCTGTGTTACTCTACTAGGCAGTGCTTTAGGGACTAGCACTGTTCGAAATACCAACCGCCATTTAGTTATGCTAACTTCTTATCCACCTGCCAAATGTACCTCCGACCAAGCAAAAGAAAGTATCTATCACGAAGAGCCAACATATATTCGTAACGGTTGCAGGTTCTCAATGCACAAGTAGGATGCCTGAGTTTAACAAGGACAGGTCTTGGTTGCGTGCTTATAGTAGACACACAACGTAATCATAATTATGACCGAACATGTGCCACTTTATTCTGAGTGGTGCTGGGTTGAAATGCATTGGGCGCAAATGTACTGCCTGCCTGAAATTCCATGTCAGCCAGATAGGATGGCAATGGTTTGCGAACAAACCTCTAACCATGTGATGGTAAACCAACTTCATAGCGGACAAGAGCATATGAATTTCTCCACGAATATGGTATCTTTAGGCCTTCTCGTTTCTCGATTATTCCGGAATGCCACCTTTTAAAAAGGTTTAGACTTCATTGTCCAGCCTGCGCTTGTCGAAATTGGTTCCTTTCGGGTGGATCGCGTGAAAGTTTGGGGGGTGCTGGCTAACAAAAAACTCCGATTGTGCATACTTCTCAGGTTGTCGTTGACCTGGTAGGTCTTGCTGACCTCATTTTCATCATTACCTCAATAAGTAATTGCCGTTATCTCAAAACAGGTGTGAACTAGCGCACGTCACAGGAAGAATTTCATACAAAGGTGAGAGGATCATAGCAATTACCACGTTCTACATACAATGAAACGGTCTCTATCGCAGAGTTCAGCTTACTTCAGTATTTGTATGGGGTCGTTTTCGAGGTCCAGACATCTATTTCTTGGCCGCCTTCCCCGAACTTTTGTAGCACTCAGCTGAATCAATCGAGCTTTCTACCTTTAGTTTAGGCACAGACAGAAATGTAGTCATCTCGCCTTAGGCGTTGTCTACAAATGTCACCATACGCAAGGTTCTTTTTGAGTGCCACTGAAGACGATGGACACTTCCTATAAGGACACCATCCTCATGATGAATGGCTAGCCGTTACTGATCGACTAATTCTGTTCACCCTAACAACGTTTATCCGTCAAATGTGATGTTTTTATCTTTCTGAAATGACCCTCAGCGTGTGCTTTGAATGGACCAATCGTTGTAATTTTACAACATGGAGACCTGCATAGTGTTGGTCTATCCAGCAATCCGTCAGTTCCGATGAGTTACTGCCTGGTAAAGTTCCAAAAGCGGCTCGTCTTGGTATCATCCAGACGAATATTCACACACAAGTCGCTCATTCGGAAAACCTATCAGTGCTTCTTGGATCCTCAGCCTCCGACTTTCCTCATAAGATGTCAGAGTACAGTGGGCAATAAGTTCACTCATCATCAGAAACTTCACTATCAGCTCCACTGAAAATTTGCGGGGTTTAATAGGCAAAAACTTGAAAATAACCGTAGGGCGATTATGGGAATAGATCATGCGAATAATGAAAAAAGGATGAATGACGCGAAGCAGATGATTGAAAGACCACTTGCCAGAATATCATGGTATGAGTGTGTTTGGGGTTTTGCGGGGGATGTTGAGATTTTGTCCATGATGTAATTGATGGAGATGCCCGTGAAATGTTTATCTGGATGAGTTTGTTGGGGGAATAAGTCTCACATACCGGAAATACATTCGTGAGCAGTCTTAATAGAGGCGCGATTGGACGATCAGCTTGGGTGATAATCAATGTTCCTCGGAAACATCTGTATAAGACATTAACAAAACCAAAAATGACGCCCTTCAGTGATATACAAACGGAATACCTTTTAATGCGGTTTACCAGCCGGAAGAGCAAGGCCACACATTCCGTGTTTTTGAATTTCCATCGGGGTCTATTATGTTGAATTCTGTCAAACGTCTTCGAATAGCTGAGGTAATCAAAAACCAGCAATTCAGCTACATCTACCGATGTTGTCCAGTATTCGCGGAGTAACAGCTCATTTATCAGGCAGGAATGGCATTCGCAGAACCCCATTAGGGTCTGATAACTTACCACATGATCAATAGAACTCAGATTATCAGTGCCAGCAGATTTCACGGCCATCGACCGGACAGAAAGTAGCATGGCATGGCGCTGGTTATCCTTCTCATATCTCCATACTCTGTGGAACTAGGATTTATTCCCGCATAGTTGGAGTCTATCTTTTGACCAACGACTTCTGGATGAACAATGCAAGAGCTTTTGATGAATTATCACAAACGAGAGATTTAGCTGGGCTCCAGGTGAGTCTCGCAAATCCAAATTGATTTGAAAATGAGTGTATTTATCGAAGTCAGTCCAGTTTGGGTTCAAGCGGAACATAAGGTTGACGGAAACTCGGGGGCTGCGCCTACCTGATGGGCCCCAAGAAAGGAGAAACCGGTCGTGGGCTGTTGAAGAATTTTCAGCAACTTTATGAGTAGCGCACTACGTATATAGTATCCCGAATGGTTTGAAGCATAACATATCACTCCGAACAATACATCCAAAGGGAGAAGCAAAACCAACTGCTGCTGCTATGTGTAAGCTTGGGTAAGCACTCAGTCCATTACAGAAGAACTGCTCGCTATTCGGTACCTGTACTGTTCAAATACATGACTGTCGAAGCTTGTGTCCCCAGAACATCAGTAGGCTTTGATCAGAGCGAGCGATCTGATGAAATATTTTTTAAATGGAAGAACATGCAAGGATTCTCAAGTAGAAACCTTCAGTTTGTTGAAAGACCCTGACTGAAGCCTCAGATGTGGATTTCTGGGTGATAGCCTAGCAGTATTATTGCAAAACCACGATTTCGTACGGAAAGTCCGCAAAATACCATATAATCCGGTAACATAAAAGCCTGGTGGTACAATATACCACATAATTCCTTCTGGTGCTGATGAAATTTGTGTCAATCTCCATTCAAAGCCGAATGGCGATCATTAAACAAGGGAAAGTTCATCCGAAAAAACTGTGTGAATTCAGCCAAGTTAGAGTGGTAAGGTTCGAAGTTGTGGCTTAATGATAAAACCACAATTCTGACGTTTTTTTCTCGGGAGATCTCAAACATTCGTACAACAAAACCTGTGTAGTCCTTATTCAATAACTAAATACGGTGACTAAGTAGTGCACTATACTGTTGGTTGATTTGCTGGAAGCCGGAGAATATTTTTATTTTTAGGTAGTCTTATGGAGTATTCATGATGTTCAGTTGGTTATGTGATCTTGATGTGACGCAGCATTCCTTCATCCTTTGCGAACGTCACTGGTAGCACCACTTTTTATGTTGTAAGATGTCAGAATCGTGGCCAACATTCATTCAGCAAAGAATACTTCAGTACCAGGTCCTCAGTCGCTGGAAGAAGACCAAAGGTGATCTATGGTACAGACGTAATACACTACTCACAAACTGACTGAAAACTCTTCGACGACGCACGACCGGTTCCGCCCTTCTTAAAGCTCATCAGGTAGGCGCAGCCCCCGTGTTTCAGTCAACCATATGTTCTACCTGGACCCAAATTTCACCATCTTTGAATTACACACTTATCTGCATACCAGTTTGGTTTTGACGGTAGTCTCACCTGGAACCCAGCTGTATCTCTCGTGTGTACAGTCGCACGACCGGTTCCGCCCTTCTTAAAGCTCATCAGGTAGGCGCAGCCCCCGTGTTTCAGTCAACCATATGTTCTACCTGGACCCAAATTTCACCATCTTTGAATTACACACTTATCTGCATACCAGTTTGGTTTTGACGGTAGTCTCACCTGGAACCCAGCTGTATCTCTCGTGTGTACAGTCCTTAAGTAGTGTATTACATCCGTACAATGTATTGTGACTCCTCGAATATCGTACCAACTAAAACATGAGGCGGAGTATGTGAACAGCTTAGGTGCCGAGACGAGGTTAACAATACAGACCACCTTATTGATTTTTCGACACACCGATCTATTTTCGCATATATTCTTTTTGACTCAGTTTGAACGAGGGACTGCGACCTCCAACGCATGCTATCAGATAACTGCCAAAGCATCCATCTGATGGTGCTAGTTTTAACCAGCATTTGAGTGTGTCGAAACGGTAGGGTTTTTTTGGAACTGCAGACTAACGTTATTTGCACAGTGTCTTTTTGAAAATTTCATGATTTATAGGTTATGGGAAGAAATTCATCGGTACCTTGACCAATTCTTGACAGGTTACGCACGTTGAATTTGACTTTGGAAAATGGAATATTGTCAGAATATGATACTAATGCGATTGTTAGAATAGAAGGCCCGCTTGACCCCGACAGGTTTTTGGAAAGAACAATCAATCTCGGCTGCAGCTCCCTAAGATATCTTGCTTTTCAGTGAACTACTCTAATCAAATACTATACGGCTGACCTTCTTCAGTACTTCACAGAAACGGATAAAGTTTTATCCCTAACACGCGCACTAAAACCGCACTCCGAAAGATTCTCACAGTAAGAGTGAAACCAGTCCCTACTCTGTACCACTTTCCACTTTCGCATTCTATCTATTTCGACCACACATACTGGGTTTCAAAACTTCGCTTAGTACTGGCACACACTGACTAGAATGTGCTTTCGGGGGGTGCTTATGAAAGGGATATAACTGCTCATTATAATCGAAGGAATGTACTGCTTCTGAGTGGTACGTATTTGAGAACAAACGCCTTCTTGTTTTGTGCTCTACCCAAATTTGATTATTGTTGCCCTGCTCAGAAAATCAAGATCGGGATTAATACAACATCAGACAGAAACATGAAAGCAGCAAATATGCATTGGAGAACAAACCAATCGATGGGAATATGAACAGACTGATGCTAAGTTAATGGAATTACCCCTAGAAGACTATGTGGCCTCCTTATATTACGCAAGCCAACGTGATACAACAGTTGGTAGGTAAGTCCTCTCTGGCTTCCATCTAACTTTGTTTCAAGTGAATCACAAAAAAACAGACCCTCTCGTGCAGCCCTTTCAGGCTACTGACGATAGGGAAGGAAATTTTCGGAAGCATGGTACCCACAGTGGATTCGATCAACCGATGCATTGAACTGGATCCAATTTACGAACCATACGTGCAAAGGATTAACATTTCAACCGGAATACTTAAGGAGAACCGAATTTAGGATTCACAAACAATGAAACAAGGAACTCATTGGGGTCAGATCAATAAATTTCACAAGTGGATCTCGCAAGGGTCAGAGATAGAGGTCCGGCATTTACCAGAATACGAGGAGAGGGGATGCCAAGCTCAATGGTCACGTGGGCATCGGCGAATCAGGACACAGGATAACAGAGCAACCAATGGAACTGACCGATCGAACAGCTAATCGTGATCAAAGGTGAGCCCAGGCTAGCAGCAGGTATATAAACACACGCAACACTACTCAGCCCATCGCTACGCACCCCTACGCTCTCTAACAACGCACTGATGTTGTCACCTCGACTGGCGATGAAACGTTTCCAATCAAATTGCCCATCTCTGCGAACAAGCCAACGACCATTTACTGATGACAGTTTATTACCTCGGTGAAGACTGAGGGGTGGCCTGTACTCGGTTCAAAATGATCAGTCCGTTATGATTTTACGTGATGAACGCTTAAACGGCTTTGACCACTTCAGCATTCATACACCCATTCTGTCTTCCTTAGTTACCGTCTTCTGGGGGTTGCAACTTTAAAAATAGATCATGCATCTAATTTCCCACAGCTGCCCATAATTTTTGTTCACACAAAGATAACCCTTGCATGCGTGCAGCGATAACTATTCTATTGTCATCATACCTCTAGAGGAAGGAATATTACGCGTTGTAGGTTGTCGCGTTCTCTCCGTTAGTAATAACTTTCCCGTCAAACCGTCATGCGTGCGTCACAGTAGTGATCCTTACTGACAGTGATGTCCATCACGAGGCACACTAAGACTCAAGACGCTTATTGCAGCAGTAAAGATTTTGAGGTTGCGTAGCGAAACCTCATTCCACCAAGTCAGACAGAGAACATCTTTTCCTCGTAAGATTGACGCAGGAGAAATACACTCATTTGCAAATCAATTTGGTTTTTGCGAGAGACTCACCTGGAACCCAGCTGAATCTCTCGTTTGTGATGTTTTCAGGCAACTGAATGTGCTGCACCAGGCCGCCTCATGTTTCAGTTGCTACGATATTCGAGATATCGCGATACATGTATATACGTAATGCAAACGTAATGAAAACCTCACAAACGGGAGATTCAGCTGAGTTCTAGGTGAGTCTCAAATTGATTGCAAATGAGTGTATTTCGCTAATTTCGTGCAATTCGGTTTCAAGTAGAACATAAGGTTGACGGAAACTCGGGGACTGCGCCTACCTGACGAGCCCGAACTGGAAGGGCGAAACCGGTCGTGGGCTGTCGAAGAATTTTCAGCAACCTTCTGAGTAGTGCATTGACACAGGAGCTTTACTATTTCCCCCTGTTGCAGGAAGCGTAATTCAAAAACGGGAATGTCTGCAAGTGGATTCTGACCAGCAAAATTTTCCAGAGTCATGGATGCTTCTTACACTACATTTTACTATGTGTAGTGTGTATGTTCCGGGTTGATTTGTTAAGTTACTGAAAAAGAACTTTCCTTCAGATAAGTCTGTAAAAGAACACTTTCGGATAAATCATGAACCAGAGGTGCTAGAGAAATTTTTGAAGAATCCTGAATTCGGTGATGGATCACAGTGCGGTTGTACTCTTGCCGCAGGGCTGTCTATTGCACCCTGCTGGTGCACTGATTTGCTTTCAGGCTCGGCAGCCGCTCATTACATGTTCGTCCTTATCTCTGTTAACACCTAAACACACAAGTCCCCTGCATTTGCAGTACACTCATTGGTAGAGGCATGTTCCTGTGCATGCAGCATGTGTGGGGGCATAGGGTTTGGTTGCTTACTAATGGTATATGAAGAGGGGTGTAGGAGTGACAAGACGGGGGGGGCTGCTAACATCTGGAATTTGCACTCTGTCCAACTAACAGCCTTGCTGCCCTCAGATACTTCGGAACATTCAGACCATTCCAACAGGACTCCGGTCCAGTTGTGGTCACCGACCCCTGTAGACTGACTCTGAGTCGAATTAGCAACCAAGTAACCGCTACCTGACACGCCACGTTTTTCACATCTGTTTACTCGAGCTTGGTGGCAGGACTGCTTTGACGTAACATCAGATAGGCTTCTTTCAAGTGACTCCATTCGAAAGTTATCAGATAATGCTACTGGGATCCGGAATGATTTCGAAAGACATTTTATCCCTGTTGAAACACTCAGAATACTTGAAGCTTTGACCAACGGACCTCTCGGAAACCGGCGATTTTTGAAAACAAATTGAATCCTTTCGAAATCTCGGGGACAGAGAGGCAAATCCCGACGTGATAAGCACGTATGGATAGAGTCATTAGTCAGATTTGGTGTCTAAACACGAATGCCCCACAATTTTAGCACCTTGTGGGTCTTCCTTGTCGATGAAAGTACTTTTCCAGTGGCAGCTTACAACAGCTTCAAGGTGAATGAAACAAACCACAAAGGGATCACCTGGAATTCACCGGGAATGTATGAGAATCAGTAGGGGACGCAAGCGGAGCCATAGGTGTCTGTCAAAGTGAACAGACATATTTTGTTTATTAGGCAGTCTTATCCCTGATCCCAAACGGCTGAGCAGGGCTCAGAATATTCGTAATGCACTACTCATAGGGTTGCTTAAAACTTTGACAGTCCACCACCGGTTTCGCCCTTCTTGGGGCTTATCAGGTAGGCGCAGTCCCCGAGGTTCCGTCAACGCTATGTTCTACTTGAAACCGAATTGCACGAAATTAGCGAAATACACTCATTTGCAAACAAATGTGGTTTTACGAGGGACTCACCTGGGTGTCGAAGAATTTTCAGCAACATTACGAATATACGAATTACGAATATACATGTATCGCGATATCTCGAACATCGTAGCAACTGAAACATGCGACGGCCTGGTGCGGCACATTCAGTTGCCTGGAGACATCACAAACAAGAGATTCAGCTGGGTTCCAGGTGAGTCCCTCGCAAAACCAAATTGTTTTGCAACTGAGGGCTCAGAATACTTCACCTGTGGAAGGTAAAATTCGCTTAAGTGAATCGAAAGACCTCTTCATTGTTACTGTGCCAAGTTCATGGGAGCCCCGAGAAATTCTACGGCACTTCCCAAGCTGACTGAATGAGTTCTAAGGGAAATCTGATAGTACCGGAGATACAACAAACACTTTCTTGAGACAACTGCAAGTAACCAGCAGTAGGTCCACCGGCCTTAATTAACCCATGAATCTCTGATAGTTCTACTTAAAACTAGGCAAAACTTTTAGCCTACAATTTTCGTTGAAATCAACGTTACTGAATTTAACAGGTTGCAACTGACCAGTCAGATTGAATCCTCAGAAAAACTTTTTTTCAACACAGTTGCTTTGTCAAAAAGTCTGCTAACTCTTCCAGACACCGGAAACAATCGAACAGAAGAAGACCTGAGTTGGATGACACCTAGCAACCAAACTGAGGCTAGTCTTGATTGTGTAGTCCAAAATACTGTGAAATAGTGTCAAATCTTTCCCACTGTTGTTATGGGAACGACCAGGCGGACACAAATCAGTTCTTGAGGCGACTAGCGTCGCTTTGTGTCGCAGCAGTTCAGCTGTTCTACACGAAACGTTCTTATGTTCTCACGATGCTCAACAGCAAAGGGGTGAAGAGGAAGTTCCCGGACAACACGGAGGGTTATGCACGCGTGACTGAACGGAAATCATTGACGTGGAATTCAGCACACTTAAGTGATTAAGTGCTGTGGATTGTGTCATGCTTGTTTGTTGCAGGATGTGCGGTTGTGTGTTTAAATGATGCGATTAAACCTCAGTAACGCGCTGAGGACAATCTGCATGATAGTTGCTCTTTTCATCTAGAAGTGACTGATCGTCACATGGTCGGGGGTTTAGGTAAGGGAATCAGAGCTCACCGACGTGTTCGCCTAAATCGGTCATTTGTGTTGTTGAGTCACTTTGGTCATTTGAGGAATAGGTCGGCTACATCAAGGGAACAGCTTGAAAATCTTATTTTTAAAATGTATATGTATATATGTATATATGTGTATATGTATATATGTATGTATGTATATATGTATATAATGTATAGTCAGTGCACATGGGGAGAACAAATGGAGTTTCAACAATGGATGAAGCACACATGTATTCAACGCGAAATAGATGTGTTTTTTAACAAACTACATACATTTAGGATCATTTTTATTGATGTGAGTTAAGAAAATAGAGGAGACCCATGCACTACTCATAAGGTTGCTGAAAATTCTTCGACAGCCCACGACCGGTTTCGCCATTCTTGGGGTTCATCAAGTAGGCGCAGTCCCCGAGTTTCCGTCAAACTTATGTTCTGCTTGAACTCAAATTGGACTAACTTCGATGAATACACTCATTTTCAAATCAATTTGGTTTTGCGAGAGACTCACCTGGAGCCCAGCTGAATCTCTCGTTCGTGATGTTTCCAGGGGAAAACAGATTGATTTGCAAATGAGTGTGTTTATCGAAGTCAGTCAAACTTGGTTTCAAGTAGAACATAGGGTTGACGGAACCTCGGGGACTGCGCCTACCTGATGAGCCCCAAGAAAGGCGAGACCGGTCGTGGGCTGTCGAAGAATTTTCAGCAACCTTATGTGTAGTGCATTACGTATATACATGTATCGCGTTATCTCGAATATCGTAGCAACTGGAACATGAGGCGGCCTGCTGCAGCACATTCAGTTGCCTGAAA
This sequence comes from Clonorchis sinensis, assembly GCA_003604175.2. Classification (NCBI taxonomy): domain Eukaryota; kingdom Metazoa; phylum Platyhelminthes; class Trematoda; order Opisthorchiida; family Opisthorchiidae; genus Clonorchis; species Clonorchis sinensis. Next base: position 216,010,671 of record CM030369.1, read on the forward strand.
ACATCAAAAACGGGAGATTCAGCTGGGTCCCAGGTGAGTCTCTCGCAAAAACCAAATTGACTTGCAAATTGGTGTATAACTCGAAAAGGAGGAGACCCATGTTTTCGGCGGAATTTCGTAGGTTGTCACCGAAACTAAAATCGAACGCACATATCGAGAAAAATGTCCCTCCCGGATAACGGTACAGATTGTTGAATCTTCAGAGGAAGTCCCGTGAATCGTCACTCGAGTGCCTAGTTTTATCGACAATGTCAGGCTTTCTTATAGTTCACCAATAACAGAAAGCATAAAAACCACAATCATTTAGAAGTTAACAAGGCTAAACAGATCGGTTCATTACTCTGTTGATTGTTCCAGATCTAAAATGGATAGTTTTAGTACTTCTTGACACAAAATGAGGAGGAAATTGCAGCATCTGACACCCTGTCACTCCGTATTCTGATTCTATTGTAGGAAGCCATTAGAACCCGTTTATTCCTGTTTTTTGCGTGTGATTTGCAACATGTATGCAGTAGGAATAATGAATAAATTCGTCTTGTTGCATCATCATCAACATGTAAGTGGGGATTTCTTATAGGGGAAAAACTCCTCGCAAAAGCAAAAAATCTGCAACAAACATGCACAAACACGCTTTAGTCTGGTCCCTTCATACTCTGCGAAATCCGTTTAGATATACCAGGATGTTTGCAATGCTTGACATAACAGCATCCACAGGCCAAGGTATTCCCACTGTAAAAACATGGACTCGTCTCGTTACGTTGCACTCCTTGAGTGCTGCTTTCCGTAGATGATACCAAATAGGGATGAAACAGTTTTATCGAGCCTCTTTGAAAAATGTCGAAAAATCAGTCCATAACTAAGTCACAAGAAGAAAAATTCACAAGTTAGTGATCTTAATTCCGAGAAACCGTCAGGAAATTACCCAGTCGGCACGTGACCGGATAAGGTGAACTGTGTGAGTGAAACACGAGGGGCGCTATATTCGTTGTATGTGCGAGTGACACTAATAATCATCAATTACTGGTCGGAAGGTCGCAAAAACGAATCGCCATGAAAATTTTTAACATGTACACTGCTGATATTCCCAGTACGGATAGAGAAGCTTTACAGTGCTTCTAGGATTTTATGTAGACTATTTTTACCTACGGGATGAAACGCTCATCCAAAAGTTTTAGAATCTGCTAATGCTACTTGCAACATTCTGAGCGCAAATCCCAAGAGCGAGAAAACCGCGAAGCTTGCCAATTTTTAACCTAATTTCCAAAGCAGATCGATAGTTTTTCCCAGAAACTGCAGCCCTTCTATGTGGAAAAATGAATTCAGCTTACTTTGTGAGCAACTGTAAGCCACTTGTCAATTCACACATCAAAGGTTGTGAATGTTTTCGAGAAATACACTCATTTGCAAATCAATTTGGTTTTTTTGCGAGAGACTCAGCTGGAACCCAGCTGAATCTCCTGTTTTTGATGTTTCCAGGCTACTGAATGTGCTGCACCAGGCCGCCTCATGTTCCAGCTGCTACGATATTCGAGATATCGCGATACATGTATATACGTAATGCACTACTCATAAGGTTGCTGAAAATTCCTCGGCAGTCGACCGGTTTCGCCTTTCTTGGGGTTCATCAGGTAGGCGTAGTCCCCGAGTTTCCGTCAACCCTATGTTTTAATTGGAACCAAATGAGACTGATTTCGATGAATATACTAATTTGCAAATCAATTTGGTTTTGCGAGAGACTCACCTGGAGCCCAGCTGAATCTCTCGTTTGTGATGTTTCCAGGCAAAAACAGATTGATTTGTAAATGAGTTTGTTTATCGAAATCAGTCCAGTTTGGTTTCAAGTAGAACATAAGGTTGCCGAAACTCGGGGACTGCGCCTACCTGATGAAACCCAAGAAAGGCGTAACCGGTCATAGGCTGTCGAAGGATGTGAATGTTCTTCAGTCCGCATTATCCCGTATTTTGGCTTTTACGGACGCTATCTACCTTTCCCCGAGTTGTACGCTGTCTGTGAAAAATCCTCGTCTCTGTGACTATCACGCTCTAAAGTTGAAAATTTATACTCCATCCCCTTTAACGTAGTTTTATTGGATCACTAACGATCTCTGTGTAAAGCTGTATTTTACACGATTATACTCCGAACCTTTAAGTGCTGGTTTATGCGAAGAATGACATGAATAATTAAAGACAGTCGTACAAAAGTCGATTTTTTTCATTTGTAATCGTGGATAGATCCTTTCTACCCACCCTTATATTTAATGGTTAGGTGGATAGGTTAAAAATTACCGGTTAACAACATTTGGCAAAATAGGGATTCGGCCATCGATTACCCACCATATTTATGTGAAACGAAGTTATCGCACTGAGTGTCTCAGGAGTGGGTGATTTATCGGTCGATGAATCACCATAACTGTCCTCTCAGAAGAGGATTTATCGGGTGTTATTACCGTTTCCAAAGTGATCATAAAAGATCGAAGCCTTATTTATTCTCTGGTCATTTTATCCCCAGTCAACCTTCGATAGAAGTTTTGTCAACTGAGAGAATGCTGTTCACTTTTGTTACAGATATCACCATGTATTGGGTCTGTGAATTGGGTTGCGACAATCACACGTGCAGAGAGACTGTTAGGATTAAATTATGCGGACGATATTGTCCTGTAGTGTGACGACCATGAGTCTGTTCTAACAACCCTGAATAAAATAACCTATTTCAGTGTGCAGCGTTCACTTTCAAAAAGCCGCTTACTTCAGGAATTCCTATTCCAATGTACTCCTTTGGACTGAGCAGCCTCAGCCTGTTTATAATTTCACTCACCTTGGCGACTGCATGAGCCGCATGGGCACTGCGAGAAATGAGGGTGAGTGCACGCATCACCAAGCCACGAGGAATATGAGCTGGCTTGTAAAATTTTTTACTTTAGAAATGAATATCACTGACGTTAAATGGTCGTGTTTACGAAGCGACCAGAAGAGCTGTCTTACAATACGGCTGTGAAGCTTGTTCAAGTTGATATGAAGACTTCAAACGTTCCTAGCTATTGGATCACCGCTGACATTCGCTGTCCGCAGCAGATGTGTGACGGAATGGTCCGTACGCGGGTACTAGGTAATGAGTCGGATTCAGTCAGTCATTAGTTAAAACCTATCAGTTTGAGGTATTTAGGGTACGTACTACGTAGGCCTGGCTACGGTCTACCGAGGACAACCATGTTTTCCATTACAAAAGCTTCTGCAATAGATTTGTAGACGGATAGGCTATGGCGTTTCAATGAGGAAACTGTCACCTTGATCACTATGAGATCTTCGTGCCCTCGTGGATGGGGTCCATGTGATTCTGTTTGCGTGTGACTGCAACTCCTTGGAAACACGGCACACAACCGATCCCAGTGGGGAAATTGCTGCCATTTCTTAACCAAACTGTCAAGATGACTCTCATCTGTCGTTTTCTGGGCCTGTGCTTGGTGCGGATTGTAAGGAATTACTCTGGCTAGTGTTTTCTTATTCCGACGTGATCCTCAGCAGTGTTCAGCTTAGTGATATTGAAAGGCAGCTCGCCGCTGAACGCCTGCCCTAGCACTATGGGGCCCTTTAAAGTAAGTCCACTCCTTTCTCAAACTTTTCACCTTTTACTAAGCACTTCTCCGATGGTTGTATGGCAGTTACGCACCAGTGTTCACCTTTGGCGTATTGTTGTTTACTATGGTGATGAGAATGATGCTGCTGCTGCTAACGAGTAGAAGGAGAGGGATATTTGGTGCTTCCTGATTTTCAACCACCAACTGGTAGACATGAAAGATTTCTAACGGACCTGCCAAGATTAGGTATGGAAGTTTCTAGAGTAGTGTTTTGCGGTATTGATTCAGGGGCACTTCAGAAAGTAACGTAAGTAAGCTCCAAGTAATTGCGCTATACAATACCAAAACCGGACTTGGCAGAATTCATTTATGCTGCAAAGCATTTGCGGACTAATAACTTAGAAACCTGTCGCTATTAGGTTCCTAAGACCCAGTAACGCTAACGGTTTTAGCAAGCAAGAGTTTTATGCTAGCCTAGCACAGATTTTATCAAGAGGATTATCTTAGAACATTCATTTCGCAGGCGTTGCAGGAGAGCAGTTTTGTAGTGATCATCCTAAATCAGTTTAATGTGCGCGAATTCCTGAGTTATCACGTCAATTATGATATGATTTCATATTCACCAATTCCAGGTTGCCTTCACTGGAATCCTTCTATTTGTCGAAAGAATACTGAGCTCTTGGTAGTAAATATCCGTCTTGGATACTTACTGATGGCCGGGTTTTTTGTAATAGGCAAATACCCATTTGTCAAAATTTTGTTTATTTACCAAAGACTAATAAAACTGCGTAGCTTAGCCTTGTATGAATAGGCTCTTTAGAGATTCAGAGCCTACTTACTCGTCTCTTTCAAACTATATGAGATGACGAGGGAATTTTTCCCCTGTCTCCCTCTCGGTTAATTGGAAGGAGTTCGGCACCTTTGAATTGACGCAAAGCAGCTTCGGAACTGCACTAATGTTGGCCTCGGAGAAACAATGTGAAGAGTGACTGCGGCACGTGCTCGTCTGTCACAAACGGCCAGCTTTTTTGCTTTGAGTACTAGTCTTTTACCTCTCCTTCTAAATACTAGGCTCAAAATTGATGAACTTTCTGAGTACAGCTTCTTACGCCGTGAGCACATCTGATATGTAAAAACAAACGAGACTATTAGTGCTCTGTCTACACGCTGCTACGTTAAGTGCAATGCCATATGCCGAACTATCTACTTGCTGTTCATAACACTTGTGCCCACGAAACAGGCATTAAACAAAACTGTTGTTTGGCTGGTGGAATGGCAAATACCCAATTATGTCTAGTCTGTCCAGAACAGTGTGACAGTGAAAGCATGAGAGAGGTATAGTTCCTTGGGGAAGTGACTCAATCGCTTTCCAGGGAAAATATGTCATCAGATCCTGACAGTTTTCTTTAAAACCTACTCAGATCAAAATCAAAGCATGGTGCTGAGTGCTAAAGGAGGCCTGATTTTGAAAAGTGGCATTCAAAAAATGCTGCAACTGGTGTACTAACATAGTGATAACTGATGAGACATTGTCGTCGCAAAGATGAGGATGTGACGAGAAGAGTCTGCTCAAACGTAAAACCAAGGAAATGTGCCCCGGTCTTCGTGGAGTTAGTTATCGGCCGAAAAAGTGTACTGGGCTTGCTTGATTAGTTTGGCTGCACACAAAAGTCACTTAAAAGTCCTCGCTTGTTGATCAGTATGACCACTGTCTGATGTTCGCTAATAACCACGTTTGGGCGCCCCGAACCAACTCTGAAAGATCAGTTGTGTACGTGCTACCGTATTCGCATTTAGTTCTGTCAGTGAGTCTAACGCCATGAATTTCATCAGTATGATGGGACATAATGCATAGCAACGGGCTCCTTGGTTTCTGTCAGACTGATTATCTTGTGCTGTGGCTTTTTACGGTTCGAAGCTTCGGAGAGATTTTTCCAGGTCTGGCGCCAACTAATTGGGTTAATTCCATCTGGTGTACCGTCGATTTTCGATACGACATTTGTAAAACCATCAAACAGGGCAAAATGCTCCACATCATTCACTACGTTGTAGAATGCCAAATGTAGGATTTACCACCTGCAGACAGATCTTAAACGTGGTTAATGGTGATCACTTGCCCAATTAGTGAGATGTCTAGAAAGGCGACTACCGTAATCTAACACGCAGGTGCGGTTAGAATGATGCAAGTTGATAAGCACTGCTGACTGTTTAAAATTTACCTCTCTGGAAAGCTTAACATTTTTGTATCGGCAATAGCGAAAAATCACATTTACGTCAGCGGGATGGCCAAATGTCTATTACTGATCCACCGAGACTTGAGGGACTTCTCTTGCTTGCAAGAGTGACACTGCCCTCTCGAGTGTACAAATAATAAGATGAAAATAGAACAACACCCTTCGGGTTTCTTGTCTGTTGACATTATCATAAGCAGAACTTTGTCTTCCACATTGTTCTTTGTGACTAATTTGTCAATGTCCGCCAGTCGAATGATTAATCGGAAATTGGACACTTCGTGTCTGTTGTATATTACCAATATTAGTTGATGATTTCGGTGTCCTAACCCTAGGGCGATTCACACAAGCAAATAAACACCACCTTGATTACCACATGGTGTGAATGTAGGATTGGAACTGCGTAACACAGGGAAAAAAGCAAACCGACGTTTACTCATGCGCCTCAGAAGTATTTCACTATGCACAAACCTCAAGCAGTTTGCTCCGAGAGACAAATGTTCCACAAATCGCAAAGGCCTTCATCTAGTGAACCCAGTGGAAGACCAATCAGCACTAAATATGTGGTACGTAGCTGTCAAAACCATTGATCTAGATTGCAAAGCATCTCCTGAGGGGAACGTTTTCCAAGTGCATATTAACTCGCTAAATTCTCTCAATCAAAAAGCACTTTAGTCAGTGGTGGTAGGCTCCACTTATCCATTGTGTTTATTCTAAGCCTCTGTGAATATGTAGTCCATTTGCCTACCACAAAGAGGAGTTGAACTGCGGGATGTTAAAATTTCTTTTATCTTCCATTGGTCGCGTACTAAAAACAGGCAGTCTTTTTTAACGGGTGACCAGAAACAAAACGACGGATACAGTCACCAATCAGGTCGGCTCAAATAACCGCCACGTTTTCTCAACAAATTAGCTTCGGTTTGTTCTGCTACTCTAATCCTCACTGCGACTGCGGGTGAATTGATAGAAGACATATGAGACAGAGCTTGTGTTCGCTGTGGTATACTTTCCACTCCTCAAGTTGTCTTGTTAAATAAGCGTGATCAATCACGCGACGTAGTTTCAGCCCAATGGCCTCCATCAAATGGGGGCACTTTTAGTCTTCGTTGTGCTTTCATCATAATGAACGTGGTTTATTCTGGGTGGCAAAGCATTAGGCGCAAACCGCGCTAATGGTCGCGCATATCCAGCAGCGCAGACATTGGTGCTTTCTACAAAGAGCCAAGTTAGTTTAGGGAATGTAACACAAAATGCAACGAACCTTGCTTTCTCACTCACGTCCTATGCTAAAGTGCCTTTGCAGTGAAAACTACTGAAAGGACAGACAGGGGCTTACGTGAATACTTCTCGGGAAGAGTGTTTCCTTATTTGAACAAGCATAATAAACAATCGCCCGGAGTTCACAAGCGAGCCCAGGACACACGTCTCGTGGATTTTGCTGACCAGTGCTGACCACAACACATCACTCAGAACCTTATTCGTGATCACTTAGGCGATTGCTGATGACATTTCTAGATTGAGTAAACCTACAACTTATAAACGTAGCCAATAAAACCTCGACCATATCACATCCTTCATGAAGTTTGGGTGAATAAACTAGCCACATTTACCCAGAATTTGATGGATCAGCTAATACACAGTAAGTACCCCAGTAAAGTACACAGTGTGTACACGTACCAGAAGGGTTTGCGCGCGCCATCGTGCGATCGATCTGATAGTAATCTATTCCCTTTTACTAAGGAGGAAACACGGAAGCGTCTGATTTCACGTTGTTGTATAAGTGTAGGTTCGTCTCAAAACGAAGTAAATGGGTTGAAGATTATGTGAATGGTTGCTACGCAGTAATTTAAGCTGCTGAGAATGTTCAGATTTGTTTGTAAGGCAGATTACTTTTGATTGTTGTTCCCCTGCATTTGTGCCATGATATGTGCTTCTTTTAGGTCCAGTAAGGATACCGAAGATACCGAAGTTCATCGCGACTCAGTCTCCTCATCCATGACCATTTTCGAAAGGTAACACCTTTTGGATATATCTAAGCTCATATCCATCAACATAACAGCAGAATTGAATAAAACCTCGTTTTAATATGTCCTAATGTGTTGTTTGCTTCAGAAAAATCCGATCTATTTATGTGTTCTTGTTAGGCAAATGCGTTCCAACGATGAGTTCGCGACATTATCTTGCACTATCACATGTGGGACAGTTGACGCAGCACCGCCTCCTACTGGTTCGAACGAAGTCTTCACATAGTTATCACAACCACACTGAGAGTCGAGAATGACTGGTAACTGCCCAACATCACGCCTGGAATTCTGTGCAAACTCACCGCGATTCGGTGAACTAGAACAAACAGAGCGGGGATGTGCCGACCATCGGCTTGTCAAATTCACGCAGGATGACGCATTCGCTGATAAGATATTTTCAGTTCACAGCTAGTGTTGACGTCTAGAGCAGTAAATTCGATAGCCTGAGAACAAACGCGGTAAAATATTGTTTGCGATGTCGGATATACCGCTAATCGGGAACGCACACTTCTAGCAGAGGAATATTTATCGTCCAGGGTACCTAAAACAAAGCGGAAGAGATAATGAACTTCAGTAAATTCAGCTGTCTGTGAACGATAATAGTTCTGTTTTGGAAATAAAAATGTTTAGCATGGGTGGAGGTGTTGTCGAGTAGCCCCGCAATAAGATGATAAAATCGGTGGTGACAAAGTCTAGCTTCTATCTGGCCAACAAACTTATAAGTGCTATGTCAAGAAAAATACTTTGGCATCTTGCAGGTCATGCACGTCAGAATAATAAGTAGTCTTTTTGAAGCATATTCGTCAAAGGATAGCACAAACGATGGATCCGGCTGGTATACAGCAGAGTCTCCCGTCAACATCATGCTTATTTTCCGGATGAAGGTACAACTTCACTTAAATATGACCTGGTACTCAAGCTGGAAAAAGGATGGAGTTATGCCTCCCCGGGTAATGCGGAAGCGGTATTTACCTGTCGCAAGTTCAGCAACCAAGTGAGCAGTTTTGAGCAAAGAAAAAGTGAAACTCTCCAGATGGCGCACAAGCCAAGCAAGTGGCTTCTCCTGTTACTTTCTGACACCTGAAGGAGAAATTGGTACTTCAAGATTTTCAAGATCTTTAAGTAAATGTGTTTGGCTTTTCGCCCGAATACAAGCGGATTATTCTGTTTCTATACCACTTCTTAGACAAATCAATGGGAAACGAGGTATTCATCTGCCGTAAAAAATTTTCACTTCTACTGGATCGATACGATAACTTACAATTCGCACTAACTTTGAATGAGGACTTTCAGACCTTCGTTTGTTCAGAGACAATGTATGTACTTGTGTGAGATTTGCTCCTCTGGCAGTTCTCATCAAGTGCACACTGACCAGTATTATAAATATCATTGCTGTTGTCTTTCGACCAGCGAACTTTTGTGCGTACATTTTAGCACCTAGCTGACCAGACCACCAGCCAACGGAATGGACTACGCACGGTTGATGGTTTAATCCCAGCAGGTGTGGCTGGATACTGTAGACCAAACAGGACAGCAGGAGTAAATTCTACTGTCTCCAGAGAAGTCGATCGGATGCGGTAGTCTGACGAAAGACGTTTTACGTTACACTGGTCTAGACGTAATACACTACTCACAAGGCTGCTAAAAACTCCTCGACAGCCCACCACCGGTTCCACCCTTCTTGGGGAGCATCAGGTAAGCGAAGTCCCCGAGTATCCTTCAACCTTATATTCTACTTGAACATCATAAACGAGAGATTCAGCTGGGTTCCAGGTGAGTCTCCCATCGAAACCAAATTGGTTTGCAAATGAGTGTATTTCGCTGGTACACTAGTCCGTTCACTGGAAGCTGTTTCATTCAGAAATGTCTTGGTGAAAGTCAAGGACATCATTCCTCATATGAAAAACAAGTAACGCGGGCGAACTACAGAAACGTCCTCAAGAGTAACATCAAAACGTTATCAGGTTTCGGTTTACCTTTGTAATCTGATATTCGGGATTTTTCATACTAAAAAGATGGAGAGAATTGAAATGTAAATGGGTTGGTTCCATAGCGCTGTTACATAAAAGACTGAAGGAAAAAAATGATTTTTTGTGTTTCCTCTCAAAGTGACGAAAATATCAATTCTTTACCACCATGTTTGTGTGTGTGAAAACTGGCTGAAAAGGCGTTACCCTAAGTGACCAAGAAAGAGGTTCCACATATTTGGTGCAATTGGTGAATCCCTAGTGATAATTCTCTTTTAGTACCGTTGCTTAATAGGGACAAACAATTAAGGCAGCTGCATGCTTCACGACCTTTGACTACGTGACCCTGCAAATTGGGTCCACTCATCGGGTGATCGCTGCCTGTCAGTTAGTAACATTACGGTACACCAACGGGTGCATTCGTGGAAGAACATAACATCTACCTACCTCTGATTGTCACCTAATTCTGCATTAGAAACTTTTTCATTAAATCCAAACAACCATGAGCATGGTAAGGGGGTTCAGTATGGGGCTCAATTTGTTGCGTATTTGTGCGTCATACAATTGGGGAATTTGACGACCGGTCAGGATATTAGATAAGATATAATCAGCACGTGGGTGTGAGAAGCAGCCCGTTTACGGGGGCATGAGCCATTCACGACGTCGTTTAGACGCAGAGCAATGTATACCTAGTGGTCCAGGAGAATGTTAAGAAAACGTTTTGTTCTCCCGGTGTGTAAAACTGAACAACAGTCGACGTTTCTCATGTCCCACATGTTGGTGAGTGAATACTGTCCGACCATTACTGGTTAAGCATAGTCAGTGAATCAGACTTCTTTTCTGAATGAAATGTACGTGTAGGGTGAAACTGGTTTTATGGTTTCGGCAAGATTTACTCTGTCACTTTACACTACTTATGAGGGACAGCCTTTTGATAAGTTGAGTGTCGGACAAACCGAACAGGGCGCAGCACCCGCAGTAGGTTACCATTAACAAGAGCTTAGTACAATGAACCTCCTTTTGTCAAAACCCTGGAACTCCCGAGGTACGCTTCTTCAGGATCATACGACTGACGCGCTGCATTTGGCCGTGTTGGTCCACAAGATCCAAATGAATCCATAGAACTCACAGTGGGACGCATCGCTCAGTTACCTACTTCTACACTGTGCTTGTTCTTTTACTTGGGAAACACTTCATCCACGACCAAGAAGTTATGGTCCGTCCAGCCCGGAAAAAAAGATTCAAATGTTCACTCAAATCTTCATTCTGCTAGATTGTGGACAATGGTTAACTGTCACACTGAGCACCTGATATCAACAGCCCGCGAACTCACCTGAAATATCCCAATAGGGATGAAAGTTCTCCGCGATCTTGCCATATCTTCATCGACGCATTTGGTCAAGGCGCAACTCTGTGACTTGGCATTCACTATGTATTCTGGGAGAAACGCGGGTTATCCATACTCTACCTCGTTCATCAGAAGTCCAATGACTGTCTAAACAAGCTAATAGCCGGTTAAAGTTCCATAAACAAATTAAACCTTCTATGAATGGTGATAGAACGAAAAATAGCCTGTGACGGTTAACAGCACTAAGCTGTTACGTCCTCCCACGTCTTCCTGCTGGATACTAGAATAAACAACAGTGCTCCAGCGGTCTAGAGTTTCAAGATTCAATGGTCCAGTTCTTCATACAGCCATCAGCAATTCTTCTTGCACTCTTTGTTGTGTGCAAAACACAAGATTTTGGTAATGGTCAGAAAAAAAGATGATTTTGATGTGTGCTTTAATCATGCTGTACACCTACGTGCTTTGGATACGGTACTGTATATCAGGACTGCATTTTTCAGTGACTGTGGAAAATCTAGCATTACTTTGGTGAGAACAAGAAACCGGCAGATGCCTATACTCCTTCGAACAAACGTGAAATGCTCTGAGCTGACTCCAGAGAGCAACCGCTCCCATTGAGAAAGGTCTTTGCCTAGGCACAATCGAATTTGAGTCTGGTGTTACAGGGCGGGATGCATCAACAAACTGTGAGCTACGTTGGACTTCTTGTAATATTATGTGTCTGGAATAGAGGTAAGTTCCACTTTTGAGGATCTTCAAGACAGATGTCTGCTTCCATGGTGATGCATAGATAGATGTCCAGCCACCTGTTAACAAAACTCAACTTTGTGTGAGTTAAATTATTGAATCCGTTGAAACAATTGCTGTTTCGTTACATCCGTCGACTACGTCGCCACTTTGCCAACTCTGTTGGCGCCCGAAGGATTGAACGGCATCGCCATATTTCACCGCTTCTGATAACTTGACCGACAGAAACTGCTGATGTTGATGAAGACAAATAATTCATATAGTCACCTTGGCGACGAAAGCTCCTTCCTCTGCTTTGGAAAAAAGGTTGTGAACTAAATCCAAAACGATTTGACGGCAAAAATGATTAACATCCGAAATCAGGACAGTTATCATAGTGGACAGGCACTGTTGAATATGCAAAGACAAAAACAGCAGTGAACAATTATCATACTGTCTTCAGTCTGGTGACCGTAACCTTCTGCAATGAACAATCCTAAGCTTTGAGGCTTAAAACTTAGTTTTTTTTCAATTCCAGTCATTGAAAAAAAACGGGTATATTAGCATTATCTTAAAACAACGTCTCTGAGCTATTGCATAACAAACATGTCCACTGCAGCGAAGTTCTTTCTATCTTGAAACAGTCTCTACAACCTAACCTAATCTCGTAGCACTGGCCAAATGTCACCTCTAGCCCCCCCCTCGCCACTCTTTCTGCTTTTGAATCTGACAATGGGTTCCCACCATCCTGTCGGTAACTACAAAATGTCACGCTTGTCATCCATTCCAAGCGGGTCATAAATTTACCAAGGCAACTACCGACAGTATTGTTTCGTTTCTTTTTCTAACGAGAATACAAACACACACACACACAGGAGCAGTTCACCAAGCAGCTGCTTCACAATTTATAATTAACTGATGTTCGCAGACACGGAAGTTCTACAAAATGTGTGAGGCCTTTAAAAATTCCTGACAGCTGCATAGAGCGAATTGGACAGTGACGGTTCCGTTCGTGTGTGATGTTAGAAACATTCCAAAGCATCTCAGTTCCCGCCATTTAAACGGCACTGTGAGTGCTGGTATCAAAACGCGGGTGTGTAGACTGAATGTCCGATCAGAGAAAGTCCTCCAGAAGTCAAATGAGATTGTAAAAAATCAAAGCGGTAATGACAAATTGAACTTGATATAACATACTTTTTGATGTCTTTCATGATGTAACCTAGAACTGTGGATGAGGTGGACAAAAACGCTGGTATGTGGCTGACACCAGCTGCTACGTAGTACAACTAATTCCAGGGACGAAAGCGCCTGAGCGTGAGCGAACCTCATGCAGCCAAAAGAGGAATGAAACCATCCACACAACATAAGGATCAATATTATACTGTGGATATGAAAGCAATCGACGCAGGTGGATGCATCTATCTGCGTAGTTAAATGAGAAAAAATTATGTATGCTGTCCCGGTGCCTTCTCCTGTTAGGGAAGTATTCGGAGATTCCAGACTCATTCGGTTGAAGAGGAAACGGGCAAGGTTAACATTGGCGGTCTACGATCATAGGCGCTTTACTAAAACCTAATAGGCCAAGAAAGATATGCATAGACCATATTTTGAATCCAAATTGCATAGTCGCTTTTGTGACGAGAATTAGGTGGCGTTGCGTAATTCCCCGATGGCATATATCTTCACGGACTTGTGCTTCACAGACGGCTATTAGGCGATTTCCACCGGAAAATTTACAACTGCCTGCAAGGAATGGTGCTTTCTCCTCAACCGGCAGCTTGTACATCACGTTGTCGTTCTGTAAGTTACTTGTGGCGAAATGCTTACCTCTGAACTTTTTAAAGTGTGTTGTTTTGATTTCTCCAGTAGTTCTATTCATTGCTTTGCACAATTGTCCTTCCCCGATAGTGATGTGAGATATTCTTGGGTTGTGAGGCCCACACAAAATGACTCTGTGTTCTGGACTGAGTAAAAGCGCAAAGTCCAAAAAATCCTCACTACAAAACCAACAGCCTTAGACACTTACGATATGAACAATCGCAAATCAACCAGTTAGTCCTCCGTGGGGAACAGGCCACTGACAATTAGCAGTGGGTGCAGTTGCTCAGGTAACAACCAGCCAACGAAGCAAGTCTACAGGGACGTGCGACACAGAGTGGGGTCACAAAGCTCTACTTCGTCCAATGTCAATAGACAAGACAGATGCAGTTTATGGTCTGTATGTATTTATGTTGGCTTGTCAAAAATTAAGCCATTGATTACCACTTGCAAGCACAATCCTCATTCTGTCCCTCATTCATGTGTAGAAAAAGATGGAAGACCCCACCTTTAACTCAAACATATGAATACGCATTCATCAAGATGTTTCCCCCACCCACAGTAGTTTAGAGACCTATGTGAACTGAGTGATCCTTGATTCGGGTTACTTTATTGATGCGTGCTCTGCATTGATTAGTTCATTCCGTTTCCAGGCGCGTACTATTTGCCCACTGGTCAGACTGCATTTGCCCTAGTGAACAATCGCAATTCGCGCACGGTAAAATTAAACGCAGATTGGCCATTCCCTCCTCCCACTCCTATGCAGCCGGTTAAAATCAGTTTGACATTTTTAATGCTAGTTTTCTGTTTGTTGTTGGACGAATTACAACCAGGCGATTCGTGTTTGCTTTGCATGCAGACGGAAAATAGTGCAGTACTCGATTCTCTAACAAATGGGTGTGGGTGATGTGGATGGCTAACTCGATGTCTTCTAGTTCAATCTACTCCACCAGCATGCAGAATGCCAAATTTAGCCTTCTCTTTCCAGACAACAAGCACTTTTATACCATAGTCATTCGAGTATAATGAGGTCTCTAGTTCAATCTACTCCACAGGCATGCAGAATGCCAAATTTAGCCTTCACTTTCCAGACAACCTGCACTTATATACCATAGTCATTCGAGTATAATGAGGTGCATCAACCTCAAAATTTGTGTGGAGATCTTCTCAGAAACTTGGACTGTGTATAGTGGTGCCACGCAACAGCATCATTGCAGTTGTTGTAAGGATACACATAGTTGATACTGTGTTGAACAAAATGTGTCTAACAGCCAAGATGGATCGAACAAATAACTGCTTTAACCTAACAACAGCCGCAGGCTATCTCGAAAAAAATCTAGGCATGATTTGAAGTCAATAAAAATTGCTCCATTTGGTGTTCAAGAGATAAAACGACGCCCGAAAAGTTGCATACCTCTCAGAGGACAGAAAATCGGCATTTTCTTGGTTTTGGAGTTCAATCGGGACAATTTACACCTTCTTTTGGGTTGTCTTAAAGTTTTGATCGAGGCATATTTAATCAAATACCGAAGTTAACAGGAAGTGAGAAAAAGGTAACATCAATTACTGACCCACACTGCCAAATAAAACGGTTCTTGTGTAGGACTCCATAAATGAACCGCTTTTCTACCCAGTTTGAACCTAAGCCTCTATTTCCGGAAGGCAGCTAAATAGATCAGATGAAGTTCAGATAAATTGTAAACATGCTATTGTCTATTTCTGGATGTTACGTGTCGCACACGTCCTAATCAGCGTTTACGTTTCGCCCACACCGGAAGACGTAAATGACAGCAACCCAATCTGCTGGATTTTCCTGACCTAGCCGAGTGGCTTGAGTCTTGGTTGCCAAATACCCTAAAGGATCCAGCCCTCCACAGAAAGGTCATGTGAGCTCTGATGGCTCATCAGTTCAGCCAATTTGAGTGTCAAAATAACACCTCCGTGATTTATTTATATAAACTCCGATATTTCCCTCGTTTTTCTCCAGTGAAGTTAATTCAGTGGCTATTTTTACACTTTGCATCACCATTTATAAAAAAGCTCCAGTGACCTCAATTGTCGCGAGTGTTTTTTCGGTATTCACTGCTTCTGCTGGTCTATGGCCTGATGTGATAATCTTTTACGACCCATTAGGCAAAAACTGTTGTCTTTCAGTTCCAAAATCGAGAGACTTATTTAGGGGTTTTCTTCATCGTAAACATTGCAAACAGTGTTGTAGGGTTAAATTCAATGAACGCATGCATGACGGAGAACGTCTACTTTGGCCTTCGACTTTCTGAGTATTGTTTGTTATGAGTGCCATGTTTGCTAAAGTTTAAACCGCTGCTAAAGTGTGGGGCTTGGAACCAACGTAGTCGTTCTTCCATTGGGTTTGGCAGTTATACTCGAGGCAAGCCGATGAACCCGGTGCTCGCATACTTCACCGTCGTAAGTTAACCGACACTGTCTGCTTTAGCGTTAAGTTTTTTGGAGTTCTCCACCGTGATGTAGACTTCCAGTTCGGAAGCAATGACATTTCAGATGTGCGTTGCGATGTATTATCCAAGTTTTAGCTTGCTGATCATCGGTTCGCAGCTGAGCCTCCAACTCGTCCAGCACGACCACTGTTTTCAAACTGCATGTTGTCGAGGTTCTCAGCTCGACATTCAGCACATGATACCAGTTTCCTAACAGTACACAGCTGTCTGCAGACAAAAATAAAAACGGACTTTGACCGAGTGAGCTAGAAATGCACCAGACCATCTTATGTTGTGTAAACATACGGTAAATGGATTTTCAAGCTATCCAACTGCATACCTCTTAATAAATACCACTTTAAATTAGTGTTACGAACAAAACTGAAGGTGTCTTTTTCATTCATCAATGGAAACTTTGAAATCTGATTTCGATAGACGGGTTCATATGGTTGCTCGTTCATGCAGTTTGCGAAGTTCCAGCTCAGATACTATTGAATGACGGAGTGCTAGTGCCCTTAAGTCGTTTACGGTACATGCCACTCAGTAATCCTAAAAAGATATATCGTGGGCCATGCAGGGCGCTCGAACCTGATGCTCAGACAACACCCGTCTCATCGTTACAAACCTCGGGAGTGATGGACAAGACTTCTCGCCTACTTGGGTTGGTGACAAAGTTTGGCTGCGTAGTTCGGCGTTTTGCAATGCTTACATTTATCAAGTTTGACCATTACACCGACCATCCGAACAGTCAATCATAACGAAAATTAGCCCAGTCAGCCAAAGCTGTGTGACGCCTAAACATCGGCCCAACGTCAAAATGTGATTCGCTGGTATTTTACAATTCCCCAATATTGTTTCCCTGAATGGTGGCGGGATGTTTACACTCAAAATATCCGGCTCAGTACATAGACAAGATTACTGCATATCAGCCCTACACATGAACACGACCTAGTCATAAAAAGCTTTAATCTACGTCCTTCTATGTAAAAGCGCAAGTAAATCAGGCGGCACTGTGTGAGGCAGGAGAAGGAGGATATCCTTCGGTCACCAGAATGAACCCCTCATGGGAAGTTATCCGGCCAGGTTCTAGGTTCTAGCGTCTTCTTTATTTCTCTTGCTTGAGGATCTGAGTTAATGCGCAGCCTAGTCGTAGCGGATACTGGTGATGATGAAGGTCATTCTTCGTCTGTACCGTCCGCTCTAAGAACCTTGGATTTTCTGCTACGGCAACGCAAAAGAAGATCGAAAGTGAACCTCCGCCGTTGGAGCAGCAAATAAAGTCTCGCGCAAAGCTCAAAGCGATGCAACTGCGCATTCTCAACCGTCGCATACCAAGAAATCTGCTGTCTTTCATTCTAACCCAGTGCTTCTTGGAGGATTGTGCAACGTAAAATAAAAAAACGGTTACGTCCGCAGTAAATGCTGCAGAATCTTAAGCAAATTCTTGGCTGGTGCTCATGTGGTCCCTCTTGAAAGTGGCAGAAACTGGCATGTAACCGACCGCAGTAACGTGCATGCTAGCATTTCTCTTCCTGGTGTGCGCTGAGATTACTTCTCATGAGGCCAAGCTCGCTGGTGGTGTCCACCTCTTCACTTTGCATAAGCTTTCTCAGTTCAGTGATATTTAGCGATATAGACAACTGATTCTTCCTCGTTGCCACTGACAACATTGGACCTTCCTGTGATACGTCCCAAGTCTTCCTTAAGCTGTAGTATATATTATTGGTGTATTGCTACAGAGAGAGGTATACATTAGTAGAAAAGAGTTGACCAGGTTTAACAGTTAGTCTGGAATTTACTTGTTTGGATTGAGCAACACTAATGTCATGGTGAGTCTACTTGGCTCCCGATGGAGACCACTTTAGACAGCTTTACACTGGAATGTACACGTATTTCAAAATCTTACACAACTATCCTTGAGTTGACCTTTAGTAATGAATCTAGTACGTGTCTCACTTACGAGTTGCATGCACTCACCCACAGGAAGTTCTTATATCACAATGCATTCAGGATGCATTCACGCCATACATTTTCCACTGTTTAGCATATACTTGAAAACGTCGGAACAGAGTTTGAGATGCATCCTGTTAGGCAAAAACCGTAAACCTAGAAGGTGTCATTCACACTAGCACTTACACGCCTTGTTTACTCTAGGTGGGAAACAAAACAAAATACATCTGATTTTGACAGGTACTGGTGAACTGAGGCGATAAAAAAGCACATGGAGACGGAAAAAACAGATAGAATTATTGATATGTTAAGTGAGATTTGACGCTCGCTCACAAGCAGTGAGTTTGTGGTTATTCTTGAATTCAAACAAGCGTGGCGCATAGGAAATATGTTGGCTTAAAAACATTAAATACAGAGATGCTGTATAACCTGTCTCATTACCACTTTGAGTAGCATCAAATTCGTTCTAATTCACACAGAAAACAGGTCCCAAATCTGCGCGTATTGCGACTATCGTCAACTAAAAATATTTACAAGTAGAGGTTGATCACCAGCTACAGAAAACTTGGTGTGCGTTTATGGCGAATTTGTGTGTTTTCGCTTCTGGCACACATTACCGATGCTAATTTCCAGTGACTCTGGCCGTCACAGAAAGAAGACGGATTGGGTCATATCGGTCTTTCGCACAGATTTCTTCATACGCCGGGAATGGAAGTTTATGGGTTCGTTTACATACGACAAGTTCCAAACTAACCTGATTACGCATGATATGAATGTCTTTGACGGACGCTATTCTAATCATGATTAACGCTGCCGTTAAATGTTCCATGTGAGAAAGATCCTGTGTATCAGACCAGTGCAAATGTAAACACAACATAAGTCCACCTAACGGAGTGAGGCGAAATACACTCATTCGTATGTCAATTTGGCTTTGACGCGGGGCTCATTTGGAACCCAGCTGAATCCCTCGTTTATCATGTTCTTAGGCAACTGAATGTGCTGCACGAGGCCGCCTCATGTTTCAGTTGGTACGATATTCGAGATATCACGATACATTTTGTGGATGTAATGCACTACTCTGAAAGTCGCTGAAAACTCTTCGACAGCCCCCTACCGGTTTCGCCCTTCTTAGGGCTCATCAACAAACTGAAATCGGGAACTTCGCCTATCTGATGAGCTCCAGGAAGGGCGAAACCTGTCGAAGAGTTTTCAGCAGCCTTTTGATTACCGTATCATGTTTACATATAATACACCAGGTGACACTCAATCTTTTAAATACCATCCGAGGCCGTAGTTCTATTATGAAATAACAGCATGTGCGTTACTGGCATTGGTTGTGTGCCACGTTCCGCAGGGTTTCAAACCACATCCAAGCAGGTGATCTAGGCAACATCACCTTGTCCTCACCCGGAATGGCACGAAGATCTCTCAGCACTCGGTTTGACCCTAACCGCTTTAGTTTCACCTCATCGTATCTCCCGCGAACATTTCACCAGCAAGTATTTGGAACAATAAACAACAATGTCTTCGGTAGACGACGTGTGTGCATTCGTAAGACCTGCCACAAACCAGTAAGCTCAGTCAGCCGTTCTCACGATTCCGACTCGCTGCCAAATACTTATTTAAGCACCACCTAGTTCCTTACTCGCCGCAGCCAGACGGCACCTTCTGGGTTATGAAGACACCAATCAAATATTCGAAGACGTCACAGATACTTGTATCGGACAGGAGTAAGTCTTACAAGCTCTCAAAATAATCCAGTTTACACGGTCCTTTACCTTCAGTGAGACTGGTTTCCGACACCATACTGAAGCGATTTGATGAACGTTACCCGTGCTTTCGCAGACTGACTACAGTCCTTTCGGTATACTCACAGTGTACGTGGCTGCCAACAACACACCCAAGTTCTTCATTTTGAAGTTTCAGACCACAGGATGGGTAATCCTGACGTAACAGCTTGAAATTAGAAGACGCAGAATGGCATATCGGAACATGGGACTACCTCAGGTATCCTGTTAAGAGTATTTTGAAGGGACAGCTAGTCGTCAACCAAAACATTATGCTACCCGCGTCATTCGTGTCCATTCATTTCTCCTTGGACGTGATTTAGATGTATTCATGGCCCCTTCTAGTGGAACTTAATGACAAGTTTGGAGAAAAATGCGAAGGACCAGCCCTGATGAACTCAACTGGTCTTGACGAAGTTTTTAGACGGCTCAGTTTGCAGCCCAAAATGACCTGATGTTTGAAAGTACGGGGAGTGCAGAATGATTACGATACTCAAGAGAGTCCCTTGTTGGCTAAGATTACATAGAAGGACTAATCTACCTGTAGATTCGAAGGCTTTTCAAGGCTGAGAAAATCCGCGGTTGTTTGTCGGCGGTACGTGTGGTGCTGCTCAAGCATTGTAAAGCTCAAGCAATGTAAAGATATGGTCACTGATGATTTTGTATACTCTAGTAGATTTCATTGGGTTACCGAAGTGCACAAACCGCTACACCACGATAAGGTTTAGTCTCTGCGCATTTTTGCCGCTTATATAGCACCAGAAACTAGTATATTCTAGTTGTGTGTGTAAGTAGTACCCATGAAATTTTCGGGCGGTTGGAAAATGTTTGGAACCACTTGAGAGGTCATCGTTTCAGGGGACTTTGTTAGGTAACCAGTAGATTTATTCCCCAGGTAGTGAGCATGCAATCCTGCATGTATCCTGTTTTGTTTTGGAAGGGGAAGGATAATGAGTATCCAGCTTTGAGTATTAGCTTTTAGTTCAAACCTCCCTCTAGGTGATAATTTTCCTTGGACTATAGCATAGAGAGGATCTCTTACCTTGCCGCCAAGGCCTTACCACCGGATTCTTGGCTTTTTTAGTGAATGGGGTAACAAAAGCAATAATCGTCCAGCTGTAACGCCCTTTCAGCGCCCAGCTTCTATGCCACCCGAAGGAATCACGAGGGATAGGATACTAGCAGGTTGTCCAAACTTGGACAGGGGAAGTCGAAAAGCAGAGGTCGGGTTCGAAGCACCGACCTTCCGGTCGGTAAATTCGTGCCTTAACCACTGAGTTATCTCGCTCCCATGTGAATGGGGATGAGGTACTGGATTGTTGTGTGGATTCGAATGTTTCCCCGTTTCTTTACTTAGGTGCTTCTGGCTATGACTGCTTTTGGCAGAACCGGGAAATTCAACACTTTCTTTAGATATTCATTAGGACCAAATCTGCACGCTCCGGATCAACTTCGATGACGGTGACTGGGACTTCGAAATATTATTCAGTTCCTTCATGCCCTCAAACTGTTTTCCAGCGGCCAGTACTTTGCAGAGTATGCTGGAGGAATGATTCGGAATTCATAATCAAAAAAAATTGTCAGCTGTGTTTTCCTAGTCCGCTCTGAGAATCCTGCACGGCATGACTAACTAGGAATGTGTTATAACAACCCCTGACCTATAACTCATCTGAATAAGCTTATAATCCGAGCTGACAAACTTGCTAAATGCCTTCTTGCAAACAGACTTAGGAATCGCGACAGCAAGAATCATTCTCCGACTCATACAAGATGGCCTTCTTTTATCATCCGCAGTGAGTTGGCATCAAGTTAAGAGCTGATCATTTCCACAGTGAGATGCCGAAAATCGCTCTTTAGGAAATCACGTGCATCCTTTTTCTGCATGTAGCAATGGATACCTCATTCCTGCATTCGACAGTGAAAGTGGAGAGAACTTTCAGTTTTCGCGATGATCTAACTGAAACCGGTCAATAGCAGTGGATTCCATCGATAAAAGGCTTTGAATTGAATCGGTTTCGACCACTTTAGTCGGTGCTAAGTGTACCCATCAGACTTTTAGGAAACCAGCTGGAATTGGAAACCGGAGCATGCATGGGATCGGGGTAGATTATTCCGACTGTAGGAACATGCAAGAACATGCAAGAGCTTGTGAAAGTCTGTACACCTGTTTGCATCAATCAATAATCACGGCACAGTTCATTGGTCTCCAGTTTATCCATGAGTAAACTGTAAGCCTAATTTACAGCTGAAAAACCATGGATGTACCATCCGGGAGCGGTTAACCCACGCTTCTTTTTGATTTTTTGAGTACCTACTGGCGCCACCAAATTCTTCTGGGGTACAGTCTTTCATATGTAAACCGATAAAATCTCTCGTTTGCCCATAAAAACTGATGTACGCTTAGTCATCTCATGACCTTGGCTTCGTTGGACTTCTATGAACAGGATTGACTCCAGGTCAACTTGTTTTTAAATCAGAACAGTGGATTCAAATCGTTTAGGCAAACTTTTGCAAAATGAGCGTGTTTTCACAACAGGTCAGACTAACTGGCCAGATTGTAAGACTCTCGTCGCTTAGCTTCCCTCAGGTGAACAAAAGATGATAGTAAATTATAGCTGTCTCCTGCATCGAGTCACCGAAGTAGTTCGTCTTTACGTAATGCACTACTCATAATGTTGCTGAAAATCCCTCGACAGCCCACAACCGAAATCCGTCCAATTTAGGTTCAATTAGAACATAAGGTTGACGGAAACTCGGGGACTGCGCCTATCTGATGAGCTCCAAGAAGGGTAAAACCATTCGTGGGCTGTCGAGGAATTTTCAGCAACCTTATGAGTAGTGTACTACATATATGCACGTATCGCGATATCTCGAATATCGTAGCAACTGGAACATGAGGCGGTCTGGTGCAGCACATTCAGTAGCCTGGAAACATCACAAACGGGAGATTCAGCTGGGTTCTAGGTGAGTCTCTCGCGAAAACCAAATTGATTTACAGAATAGTTCATGTCTTCTTTCGCATTGTCTTGTGAATACATGAATTCGAACGGTGGAGGAAGACTGGCTTTTGCGTTGCTAATTCGATAACACTTTTTGCCGAAGCTTTGGGGACAAAACTCAATTAGCTTGGTGTTGCCACTCGTTGGAGGTTTGGTTGGGCGGGGTAGCTCATTGTGAGTTGTTCAAGCGAGGCTGTGAAAGTGGGTGGGGTTGAGCTGTTGGGTCGATCAGGCAAGACATAAACAACGTTAGCAACAAAATCAAACGAGACACCAGGCTGACGAGCGGATATTGAGCAGGAGGAGGAGGAAGACGCGGACGAAAAACCAAAGTCAGAGGAAAAGTTGTTATCAAACAGGATTCACCAACGCGAATCGGCAACAGCACACACTCACACACACACACACTAGTCGGCAGATCGGGATCGTGATGGTAGGAGGCAAAATTCGGTGAGGAAGTGAGGGATTAGAATTAGGGTAATTGATTTTCGGCCTAATTAGAATAAATTGATGAGAATTCAGGGAAGACAAGGTGCGTTCTGTCTTTGTGTGCCAGCTCCACTGCCTGCTTGGCAGTGGAGGAAGAAAATCCCCCGAAAATAAGTAACTTTGTGCTTGTGACCGTCAGAAACAGGACGTTTTTTTTATCCCCGAAAACGTTTGGGGGTTCCAGAACGTTTTTTGATAAGTGAATGTGGAATACATATTGCCCATTTTTATGCCAGAGTAACAATGCGGCTCTATCGTCGCCTTAGGAGAAATGTTGTCACAACTTTGCAATAAGAACCCGAAACCTTCGTCTGTCAGCGAGGTTTTGCCCACAAAACTTCACGTGCCAGTAGTACGCGCCCGGATATTTTGATTCACTGCCTGTTGTCCGGACCATGCAACAAAGATTCTGTCCTTTTCAATCAGTTTCTAACTCGTTTTCGGTCTTTCCGGCCTCGCAACTGAAAAGAGTGAAATAAATGCTTATGTCCGGCGATTTATTTCTTCTGTCCGTGCGAACAGTCAGCAGATGAAAGTTTCGAATCACTATATTTCAACAACTAGCGTTCGGAGAGTAACACTGAAAGAGTTGCTCCCTTTGGTTGTTGATGACGATTCATGGCTTTCAGTCAGCTGAAATGATTGTGGAACCCATTGAGAGTCCATCGTTCCAGGAGGCTTTCGTGACCACTGTTGGATCAAGATGCAAGATATATTCCAGCTAAGTTAACTATGAAACATTGCGAATCTCAATGCAGCAACCTATCAGGCAGTCGGAAGGAATAACCAGATGTATCTCCGTCCTGCAAGTTATGCACTGAACAGCCCATTTATCCCTGTTAGGAATCAACAGAAATGCACATCTCCAGGTAATTTCGAACTCCCAGCCTTTCGGTTAACGTTAGACAACTAGTGACTAATCGGCAGCGGGTTTACTTGCTGTCGGACAGG
This sequence comes from Clonorchis sinensis, assembly GCA_003604175.2. Lineage (NCBI taxonomy): Eukaryota > Metazoa > Platyhelminthes > Trematoda > Opisthorchiida > Opisthorchiidae > Clonorchis > Clonorchis sinensis. The sequence goes on from CM030369.1 coordinate 216,034,992, forward strand.
GCTAAGCGCCACTCACCGAGTTAGTTATGCAGCTCACATCAGACGGCCACGTGTTGACCGGTTTTTTGGGTGGAACATCCCAAACCTGGATTAAGAAAAGATCGTCTCTCAAACAAGAGTTCAATTTGCCTCCAAAATCAGCCGATCGCCACTAAGTTTACTGGCCAGATTTCTAACCTGGACAGAAACTCGAGGACTATGCATCGATCACGGTAATATCCAAAAGTAGGAAATCCTGAAAGGACCTTAGTTCCGGTGATTCAGTTCAGCTGTGAAACTAGGAAGGGCAACAGAATACCTGAACTTAACTGATATCACTGCTTGGAGGACGAGCCGAAGAGTTTCAGATGGATACTTTTCTACTTCAGATCGTCCTGTTGCGGTGAGATCCTGAATGAAATATACAGTTAGGTGGTGCAACAAGAAATCTCGTGCTGACAGTCGATCGTAATTTAAAACCACAAGCTATCCGGCTGGACTTAGTCACAGAAGGCAACTACCATTACTACACACCGCTACGCTCTCTAACAACGCACTGATGATGTCACCTCGATCAGTGATGAAACGTTTGCAATCAAACTGCCCATCTCAGCGAACAAGCCAACGACCATGTATGCTATCTGGTCTTATGGTCTTTCTAAACTTCCGGGTTAGCCATAGTCCACCAGTGAAACCGACCCAATACCAAGTGTTGTGTACGGTTGGTTATGCACCGCGGGACCGGTCTTATATTGTTAATTTGCTCATCTGAGTCACCAAAACTCTCACAAAAGGTTTGTACGTCATTTCATCTCCAAACTGTTTCTTCTCGACGCAGAAATATGTAGTGCTTTTAAGATGCGTCACAATTAGGTCGGTTGTAAAAAATCATGTCATCTTCCAAAAGTAATTTGTCCATAAATCTAGTCGGTCGTGCCACGTTTCTGAATAGCATGTCCATGTGTCCCCGCATGTGAACCATGCTTAATGGCCTAAACATAGCACAAACCAGATCACCGCTAGATCTTATCACGTGACATTCCAGTCAGGTCTCACAAAGGGACAATATATCATGCCAACTATGTCTAAGTGAACTCGCTCTAGCAAGATTTTTCGGCAGCATAATCATCTTGTTTTTCGAGAGAAGACAGCTGGACACCCTTATCATGTTTTGAGATCAGCAGGGCTTAAGAAAAATAGTGTTTTTGGGAGATCTACGGCTCAATTTCCAAGCAGCTGAACTCTGTTGACGGAGATTCATGGAACCCACCAATAAATTATGGGATTTCGAGTTCCTTTCGTAACTCATTTCCGGGGCTCTCGGAACGAACAAACAAAATTGGGTAGGTTAGTTTCGTGCTGATGTGCATCATCAAGGTTTGTTAGGGTACATGTGGGTGCGCTGAGGACAGACAAAGTATATTCTGGGCAAGCTAATCATAATTTATAATGCTCATCATTGCGCAACAACGAATTCTGCTAGACTGATGCACTCACAGCTATATTTTCCGGACTGACTAAGAGGGAGATAATCAACGTGGTCGGTGCTTTATCAAACAACCATCGCTTATCAGCTTGAGCGGGCTCCTGATGTTTCATTCCATGCACCTGGAGGTAAGCAAGTTCCCGTAGTTTTTCGTCGCGAGTGGCTCTTTTATTTGAAACAAAGGAAGGAACCCAGCTTGTTCGTTATCCGTACGTGCCATGTAATGGTGCTCAAGCAGCTAAAAATTACTGACTATCTATGAAGCTATTAAACATAACGCTTAAATGCTTTTGTTGAGTTAATCCTCGTGGCAACCGCTCAACACACTAGGTTGTATTCTTCCAGTAAAATGCGCTAGTTATCCTCCGGCAAGTTTTAGCTATGCCTAGCGAAACCTACTCGATAAATATTATGAGTTTGCTCATACCAGGACATCTGTGAAATATTTGTGAACAGTCATTCCGCGAATTCCTTCATCAAGGGTTCTATGAGAGGTCTAATCATAATCACAAATCAGCTAGTGGCTTGACTTGTTATTAAAGAACCAATATATTTTTTGAGCGCCACCTGAAAGTAGCATCACTATGGCGGTAAAATGATAGGCGACGAAGTACTCTGCGGTGAGGAACAAGGGAATATTTGAGCCATAGCTTTTTCTGCACTGCAGATAACACACATATCAGGACCGCCGTGTTTAAGCGTTAGATAGATGACCCTGAGTTCCAATGAAACGTGAACTTTCGCAGAGTCTGACAGGAAGGTGGCTTGAGAACTGATCAGCAAATTGTTACCAAAAATTGGAACGCCCGACTCTGATTGCTAAATTACTAGATTTTTGTCGGTTGAGGAGTACTGGTCAAAGTAAACGCACACAGACTGTTCACCATTAGCAGTCACGTGAAAATAGACTGTTGACAGTTGAAAATGTATCTCATGGGTTAATACGCAAGCAAACCTCCTGAGACCGGTATGCGACGGACTACTTGTACATCCTATTTCGAGTGTAACAAACATAGCAAACTAAGTCCATTACACACAGCAGTTGGTAGTTCGAACCAAGCCTACTGCGTGGTTTCTAGTAGTGCCAACCAACTACACTTTCTGCCTGAAGCCACAATTCAACACGAGAACTAGGTGATAGTATGTAAAGTTACTTCGCATCCATCTGCTTTGCCCAACGTCAAAATTTCTGCTCCTGGGGTACTGAGAAGCACTGGTGAGAATGGAATTACCTTGGAAAGCTCTACCGTTTGAACGATTTGGTGGAGTATGGGTGTTTGGACAAGTTTGCGACGTTTTCTCCTGGATAACTGGCTCACTAAAACGCACGTAGCCATCGACTACCTATCCACGACGGGTATTTGGACAATGCACTTGCCGGCTATCAGTTGATGACAGCAGCAATGTGAACATTACTAGGGAATAATAACGATTATCAGGGCGTTCGCTCCCACCGATGCAGTTTACTGTAGCTTGCTTTACACCGATTTGATATATACTTGCGAGATTACCTTAAATATGAAAGTGCTGTACTCTGTTATCCTCACTTCGGTTGGAACTATGAACGTAGAACATCATTTCAGGTCTCCAGATTTCAAATTACAGTGGCACAGATGGCTCTCGATGGACTAGTCGGATGAAATAACTGTGGAAACCTGCAACCTCGATTCAATCGTTGAAAGCTAATGTGCACTTTTTCTTGAACAGTGTATTGATTTATTTTCTGAGTTTCCAACGATATTCACAAACCAAGACAGATGTGGGTTAGGAAGAAACATGTTTACCGTTAGGTTGTGTAGATATCAACGTATACCGACAGGACAAGTAAGCAGTTATTGGCGCCCAGTATCTTTATGACCTAGTCCATTTCATACATCGCGAGGAGGGCAGTGTTTACCGTGGAAATTTCAGGGAACCGATGAAACCCGATGCTGGTTTGCACGTTGTTATACGGACATGAATAGGCAATTGGATGAACACAGAATAAAGCTCTCTACAATCATTTAACGCTAACTGACATGTATCTTTAAAATGGAATCTTTGGAGCGTAAGAGAGCTGTATATAATCGCGAAACTCCAGGATATTTTGTACCCTCTTGCTGTGTCACCGAAATACAGCCCACCAGCACAATGAGAGGCAAAATATATCGACCGTTGACAGTGAGCACAAAGACCGTGTCCAATGAAACCCGTAAGAAATGACACACTTTGAACCCAATCATTTATTCATTTCATTAGGCCCTCAGAATGAACATGCAGAGAAAGGTATGATCTCTTGTGGCATTTTAGTTGACCAGTCGAGTGATGCACGACCGCACCAAAATCCCTATATGGTGGTCTCCTAAGGGATCTAATCCGGTGCAGGCCAGTGCTAAATCACACTAAATCAAGCTGGTATCAAGGCGGTGGCATCCCTGAAATAGAGCTTTACTTGCCTCCAAGTGTCAAAGTTTCTCGGTTTCCGTCTATTTCTCATTTTGAAGTGAGTTTATACGCGTACGAAGGTATGACTGGTTTTGTGTAAAGCTTCCTTTCCAAAAAACATGTCTTACAGTGTGCCTTTCGTTAAGTTTGTCTACTGCTGACTTTTTCGTCTTATCTTCGATTCTGAAGACCTTCCGTGTACACACCTCGTCACGGCGCTCCCCGTAACACCCACTGTTGACTGTCTTGCCGATTTTGGGGCCAATAAATCAGGCCTAGACCCGAATTTTCGTCGATTCTACTTCGTGTTTGAATGTCGAACTGAAATTACGCAGACATGATGGCTCATTTTCAAATTAGGCTGCCATCCCTGGGAGGGTCGATGAAGTGTTAGCGAGTAGTCGAACCACCAGGCACACAGACACCTTTGGTTGAGAATGCAGGTCATTCGATTTTACATTGTACTTCGCTCTTTGTCATCTACTTACTGCAAAATCGTTTTCTGTGGATACCTGAATTTAATGGCCCTGAGGTGGGAATAAAGATTCACACCACTGAGTCTGATGGACGAAGCGATAGAGGTAGCTGCCACTCCAGTGTGAGCAGAAAAATGGACGCAGGAACAGCAAGCATGCAGAGAGTGGTTTGGGATCAGCCGAGTTGACATGCAGAGGAATAAGATTCTCAGTAAATATATGTAGTAAAATTTTAGATTTCAAATGATTCCTTCTCCCCCTTGTTAACCACGAGGACCAATACATAAGGAACCGTCCACTGAAGAACCCAAATCCTATCAGAACAGACGGTAGTTCTCTCCCAACCCACCGGCTTTGAGATTCAACCACTCACCTAATACTCATCAATAATTATATCTTCTAGTTAAAAAGATGCGGTTTTTGGCTTTCTGCTGATATGTTAAAGCCACACTGTGCACAGAAATTCTCGATATACATTGGTTTTCCCCGGGGCCGCTGGTAAAAACGTCACATTTGTCCGGTTAGATATTGACCACAGGTCCGAAGTGTGATCCCCAACAGAGGTACGTTATTGTGAAAGCACTCAGGAAGGAAGCTACATCCGATAGGGCCAAAACTTCCCTTCCCTTCGAGCCTTCCTTCAGGAGGATCTCTGCACACATCAAGGAATTCTTCATAGCAGGTCAACTAAGATCAGTCAAAAGGCTGGATGTAATAAACGAATAAACAGTTTGCCCTCTAGATCAGTGGGATTCCCAACATTGCGCTTAACACCGCAGGCACACACTTAAAACGGTCTACGCAGATCACTCACGAACCGGTATTCTGCGAACTTGATTTGTCGTGAATCAAAAAATTCAGTATTCCTTCTTGAAAGGAAGCCTTTAGTGAGTCCAACCATTCTTGTACCTTATCTTTGCTTAACCATTGATCACTGGTTCCCTAACTTCCTTGCTAAACTCCTCTAGTTAGTTTGGTTCCAACTTAACAACTGTTTACCGATCAATATGTGTGAATTTCTTAAAGTGGTTTGTTCAGCCATCATCGCTGACGCTAACCAGTTATTTGCTATTGATTCTGAAAAGACTATCGGACTGAACTGAGTTTAGCAAAGCGCGTGGATGCTGTGATAACAAATTTTCCCTCCCCCTGAAAATCGTTTCATCAGGATCGATTTTGTCTGGGCAATGAGAGATCGAAAACTGATTATCTTTCGGTGTATGATGCTCTACTTTCTATCTTGTTAGACTGGTAACGGTTACTGGAAACCTACTTACTACCAGCGTGTTCAATTAATTTTAGAGAGAAAACAAAACTGACAATGCATGCGCTTCGATTTAATTATCATAATAGTGAATCAAACTTACCTTTCTCGAGATCGATTACGGTGTACTCATGTGTTCATACCTTTTGGTCCCCTCTGGTAAATTTGATAAATTCCCATTACGACAACCCGAGAAATCAATAATAAGCTGGAGAGCTTTCCTCGGATGCAAAGGAAAGGGACGTAAACGTGGAGGCTTGCTCTTGTCAATTTTATGTCTTTTCTTGTTGTACAAGTGTCTCGATCAGAGTATGGTGCGGCCTGGTGTTGGTTCCGAGGTTGATTTACGAGGCCCATATATTTGTCGAAACCGTATGGACGCTCACAACAATGATGCCGATGAATAGAGACAAGTTGCAGTTTTTCTACCAGCTCACGCAGTAATTCACCCACAAAGCAGAATATTTATGGTACCACGACATTCTGTCACCCGACCAAGTATGTACGAGCACACAGCAATACCGGTTCTGACCACCCTAGCCACGGTTTGGACAAATATTCACAATCAGCATAGGTAGTGGCGGATATTTCATAAGTGAACAGAGAAAAAGAAAGTATTGCTAGGGGGGACCGCGTAAACAATCAAATAACTACAACCTAAATCGGGACTGAGGAATCCTACCGGTTATGGATGGCCACTGAAGTCGTATTAGATCACGGAAACTGAGCCCACCGTAATATGCTGAAAACTTTAAGCACGTCAAGTAGCCCATTGGTGATCCGATGTCCCTATCAAATGGCACTGATGAGCTGCACATTGGTCACAAACCATAAGGAAATCGGAACCCTTTACCTGTACACAACGGTCCTGATAAGTTACTCAAGGAAAGATGCTGTCTACGAGTAGCTGAGAATTGTACGTTTTTCAATTAGCACGGATTTGGGGGTCCATATCGGATGCCGTAAACCTAAATAAACACCAAAAGGGATAGTTTGTCCCTCTTGGATTAAAGACCGGATAGCAGTGCTGCTAAACGCAATAATCCAGATACGTCCATCGTGCACAAGCCCCGCGTTCCGGAGTTCCGAAGCTCAAACTCAGACAAGAACAAGAATGTGCACTTCTGGATTCGTGTTTAGTACTTCAGAATCATTACGTCAACAGAGGTGTTGGACAGTTCCAACGAGGCTGTGGATAAAGAAATAAGGTTAGAAACGCACACTTTGTGAGACTGCCGCTTCGTATGCTGCGACTAGTTCTTCTTCAGGCCTGGTTCTACATGTTGGCTTGGCGTATGGCACTTAAGATACCATCATACAAGGGTCATTTTTCAACGAAAACATTCACACAGGTAAAATATGTACTCAAGTGATTATCTTTTGATAAAATATGCCTGAAATTACGCTACGTGACGTGTTTTCATCCAAAACAAACGAGAAGACGTGAAATATGGTTTGCTTACCAGCAGCACTTTCATGGTACCAAAATCCTCCCTGGACCCCAGCGAATGCCTCTGTACTGCGATGATCTGTGGTAACTATTGGCTTTTTTTAACGTCAATCTAATTCAACTGATCGATTGCTTAGATCAGTACAACGGCAACGTCATTATCAATTTCGCAATAACGTTATGTATAAACTTAAAAGAGAGAATGAATTGTTCTCTCGAAGATATTGTTTAATCGTAATTGGTTTGGAGCCTCGAACTGTTATTGCGGGTGGTTCTAGATGAGCGATACCAGCAAAGTCTCCGTAACCGTCCTCCTAAGCTTACACTTTTATGTATAAATTACTTTCAAAAGATGCAGTGACTAAGTGCTTGCACTTATGGCTGTTTCTACACACTGGAGTGGTTTTTAGCATCTGTGATCTTTAAAGTTATAACTGTAAATATTTCCCTGCAACCTATGCATTATTCCACATTTGTACTCTCCGGGTGTTTTAAGTTCACCGGGATATATTTCGAGATGAAAAGCGATTACGAACACTCATCTTTTCAATTCTTTTAGATAAGGCGCAGCACTGCATTTTAGGTGGAACCATTTTCATTTCGGGACATGGTGTCACCTCAGAGTGACCCGTACTGAAGCCCATCATCATTTCCCGTCCTTTTATCTGGCCTGACATTTCGCCGTGGGCACTATTGTGACCGATAACTTGCATTTCACGCTAGAATATATCATGATTGTCGCGACAATCCTACAATATCTTCAGTAGGAGTTTTGACGCCATAGTGGTTTTCTATGCTAGAAATTAACTTCGGGGTGGACAAAGTTTTTACAAGTTCTCCAAAGCTGTTGGACAACCAGAGTTGACGTAAGCAAATACTGCTAGATTCATAAGTGTGGAGACGTCCAGCAGGGGACGATAGGAAAACTTTTCCGTATTCGCGATAACTGTAAACCCATGAAGGAAACTACTCACAAGGTTGTTAAAAACTTATCGACAGCCCACGACCCGCTTCGCCCTTCTTGGGACTCATCAGGTAGGCGCAGTTCCCGAGTTTCCGTCAACCTTATGTTCTACTTGAACCCAAATTGGACTGATTTCGATAAATACAGTTATTTGAAAATCATTTTGGTTTTCACGGAAGACTCAACTGAATCTCTCGTTTATGATATTCTTCAACTATATGTGCTGCCCACAGGCCACCTCATGTTTCAGTTGGTACGATGTTTGAGATATCGCAGTATATTTTCATAAAGAAGACTACTCACAAACCAAACTGATTTACAAATGAGTACATTTGTGTAAGCTCCTGACTTTTGTGACAAACATGTTTTGTCAGCCGCGCGCGTTTTTTGAGCAAAAGCCGCGTATTCCTAACGCGCCATATTTTATGATTGAAAACTAAACTAGGTACGAACAAAGAAACTTAATCCCAAGGATATTGCCTGCAATTCATTCGGTTTGTTTTACTTCTTCCACGTGATTCAACTGGATTATGCTGATTCCAAGAAATGCTCAATAAAGACTTCAGTCCAAACCAAACTCTGTTTGCTGATGTATTAGTTATATTGTCTATGCATAGATTATAAATAAAGGTAGACAAAATGATGCAAACATTGGAGAAATTAGAGGTTTATGTTTGAGTATTAAAGGAATAATTATATTGTGCTTTGGTTTTTGAAACGTGTTCCAGATGCATATCTGAAAAACAACTGAAAAGATGAAAAATTTGCATGTCCACGCATTTGAACACAAACACATGTATAGACCGTATCGAATTGTACAAGCTGGAACAGGACGTGTATGTGGTGAGTGAGGTATGTGCCATAAGAATCGTACGTAAAGTGGTTTTCTGGGTGTGCAAACCCAGCAGTAATTGGCGACGGGGGGAAGTAAACTGAAAGAAATGATGCACACTGCTCCAGGATGGTAAACTGAATATTGATGTTTCAATTTGTATACTTTGAGTTCTTTAAAATCTGCATCGGTGTTCGACGACAACTTCGCGACATATACTGCAGTGAACTGCGCAACACCTGTGAGGGAAAGAAATCGGAAACGTTTCCACTTAGTGATATCCCAAACTTGGGGTAGATTTGCAGTCAAATGGCACTTGTGACGATATTGGTTTAATCAAGACAAATGTTCTCCTCCAATATATCTTATGCCAGTCAGTTGATAAGTCTTCTGAATGATAAAAGCGGAATTCCTGTTCCCCACACTCATAAAAAACACTTAAGTTGAACCCACAAATTAGACACTTTGATAATCGCGACTCTCTGTCAATATATCAGTTCAGCTTAGTTTACTGAGTTATAGTCATGTCAAGATTTCATAGCAAATAAAATACAAAATAGTAATGTTTAGGGTACTTATCATGTCTTGTATTTACAATGACCTTTTTTATTTGGCGTTCAGCTATACAACCCTTTTGGTGTCTAGTTGCGATGCCACCGAAGGAAACACGAAGGCTGGGATACTGCTAGGTTGCCCAAGCCTAGACAGGGGAAGTCGAGAGCAGAGTTTGGGTTCGAACCACGGACCTTCCCGCTAGTAAATTTTTCCCTCTCACCATTGAGCCTCGTCTTCCAAATTAGAAAATTCTCAACCAAAATCAGTAGGAAACACCGGAGATGGTGAATAAAATGGTATCAGGTCATTTAAATCACAGTAAAACTTTACAATCTATTAAGAAAGACACCACGAATATACTGTATTGTGTTGCCCACTAAGCAAATGGTAAGACAAGTACTAGAACACACCACTCAAAAAAACGTGTTCTTTGTTGTTGATCGGAAAGGCTGAGATAAGGGCTTACGAAGGAAGAACATACTATCCGAAAAGCGAAGTTTACTCCGAAGATTGTCCACGCTTGAAGGACAAGAGTAATATCGACAAACATTATGGCGAAGTTCAGCCCACTCTATTCAATCGGGCGGATTGCAGCACACCGACTGCGAGTGTGCCTTTTTGGGAAACCGATTCCAAAGGATTAGGGGAAATGCGAGTGACCACAAAAGCGGATTTTTAAGTGAATAAATAACACAAAAAGCAAAGAAGTCGACATAGTTAATTTCCATATACTTCACTAAATACAGATCAAAGGTTCCGGCTGATGATATTCATTGTCGCAAGCAACACGAAGTGATCATCGAGTAGAATGCCTGAGAAAGATGATTTACGAAACAATAGGTATTTACTTAGTCCGCTCAGGGTCCATCGGTTAGTCACTTCATTGTCAGGAGAAGTCAGGGTTTTCGAGGGTGTTTTCTACTACTTTACCGTCAGATTTTGTCTTAGAATGTGTCAGCTTGATGTTTTGCGGTGGCATGAAGCTGAAAAAAGAGCTCGCTCTTTATAATTAGAGAGCAAAAATTAAGTTGCGTTTAAAACAGTGCATGGAAGCATGCGGCATGCTTCAATACCTCACTTTGGAAATACACATTTCACTGAACGATAGATCCATAACAGATCTTCAAGGATTCAGTAAGTTGATGTAACCAACCAGGTATTGCTTTAGGTCTTCGTACACACGAATGTACTTCAGCTCCGGTACACTGTACAACTCCTATTAATGAGTAATGTGTACAGCTCGCAGTCTTTTTTGAGAAGTCCTTCTTAGCAGTGTGTTCTAGCTCCTTGGACACACTAAAATCGCGTTTCATCTCTTCTCATCTTGATCAGTGAGCCTCATCGAGGTGTGACTAGGCTAAGCACGAAAGCTTTGGAAAGGAAAGTTACTGTAGAAATTGGGTTATATATTTTCCTAATATACTTTTGTAAAATTTTCATAACTGAATCATGTACTCACCAGAAGAACTTGCAATTGCAGTTCCGCTCTGTTTCGTATTGCACTGTCTCATAACCCCGATCACAGCACAACCGACTACAAGAGTTTGGCGCGTCTATCGAACTGGCGTTGCACAAGCGTCCCGCAATCCCCAGGTGACCTGAAAGGGGAAGAATATGTACTCAGACTATAATATTGCACTGCAGGTTGCAGTGTAGTACGTGTTATAGTCTGACCGGTGTGAATGTGGTCCGCAATGAAACCTGGTGGCATTTTTACCCTGCAAATGGATGACAAGCTGTGGAAGACGTAACTCCTCATCCAAAACTAGCACATCTCATTGTCGTGACAAATATGATTGATGCAATCTTGGCTACCCCGATCCACTTTTTTCGTTGGAAACCTGGTGTTTATCAAACGACCATTCCCTCCTTATAACCTATGAGAAGCAAGTTAATCGACAACAGCTAGCTTAACTTTTACGCCTAGAACACGGTTCACTTTCCCATCCCCCTACTGACCCAGAAAGAGATTTGTCTTCTGAAAAGTTTCGGACAGTGCAGATATCCAACTATCTTTTGTTATCAGGACACTACTCCCGATCTCAGTTAAACCCGTTGTTTCTGTTATTCTTCCAAACAGATATGCTGCACAAAAATGCTGTCCCTTGAAAAATGTAATGAAAGCAAGATTCGCTTGTTCATCGGTTGTCTCTTTCGTTAGCTATAACTCCGCCGAGAATAGAGGGTTCATCACCACATCGGTGTAAGTTGGCGTTCGTGCACGAGATGAGGTTGATATGGTTCCTGGGAATAAGTCTACCTTATAGAAGCCAAACTGGCAATATGTTATCCAAAGCTTTTCAACAACCATAGTCAAATGATATGAACGCCAGGTCTTTTTCCTCAGTGCGCAAAAAATATAGGGTGTGGAGATGGTTGCGGAATATGTGGAATTCATATTACATCACTCGTGTTTGAAAAGTTTCTGCAAGTACAAATCACACGTAAGGTCTTGTGGAGATTGTGAGGCCTGTTAATTAAGGAAAGAATTACGAAGTATTACAGGTAGAACAGTTCCTATGACGGGCTAATCGGCCAATGAAAACGAAAGAGGGTGACTGATGCCACACATGCAAGGGCGTATGAAGTTTACAATGCAAGTATACCCTAATTGGTACTGAGCTCGCTCACCACGACACAGCAACGAGCCATGTATCATTGCTTCTTTCACAGCATCTTGTATCGTAAAATGCCGACGGATCACTGCTAGGTTTTTTTTTCAGCTATAGCCAGATTCATCTTTAAAAAACTGCATTATAAGCGTCGTATTTCAGCTTTGAGCTAAATATCTGACTGTATAAATAGGTGCTTGGGAGTTTGAAGGCATGCAATCTTGGTTACTAAGTTATTCAACAAACCGGACAACTTGTGATGAACGACCCCTCATTATGTTTTGTGGTCCAAACATGACAGCCATGAACTACTACGAACAATCAGGTATGCATGAGGAAGTGAACGACTAGGATGCAATTTTCTTGCCCAGATTCTCTTGCGCCTGATAAGTTCAGCATATGCGCAGTCCGTGCAGAGGAAGTTACCGCAATGACCGAAGAAATGACTTTATCGAAAAAGTGCTTCCTTGGCCTTTCCTTACGGCCGTCTGTCTTCTGCAGGATTGCATGGTTAACCTTGGCTGCAAAGAGCACTATTTTTTCCATTTTCTGGAACTCGGGTCTTGCTTCGGAGTGGCCTCTTTTGGGAACAATAATGTACACATGCTCATGTGATTCCTGATCTAAATTTGAAACATGTTCGCCCAAATTTTGGTTGTAGTTAAGACTCGAACTTACTGACCGGAAAATCCGTAGTTCGAACCAGACCCCTACATTTCAGCTGCTCCCGTCTAGGCTTGGGCGCATCTTGGTCAGTTTCTCGGCCCTCGTGCTTTCTCCGGGTAGCATGGCAGCTAGGCACCAAAAGGAAGCCACAGCTGAGGACCCATTAGATCATTACGTCGCTTTCAGTCTTGTTTATTTGGGTTACCAAGGTAGGCAGTCCCAATCAATTCAGTTGATCACTGTCTAGTACAACTGTGAATTTATCTTCAAAAAATGGAATTCAATGCTATAAAAAGGGGGCGGTTGTTTTAAGACAGGAGGTTTAAAGCGGGTATTATATGGAGTCATGCTCATCGGTTTCCATTATAGTTTGATTCTTTTTAGCCATGAAGATGCAAACAACGCGAACCAAAATGTTTGTTTTCCGGATAAGAAAGTTTGAGTTTTCTGACTCAGAATTGAAATCTGTTGTACGGAGCTTGTTGTAGATTACTTACCTCACTCCAGATTTGTTGCTTACAAAGCCTAGAAAGCCTACAATGCCTTGAATTCATACAGATACCGCACGAAGAAGTATTTGCCTTATTGGCCCTTCCGAAAACACCTTCCAAATGGGCCATCATTCTCCCAACGAAAAGGCCGAATGCAATGAATAGTTGACGCACCGGATTCACTCCAACTGTATTCAAGACGTTGTTTGTGTCTGGTTTGCCTCCGCTACAGATTTGTATCTCTTATTCTATCGCAAATATTGACCCGTTGACTTGGTGCGAATCTAGTAAATCTATGAAGCGTGTGCTCTGAAGTCAAACTGTGCAGTGGAAAACCCGTATGTTCCAAGAGCACAGTTATTCGAACTAAGTAGTATGTGTTATTCACATTAGTAACAAGTATGCAATAAGCACTTTATTGCTATTTGGACATAGCCTGTATATTTATGTGACAAACTTCAAAAAGGTTTTGTAGCTAGCGACTATCATAAATCACCAGATTCATTGTAATAAAAGACCTACGACTCACCAATGGAAGAATCATGGCGACAATAGTTTGGTGACTCTTCCAGGTAAACTAATTTTGTTTTGGATACTTGGCTCATTTCAGGAGCACCTCTTGGAAAGCGTCGGCGCTCCCAAAGGCTTGAAATAGGCGGATTCTGTCGAGTCGCTCCAGCTTCGTTTGCCGTAGGTGTCACCCAGTTCGGCGGCACAGATCGATGAATTGGTAGGTTACTGATCACACCTCTGCTGGTATATCGACTGTACGGTCTGGTCTCAAAGCGTTCCATTATCTTGGTAGGGCGGAGTATATCCAGTCTGGGTTCGTAAGTTGCTCGGATGGCTTTGTCGTAGGCTAGTTTGAGTAGCATACCAACGCGGCGAAATTCATTTACTCGTTGCCAGCAGGTGCGCATTGAGCAAGCTCCACTGACTCCATGGCATTTACACTTTTTGATCCTGTTCTTCCAGACCAGCTGCGTGTTATGTGAAAAAGTTAACCTCAGATAGAACGAAAACAGGTGGCCATAATATGATCATGCTCAAGAAAACGGTTCATTAAAACAAGCCAGCAGCCATCTACTCGTGGGAGTTTTGGGCAAGTTCATACCTCTTAAACTAAAATCAGTCTGATGTCGCTTTGAATGACAAAAATTTCATCACATCCTTGCTGACAATATGGCAAATTCTACACTGTGGAGCCATAGTTCCTAAGCCGAAAAGAAAATTACGCTTGATGCTGGGTGCTCAAGGTTTATTGCGCGAACATACTATCCGAATTGTCCGTGTTTTAAACCCAACCTCGGGGTCCCGACTGCTCTGGTCTAGGTTCGGCAACTTAGTAGTATCTTAAGCTTCTTTGCAGTGGTATGGTAGCTACGCACCGAAAGGCTGTTGCATCTGGACGACGGACGGATGGACTGTGGGTTGCACTCATGGGTCAAATATATACGAAGTCTCATACAAATCACTAAGATACTAGGTTTGGAAGTTCCCCAAGAGCATGCCTACAAAGTACACGGAGAGTTTTCGCCCTTCCAACTTCTAACTCTCCCATTGGTCATACAATGAGTAAGGTGCCTTTCACATCTTTGGTGAGCAGATAGCTATTGGTGGGACTTGGAGAGGAAGCCCCCGCACTATTTGCTAAACTGATTCTTGCCTTACCGTTATACACTCAAAACGTGTGGACTCAGAAACTATCCCCACTGAACAGCTATCCTTAATACTTTACGACGCAACGTAGCCACAAAACGTTTCCCATTAGGCAAACGTTGTGTTGTATAAAATCTCCTTGTGCCTGGGTTATTCTGACCACACCCAGCTGAAAAGAATTCACCGAAACGTACCAACTGTGGAATCACAAGAAGTGCCATTCGTTGAGTTAGGTTATTTTACTAACCGCTCTGTCAGTGAAGTTTGAGCTCACAGTTTCTGCTCACTCTGTATTTGTTTCACAGTGCAATTTCGCGGGTAAAACACATGTGCATGTTTATAAAGACAACGTTGATGATGTCTGTCGTCAGTCAGCTACAAATTACTCATGCTGGTGAAAACTTTAAACCGGACTAAGCGGATTTTGTCCCAATCAATTTTCGTTTGTGTAAAAAGTGGCAGCAGCAGTCTGTTCCGGAAAGTTGACCGTAAGAGGAGGGCCAGAATATCAACAGTCTTGGATGCTTAGAGAACCCTTCGGGACAAAAAGATGAATTTCTCCTAAACACTGAGGTAGCTAAATTGTAAGACGTTTAGTTGTCATTCTGAATTCCTCCGTAGGGATCTTTCCCCTCGTGAGTACCAATTGGACTGAGGACCAAGAGTTGTCCCTTTTAGAGCAGAACGTCAAATCTGGTTACTTGAAAAGGTGAAAGCAAAGGCCGCTTTTTGAGCTGGTCCTGTAACACAACCCCGCCAAACGAACGAAAATGGTGAGTTCAGGAATAACAAACACAACGGGTCTAATGTGCCCAGAAGGAGAAAAATAACGAGACCAAACATGAATTTTAAGTAACCAACCAACTGAGAAAAAACAAGAAAAGATGTCATATTGAGGCCAAATTCCGAGTGAGCTTTCCTGGATAGAACGACTATTTTTGGCATCCCCACCCCGTGTGGGCCTTAAAGGAACAAGCCATCTACTGCACCAAACGATTTTCAATTTTGCAAGCAAAGAGAACAGTTTGAAGTTTAAACAAGCAGTTCGAGAAGCAGCTTTTTTCTATTTTGGGCAATTGAAATTTTTCGCCTGAGCGCTAGTATACCGTCATTAATGGCCTAGTTAGTAAGTGAGTTTTCCATCCGCTTGAGCATACCAGCAGTAATCGAATCGATGATTACTTTTTCAACACTCCTAAAACCGATCATCCAGTGGCATCCGAATTTTCGTGAACTACTTTAGACTTATTGGTTGGCCATCAGTAGACAGATCAGTCCCAGTTTATCTTTGCAAAATGTCTTCCGACTCAGTAACAGCAAGCACGTAAAAGTTGACTCACCAGTTCGTTTAAAACAATACTTTAATGTCGGAAAAAGTCGGAATAATAGATGTGCAATTTTTGTATACCACTATTGTTTATATCAATGATGCAACACCGCAAAGTGTTGACCACATCCCAGACTGCTCACCATAGCGGTAGTTTACTTGGATAATTGTTTTGGAAAAACCCTGCACATCTATCCAGCGTTCCCATTGCTGCTTTGTGCGCAGCGAACAGCCATGTCAGAGTTGACTAACCATCACTGGTATTGGAAGAAATAATTTCCTAGATTGCGTGACTACTGATCATTTGGCATGAAGCGTATACAGGGGTAAAATGTAGCCAGATCTCATCAGTCGTTCCCATGTCTGCAGGTGGACATCGACAGACTATCATAAATATACGGGAAATGGTTCAGGCAAACCTCAGGGAAATGAAGAATTTGATTCACTACGATTTCCAGAATGATTTTCTGCACTACTCCACTCCGAGGCAACATAACACTGGTTAATATCACAGCAAGTTATACCATTGGGATTAATGGCCTTGAAAATACGGTGAAATATCTGCTTAGCATTACAAACGCAGCCATATTTCTATTTGTGTTTTTTGCTTTTGAATTCGAAGGCTAAACATATGATTTTGCTGTGAGCAGCCTATAGGTGCAACGTTTTCGGATGTCTTTACGGGTATCTGGAATAAAAGACGGTTGGTGAAATAGTAAACAGTGTAATCCTAAACCACGTGATAGATACAGATCACCAGGTTAACATGGCTCCGAATAACCGATCAAAAACAGTTCAGTAGTGTGCGCTGAATATGGCTCAGTCTATAGCCGATAGACTGCGGAGTCCAACTCTGTGTGCGCAAGAGCGATTGATTCAATCGACTCGTCGGAACTAACGATCTTTCGGTCAACTAGAAGGAAAGTCAATCTTGTCACCTGTTGCTACGTTCGCCAATTCCCAAGAAGACAAACAGTTGCCGTGTGAAGTCACAATAAACTATCAAACAGCTTTGTTCATGGAGCACCGGTAGGGAAGACAAGTGAGCACTGACAGAGGGAGCAACGGAAAAAAATGAAAGTTTGGTGCGGTTGAAAGTGTAAAGATGAATGGCGAAACCGTGGTTGCACGGCTCAAGACTGAAGACGAAGAATCAAGAAATACATGAGTTCCAAACGGCAGGCATTTGTTTCCGACTTATGTCAAACAACTCAGCTCAGTAGCGAGGTCATCTAGTCGATGCTCCCCCTGAATGTCAGATAAAAACAGACTGCCGAATTTAGTAATCCTGGAGACTTCATTGTACTTTACACCAAACCAATTGTTTTCCTCTTCACCAGGTGACCAGTATTATCAAACAACCTTGATTGGAGTGATTGAAAGAAGCATTTATTTGACCTTTCTTAATGTACACCAAAAACTGATATTTAAAAGTGTACATCCTGCATGGGAGCCGGCCTTTAGCGAAGAGGTTAGGTAAATTGCACAGTATGACTGAAATGTGATCTTTTTGACGGCGTTCAGCCAACCCCTTATACATACCGATAACTAAGGGGCCTATGTGTTTTTAGGTGAATTGTACCTATATTTATTTTCTAAAAAAACTAACCATAAAGCAATAAGAAAATCGGTAACACAGAAGCCAGTGGGTACAATCTTTACAAATTTTCTTTACTAAAGCCTCGGTTGTTCCGGAAAGTAGTAAAGCGCAGTGGAATGAGAGGCTAGAGTCCAACGTCTAGGTTGCCGTGAACATTCTTTTTCAAGGTTTTTTTACATGATGGCTGACCAATTAAAATCACATTTTTTCCTGAAATCACTGAATTGTAAAAAGCCTTCAAAATGCTGACAATGGCACCTGAAACGTTGTATTACATCACTCTATTCCGCTGCGCCGTATTTTGACTTTCAGCTGTCTGTATGACTTACTACATGGCGCTCAACCTGCTCATAAAGATCGAAGCCAAATTAGGTCCGTAACTCTCCGGCTTTCTCCCTCCGTATTGATTCATCTGTCACTGTTTCACAGAATGCTTTCGTATACATGACTGTTGTCGGATACGAGGGTTGGGCCCTGGTCCCTATCAGGTTACAGCATATCCCACAGGTCGGTTGTGGTAAGTGGTGAAACAGAGTTCCCAGGAAATTAGATAAGCACAAAATATCAGACAGCAAGATAATGTTTGGGCTGAATCACTCTCCATTAGGTCATAAAATCCCTTATCACATGTACAGACATGGGCAGTCTGTCAGCTGGCCCGCTGACAATTTGACAGGCTGAAGCAAGTGTTCCAGTCTCGCTCTCGTGCGCAGAACCAGCCTACATTATTTAGCAGCGTGCCCTATTCAGACAGCTTTAAAAAATGAACATTCATGAAGACAGTATATTCAGCCAAAACTCGAGGTTAACAAAAACCGTCAGCTCAAAAAGTCGATCCAGTGAGTGTGGCAAGACCAGAATATAACTGAATATTACCCGTCACAAACTCACTACATATGGACAGATCAACAATGTGAATTGTCTGGAAGGCGAAACATCTGCAGAATCATACATCTGACACTGGTTGTCATGGAAAACTGTGGATCTGTTGGGAGCGTTATGTCAGAGAAAGAAACCGTAAGTTCTGGTGACGATAAATAGATCAACATCTACAGAAGGACTCAGTGCGTGAACTAGTATGACTGCTTCAAGAAGTAACGCCGTCCATATTCTTTCAGAAGTATCTCAACTGCTATAAGTGACCATACTTGTCATGAACATTGAAAGGTTTCAATGTTTAAAAACCTTCGGACTATCTGACGCCCTCTATGAACCGCGGGATAGCACGCAAAAATCCGCCCAACACATTTCAAAAGCGGATGATTCGTAAGTATGCTTAGGCATACAACTAAATCTCTCGTTTATGATGTTTCCAGGCAACTGAATGCGCTGCACCAGGCCGCCTCATGTTCCAGTTGCTACGATATTCGACATATCGCCATACATGTTCATACTTGTAATGGACTACTGATAAGGTTGCTGAAAACTCTTCGACAGCCCACGACCGGTTTCGCTCTTCTTGGAGCTCATCAGGTAGACGCAGTCCCCGAGTTTCCGTCAACCTTATGTTCCACTTGAACCCAAATTTGACTGATTTTGAGAAATACACTAATTTGCAAATCAATTTGGTTTTGCGAGAGACTCACCTGGAACCCAGTTGAATCTCCCGTTTGTAAGGTTTCCAGGCAAAAAGCGAATCAGCATGTGAGTGTATTTCTCAAAATCAGTCAAATTTGGGTTCAAGTGGAACATAAGGTTGACGGAAACTCGGGGACTGCGTCTACCTGATGAGCTCCAAGAAGAGCGAAACCGGTCGTGGGCTGTCGAAGAATTTGCAGCAACCTTATGAGTAGTGCACTAAGTATATGCTTGGGCATAGTTTTCTTTAAATCCTGTACAGAAACCTTACATTTAAGCGGCCAGGCTGGTATACAAACACAGAAGAATGTTCGTATCTGCATATTGAAAGATGCTTTACGAATATTCATGAGGTTGAATGTTACGATCACAGGCTGGAACGCCTTTGGACGGTGTGAACAGTGAATGGGTCAGAGTTGAATAGAAGAAATCCGATTACATTTGGGGTAAGATGGAAAAATTGGCTTTCCGCCTGTGACAATATAACATGAACGTTTGGAGAATTAATACAACTTTAGGAGCTTGATGGCATTGCTCACAATTTCGACTGCGGAGTTTTTTCAGATGCTATATTAAGATTTGCTTCAGGAGGGCAAATAAGTCACTTGTGAGGTAATCAACCTCAATCGACAGGCAGAAGCGATTTGCACAATTTCAGATGGGACCTCGCTATTTTATGGCACCCCAAAATTGCAATGAGTAGGTAAAACACAAAGCGGACATCCTAGTCCAAACCACAATCAAAAACACCAGTCTACCACGCAAATTCCGGAAATTCCGCAGCGAAATAATTAAGTGATTCCGGAATGTAAGTTCTGTTTCATTTCATCTCGTTATATAAGCCACAGGGACTTTGAGTAAAAGAAAACCCATTACTGGGTTTTGA
This sequence comes from Clonorchis sinensis, assembly GCA_003604175.2. NCBI lineage: Eukaryota > Metazoa > Platyhelminthes > Trematoda > Opisthorchiida > Opisthorchiidae > Clonorchis > Clonorchis sinensis. Next base: position 216,055,241 of record CM030369.1, read on the forward strand.
TTTCAGTTCATCTCAAACGAGTATAACTATTTTGGGAAGAAATTGCTGGTGTCCACGTGACACTTAACACATGCACCAATTAATCTTTGATTGAGTAAATAACCTCCGTGGTTTACCCTCACTAATGCTCAGCCTCTCTTACCTACATGCTTCAGATACAGCTAGCTTTTAGGAGCACTGGCGGAATTTCACCTTCTTCTGCTAACTTGACTGATTACAAATGTCTACTGTGCGTCTAATGATGTTTTGTTGTTGATACAGTTGTGCTAATGCCGCCTGAGTTCTGCAGTGATAGGTCAACTTTTCCTGAAACTCTATCTCTTGATTACGTGATCATGGCGAAAGGATTCTTCTAGGCTGCCTTGTTATCGGACCATGCATTTGGGTGTCTGTGTAGCGCCAATCATCCCGCACTCCGGTAGGTGCTTATATTTCCAATGATCCCACTGGCGATAGAAGAGTCACTGATTAACAACATGAGTAGAATCTCGATAAATACACTCACTTGCAAAACCAAATTGATTTGCAAATGAGTGTATTTATCGAAATCAGTCCAATTTGAGTTCAAGTGGAACATAAGGTTGACGGAAACTCGGGGACTGCGCCTACCTGATGAGCCCCAGTAGGATCTGCTTCGATGCCATTCCGAATTGTGGCGAGTGAATGGCTTCAGTGAAATTCCTGCCTCAATCGTCAAATAAAGACGTAAAGGGTGAGTTTAGGAAAGCAGGGCATCCGTTCAGCTACCGTGGTTTGAAAGGAGCACCGCACAAATTCTAAGACGCATCACGTTTCATACTACAGTAGGGTGAATGAACGGATCGTGTTGGAATCCAAAATACAACAGCACGAGCAACTTTCGCAAAAATGCATTGCGGTTAAAAAAATAAATTCAAACACGGCTGTCTAAGACCTATCAGAGATGCGTAGTGTTCTGTTTGGCTGTTTCAGAAGCATAAAGGTTTGTCTCTGTGGAACAAAGATATGCTGTTGATACCACAGTCGTTTGTACCCGGCGCAATTGCAATTTAGAATAACAGAAAGCAACAGACTCCTCTCTGTTCCGGGCATATCTACATCATGATAATAAGTTCAGTGCATTCGCACATGTCTGGTGTTGTTCTGCCAGTTAACCAATGGCTCACAACATAGATGAATTGCCCCGTTTAATATTGACTGGTTATCGTCTCTCACTCTCTAAACAGTTGGCGGTGAAATTCCACTTTTAGCCTTGTATCGAAGCTCTTAACGAAAAGGAAAACAGTAGGATGTTAGCGAAATACACTTGTTTGCAAACAAACTTGGTTGTGCGAGAGACTCCCATGGAACCCAGCTGAATCTCTCGTTTTTGGTGTTTCCAGGCAACTGAATGTGCTGCACCAGGCTACCTCATGCTTCAGTTGCTACGATATTTGAGATATAGCAATACATGTATATTCGTAATGCACTACTCATAAGATCGCTGAAAATTCCTCGACAGCCCAGCAAGAATTTTCAGTAACCTTATGAGTAGTGCATTTTTTGCCTGGAAACATCACAAACGAGAGATTCAGCTGGGTTCCAGATGAGTCTCTTGAAAACCAAATTGTTTGCAAATGAGTGTGTTTCGCTAATTTCGTGCAATTTGGTTTCCAGTAGAACATAAGGTTGACAGTGACTCGGGGACTGAGCCTACGTGATGAGCCCCGAGAAGGGCGAGACCGGTCGTGGGCTGTCGAAGAATTTTCAGCAACCTTATGAGTAGTGCATTAATAACATACAGTATGATGTTACTTCTGTTTATTTTTAAGAAACTGATAGACTCTACTTTATCAAAAGAACCACCTTTGTAAACCATAAACCAATTTTAATAGAAACTTTGACACTTTTAATGTATCCGGTAGTTGTGAATTCGAGTGTAGCCTTCTAGTCCAAGAAGGGTAGACTTAACGAAGTGGACAGCTGGCTCTAGGTAAGCAGTTTGTTCTGAAAACATGGGTGAAAGCTATGGGTGGCGTCGGTGCGCAAACCTAAAACAACAAATAAAACAAATGAAGCTAGACAAAAGTTTCAAACAACATGGACAATCTAGAACATGTGGTTCGTGTTCACCTGATTCGTTTGTGACGCTTAAACTAGAAATAAAGCTAATTGGCTCTCCAATTCAGTGTTATGCGTCCGAGATATTCAAGCGCAAAATTTTCACCTCATTCTTGATGTTTCTTCTGGAATTGGATTTATCCCGAACATACTTAGGAGAGTGGTTAGCATGACTGTCTGTTTAATAATAGGACCCATGTCAATAAAATAGTCAATAACTCATTCAGGGTCTTCAATGTCCGTCTAATGAAATATATTTTACAGCGGTCGTCTATGACTCATCACAATCGGGACAAACGACTGTATTGGAGAAGAACCAGCAATCCGACAGTTGTTATGACGAGATGTAAACGACGTTGAGTTTGCTCTGTTTCTTGTGGGATGGGAGAGCAGACAGTAGACAGCATCTGTTAGTTGTGTCCAGCGCCAACACCAAGTCATCAAACACTCCCATATGCGGGAAAGTTATGGCGTCTGGAACAGTTTTAATTATCCCCGGTGGCTGTAAGTTGCCTCCATATATCTGAGCCGGGCAAGAAATAAGCCATACACGCCAGAGTCCACAGGAAGACAGTATTGGAACATGGTGTGGAACATACAGTTTTATCGCTGTCAGCAAACAACCGATCAGCAGCCAGAGAGACAAAGGGCAGTTGAAACAAAACTCGCTTAGCCTGAATATACTCTAGCAGAAAATAAGGTGTGAATATGAGGCAGCTGATTCTGTTTGTTGTAAGGTGGAACAAAATATCAATTCATCTAACAAACCCATAGCCTTTTTCTTAAGACAGCGCACTACCCATAGGCTTGGCCAAACCTCTTAGATAGCTCACTTCCGGTTTCGCCGCTCCTGTCTACCATCATGCAGGCGTAGTCCTCGGCTTTTATACCACACACATCTTCTAGTCGAACAGCTTAGGGTTGTCGAACTGCCATCAACCGACTTTGAATGGCACACGTTCCTCAAACCCTAGGAACTGATGGCAATTTTATTTTGAATAAAAAAACAGCTGAAACAATCTAATATGGTTATAACTCCAAACGAGATCTGGCGTGCAACGACACTCACGGGAAATTGTTTACATGGTCTAATCTGTTAACACAGCCCTTCCACCTCCCCCCTCCCCAACAAAAAAGGCACGAGTTTCTCACAAATGCATTCAAACAACAGCAAGAAATTTCCACGCATCATTTCACACTGAAGAACGAATTCGTGTAACGAAATGTCAGTTCTAGTTGACAGGTGAATTCATGCGGCGAATAACATACCAGGCAAATACCGGGTGATCGTTCTGAATACAAGTCTCGAGCAAGAGTGAACGAAACTAAACAACTGGTTTGCCCAGGCGAACTCTAGAAGTCTTGTTACAATATTTCGAACAATACAAGGTCCTAATAAGAGGCGAGGACACATTCACGCTAAGCGAAACCGCAGTCATATGGCATACGCAATGAATCACAGTGTTTCAATGGGTGGGCCACGGTTGACCGGTTTTCATCAGAATTCTTCAAAGCCAACTCGAACGCACTAGTGTCAGTCGAACGAGCAAACGAGTGGGGGAAACTCGGTAAACAGTAAACGACCGCAACACGACCGGGGAGGATGGAGCTAGATAGAAAGCTATCTGGTGCACGGAAAACCAGATAATTCTTGAAGAAACTGAGCACACGTGAAACAGTTTAATCACTGAAGTGTAGTACTTTGGTACGTGCGCAGAGTGGAACAACTTACTCACATCCAACGAACTTTGGCAGCCTAGCCAAATTCACAATATTACGATATAGTAGTACAGTAGTACAGTATATGACTGTTTAAACCTTGTTGAAAGTCAAAAGAAGCGAGTATTTCGTATGCATCTAAATAAATTCAGAACTGTGACCTTCTCGATAGGAGTTTGAACAATTACTATCAACTACGCACGGTTGATAAGTACCTTGATTTGATACCGCGTGGGTAGGAATGAACTTCAGTCATTCCTCAAAAATAATAATGCACGTAAATTTTATATCAACAAAGGAAATTGCTTTCAAGTGACTCACTTTTCTACCTGCTCTTCGGTTGTGTAAATTCATTAGAGTTCGGGCTTTTGTGTGCATAATTCTCAACGTTTCTTCTTGTAATTCTTGAGGGCTCAATTTCGCGGGTAGATCTAAGGGCTCCTTTGTTGAGTTTGACAATTGTGATGGGGTGCTGTTACCGAAAGAACGGACATAACGGAGGCGATGTTCGGTTGATCTTAGATGACCTCGGTTATCGAACATCCGCTCACGTCCAAAACGAGGCCCATGTAGTTGCTCCTCCCTAAGTATGGCTGCTTCACGGTGTTCACGATCATTTGCGTCGAGGAACATTCGCGTCAATCTCATCCCAAATTTGATTGGATCGCTGCAACCACCCCAGGTAAACACTCCTTCAGAATCTCTATCCTGTCCCTCACGTCTTCGTGGGTCACAGTCACAAGTCCCCATTTGGCCACGACTGCAAGCCCGAGTAACTGCCTGCACAATACCAGCAGACCATGAAGCTGATAGAAACGCGGTTTCCCGGGAACCTGACAAAAATTTAATAAGAAAGTGTCGAAACGTAAGAGGTGAGTCGTAGGTAGATTGGCGAATAAAAGGCTTCTTACAGACCAACCTGCTGACACGTTCATCTACTCATCCATACACCCATCCATTCGACCATGCACTCAACCAATCACCCACCCACTCACTCAATGACTACTACTTATGCAGACCTTGACATACTCATTCTCGGTATGTTTCTTCGACTCAGTGCCAGTCTCTTTGCCAGATACTTCGACATGCTCTTATTATCTGGGAGTTGTCTCCACGCGTGCCTGGTTGCTCTCATTCCGAAAGCCCAAAAAGCAAACTCAACATGTCATCCATTCTTGTCTGAAGGACGGAAATGTGGGTTGCCAATGTCTTTATTGTGGTTAGCAAACTGGAACACTGTTGCACATTTCGCTACTAACCACCGCCCCAAAAGCTCCTCTTAGCGTTTGGTGACATATCGGAAGCCTCTGATCCGGACAGATCCACCGGGGCCTTCTGAACACGGCAAACCCTAACTTGATACATCACACGGTGCTATGGAGCCGCTGTAGCATTTTCTCCTCATCGCTGCTGCACAACAATCAGGCGGAGAGATCCCGGTTCCCAACTATCGTTCATGATGGCGTTTAGGTAGCGACACTGTAACTGGACAACCGCGCCCGTGACACATGCGCCGGACATTAGACTCAAATTATGAAAAAGCCTAAAGCTACTGAGATCTTACTGGCACGGTGCGGTACTGCCATGAACATCCGCTATGGCCTGTGAGGACAGAGAACTTTGGGCGACTGCGTTTTTAATCAAACCCAAGAAAGGTATCACTCCCCTGGGTTCAACCGATACTGTGACTCAATTAGGCGTCCCCTTTACTCTCAGTAGGAAAGGAGTCTGAAGCTATCAAAAGAAGTTTCTAAAAGTGCTCGATAGTCACACGCATTGTTGGTTGATGCTACATCAAGGGACCATACATTACGAGGCGGACACATTCGCGAGTGCCCAACCAATCCCACTTCAACACCCTCAAAAGCCAGGATAACAGTGTCAGGCGATTTATTGGTAGTTGACCATATGTGCCGAACATCTTAGTTAAATACATCCGACCCAGCAAACGACATGGAGGTCCCGGCATCCTACGTCTGAGCACAACAGTCTCGGTGCAGCTGCTGTCTACGAATTTCCCAATACGACGCAACGCGACTGATGACCTCACATTTAGAACGATTGTTCAGAATGACAGTCTTTCGATCCGGATCACAAATACGTGTGTGAACACCAAGGAAGGCACGATGACTTTTTTGGACGATGAAATGTTAGATATGGTTCCGAATTGGTAGCTTACTTTTCCAGAACGAGCTTCTCTCCCAGGGACTTATCCTTGGTATTCATCCCCGGTGCAACTGTTTGAAAATGAGAGTTAGAAAAGCTCAAAGAAGTTGCAGTGGCTAGCGACTGTGGACAACCAGAGAGCTCACTGCATATCCTACAATCCCACTGTAACAATTACTGTTCTCGCCATAATCATGTTTTAATGGAATATATAAAATACCTTCAACCTGAGGGAGGTCCCATTTTTGAGGAGTTAGGGGCACCTACGTCGAAGTCTTTTGTCAAGCGTTGAGCGACGGCCATAGACTTCAGCATGGTCGCAAAGGAACGCGGAATGATTGTTCGGAATGCGAATGAGCAGAAGTATGCTCACGATGGTAGTCTGTCTACTATTGTCCAAGCCCGACTTGTCATGGGTCGTGACGCTGACGTTTTGGTTCATGAACCATTGCTTATTGCACTTGTTCGACCCGTCGGGGTTGGTTTTTGGATTGGAGTCACAGTCAGTGATTTATGCTTGCTCAGTACACCAGGCTCTACAGGGCACGTCCATTGAGGTATATACCATTGAGTGTTCTTTCCAAAACCTTTAACACTTTACCATATAGGACGAATAACCCAGGCCAGAAAGTGCTTCTTTTGTGGCGAAGACTCCTGAAAGTCGTTTGTCCTTTCTTCAGTTACCAGTGTCTGTGCTTGTGTTTTCACGTCAACATCAATGAGAGGACCTAGCTCAACCAGCATAACTAGATAAAGAAAAGACGATCATTCGCAAACCATTTTGTTTTCCACGGAAGGCTCACCTGGATCTTAGCTGGATTCTCCTTTGTGATGTTCTTCAAATCACTGTGTCGCACCAGGTCACCTCATACTTCAATTGGTAAGATATTCGAAATATCTTAATAAGCTCTATAGAGGTAACACACTACTCATGAATTTGCTGAAAACCCTTCGACAGCTCACGACCAGCTGTGCCGTTTTTGGGACTCATCAGCTAGGCGAAGTCTCCAAGTTTTCGTCGAACTTATGTACTACCTAAATCCAAATTGCACAAAATTTAACAAACTCACACGTTTACTAACCGATTCGTGTCAGTCAGAACAAAAGGTTGACGAAAACTTGCGGATGCGGCTACCTGATGAGCCTCGATAAGGACGAATCCAGTAGTGGGCCGTTCCAGATTAGTAAAGAAGCGATCTCTTATGGAAGGTTCACTTTTTTGCGTTCTCCTATTCATTCCTCTGCACTTGCTATCTGCTTTTTTGTAATCACACTCTCAAAAAGTAAATTAGCAAAGTAGTAGCAGTAGCAGCATAGGCAATGGCTCCTCCTGAGATGTCGGGTTGGCCCAACAGTCACCACTTCCTCTCACGAAATCAGCTGATTGTGCAGCCTCTACCGAGGAAGTTTTATTTACATTGTTCCTTAGACATACATCAACAATTTCTCAAAAAAAAAAGTCGGAAACAACGGCTTTCCTAGCAATACACATAACTTTATAACTTTAAAAACCCGAATATTGTCTTATAATATTGACATTTTGGTTCATTTTTGATCCGCTTAATTCTGCTTCCAGTCCCGTTGGTCACTTGGAGCGCCAGTGTTCACTTCTGTAATATTTCTGTTAAGTTGTAAAGTCCGAAACGATTTTTCCGAAAGAAAAACTGACTCCATTTTTCTCACTGTAAAACCTCTTTCTTCGTGACCTTTTCACTTTGGTACATTCACTGGTATTTTTCCTCTGATTTTTGGTACTCGGGAATATGAGATTTTCATTTCACACAACTAGCCTAGCCAGTGAGGTCCGCGATGTACCAGGATCTAAATTTCGTTGTACTGTATTTTTATCGCTTTGGAATCAGCTATTTGTAGGTTCTTGGAAAGACTTGCCTAAACCTTCTTAGGACGTCTTGGATACGAGATTTCCCTACCTTTGTTGAGTCAGTTCGCCGCCACTAGTATCGGAACACCGAACGAATAAAATCTAGACTACTCACGGTATCTCAGTAGCTGAATTCGTGGTTAATCTGGCTATCCATTGCTGGTTGCGGTGTTCAGCCATTCTTTTTTTTCTGTAATATTCATATACACATCAGCGTTTTGCAGTGAACTAAGGCATCATAATAACATTTTGAAACGCTATTTTTTGTGGTAGTCACCAAATGTCATACCTTATGTCAAAGCTTGGTTTGGAACTCTTCCACTCTGCGTCGTTAAACACCCGTGCTAGAATTTAGTTAAGCAACGATTGAAAGAAATTGAAAGACTGCTTCCGGTTGAAATATATGCTTAGAAACAAAGTTATGCCAAACCTCTGTTATGGAATTTGCTGATGATGATTATAATTACAAACTAAGGCATCTTATGACGCGGGATTGCAGAGTTTCTCGCGTACATTTCCTACGGAGTCATTGCCACTGAATGCCCTGGCAATCTGGGTGCACTGAAAAGTGAATAAAATCTTGCTGAAGCTCAGAAGCGCAAGAAAACAACGGCAGTTATGCTAATCGCAGCGGAACACCAACAAGAATAAATAGTTCATGTCAGCTTTTAGTGACCTGGTAAGTGACCTGTGAAAAGCTTGTGCTTGACACTCTACGACAGCGGGTTGACTATGGGCAGGTAAAAGTGTATAAATGTTTCGTCGCACTTAAAAGCGTTGATCCACTTCATCCTCTGTTTTCGACATGCTGAAGTACGTTGAAGCTTACACTGACGATGGGATGAGAATGGATTCACCAGCGTGAGGTGTTTGGTGACCTTGAAAGTCTGCTCACCTAAACGGACGACTGCTATCCAGGATTCAGTACAGTAGCTTGGTTTTCTTAAGGCTAGAAAACGGGAAAGCCAATAAACTGTGACTCCGTCTCGTGTAAACATGAACCATCCGATAGGACGTTGGCAACTGAGTGGAAACGGTCATCTATAAGTTGAACACCTGTATTTCGAGAAATACACTAATTTGCAACTCAATTTGGTTTTGCGAGAGACTCACCTGGAACTCAGCTGAATCTCTCGTTTGTGATGCTTCTAGGCAACTGAATGTATTGCACAAGTGCTGCTGAACAACTGTATTACTAAATAAATAGCTTGCTCTTCGAACTGGTAGTGTTGGAACCGTAGTAGAAGTTATCTGACATTCAAGGGGCTGCTGTTGTTTATTTTAAAATACGTGCCATTCGACTATATGAATAGACTAGTTACCAAAAATAAGTGGATGTCACAGACCATAAACCAGCATTCTGCTCTTGCAGACGACGGGTTCCATTCCAGTCTCAAACAAATAACATTTATAACGTTACTCATAAGTAGTCAAAAATGGGCGATTAAATAATGGAACATCGCTGCCCGGAATGAGAACGGGCTGGAATCGGTAGGGCGGAATGCGTGCGCACAGTATGGGTAGAAAATACAGGGGAAATTAATTCAGCAGTTTCAGTGTTCCGACAAATGGCCGGCTAGTCTCTGGTTCCATAGTCCCTGGGGTTTCCTAAGGTGCGCACTGCTGATGATTCCCAATAAGGATGAAACAGCTGTACAGTGCTTCTCTGTTCTTCAACATAGATTGGCTTCACTATCAATAAAACTGGACATTCCTAATTCGTATTGACAGTTACACTTAGTTCGGCATTTCGATTCGGAAAGTTAACTCAATGCGCACGTAATTCACCGAGCTTTCATATCCGTCTTTCAATCTATTTGTTTGTGATGTTTAGAAGCAGTTGCTCATTGTACATATAGCGCGGAATTTCCACATTTCCTAACTAGATGAACAAGGACGTGAGATGGTAAGCACTTTTATTATATGATCCGAGTTTATGGAGGGGAAGTGACTGAAGACTTCACACATACTACTTGTGTTATGGTAATCTCGAGCAGAAAGATGCCTTGAGGCAATACAAACATTCTCTTGATATCGGACTTTAGGAAACGTTATATACACTGGTTGTATCCTCACCCAAGTTAGGTGGTAGAATTTATTCTCATGTAACTGAATTATCCGTTAGGAGATGAGGTTTCGCCAATCACAAATTAATAACCCGAGGCGTTCGTTCATTTTGACGCAAAGAAGCAGTTTACTTGGAACTTATGCGGGAAATAACTGCACATCCAAACGTGGACCTTTCTGAGGGTTGTAGGAAACTGATGAGAAAAGTTGCGTTAGACAAAAATGGTATTGACCACTTTATAAAGCGCTATCTGTTGCAAGCGGGAGAGGAACATACCTCGCTGGAGCACACCCTCCAATCCGTTGACTTTCGGCACCGGATTCGTCTCGGATTGCAGTTGATATAGGAGATTGACCGCCGAGCAGTTCCACTGTTCATGCCGGAACTGGTGGACGCATTCATGTAGACCGAGCTGTGTTCCTTCAATCATGGCCCAAACTAGGCCAGAGTGCTGGAGGCACATTTTCCGCTGTTGTGTTGTCAACCCTGTCAAGGCGTGGCATATGGCAATTTCTTGCGCGATCAAATCATTTCGGTCCATCAAAGGGACAGGTGCACTGTTCGAATCCACTTGTCCGCCCTCCTGTTGGATAGTCTGGGTAATGGATTTATCAGAAGATCTATGTGTTTGTATGTTGTATGAACCATAGCTATACTTTGAACGTCCAAGAGGGCTAGAACTGTCAGATGTGGCTCGTACAGACTTTTTGGCTGCATAGAAAGGAGTTTGTTGTTGATAGCGGGAAACCGAAAATTCAACACCTGGTGAGTGGTGGCCAACGAAGTTATTTGTGATCTCCAGTGGGCTTCTTCCGCCATTCTTCGGTTCACTCGGTTGCGTCAATGATAATAGATCAAAGAACCTGGAATAGTGAGGAGAAAGGAAATAGTTCCATTTAGACATTCTGTTACGATTCCAAGATTGGGGTACTTAATAGTGTTCCAGAGGTGATTTTACGGAAAACCTCATTTAAAACCAGCTTGCCTTGGTAACCCATCCATTTTACAACGCTGTTGCGTTGCGGTGTGATCATCCAGGTTTCTTTTCTCCTAATCCCCAAACTTTTAGTAAACACAACACTGAATAACAGTCGAAAATCACGGTGAAGGAGTTTTTTTTACAAACTAACTTGAAGTACCTAAAAAAATGGCATCTTCGCAGGGTCGCCCTCATGGAAAAAAACAACCTTGAAGGTGCACAGAACTAATTCCAAATACAATATTCCTTCCTGTAAGGGTGAGAAAGGGGCGAGATGGCTCAAGTGGTTACAGCGCGAATCTATTGACCAGAAGGTCCGTGGTTCGAACCCAACCTATGCCTCTCGACTCTCCCTGTCTAGGCTTGGGCAACCTAACGGTATCCCAGCCCTCGTGCTTCCTTCAGTTAGCATGGCAAGTAGGCACTGGAAGGGTGTTACAGCTGGACGACGACAACGAAGAGTGAGAAAATACAGTTAGAAAATTTCATCATGGATTTTCGTGGTCCAATTCCGCGTGAGAATATCAAGCTAGGTCCTATCATAGGGAGAATTTGGAATTTTAAAAGCAGAGACTGGTCATGAGTCTGTAGTTCATTGCTTGCAACAAGGGAAGTAGTTCTCTTCTTTACTGTAAGTTTTGCCTAGTAGAAACGTGGAGAGATTTCTTCAACTGCTAAGTAGGCAATGTTTACCTAACCACTTGAAGCGTCATTCATTTGAAAGAGATACTACTGATCCGCAGACAGTTGACGTTAGAATTTACTGACTGAGTTTCTCGGCTAATTCTGATAATTAACTACCCCCAAGTGCAAAGTTGGAGACCCTAATCCCTCATAGGCTCTTGGTACAAACGGAAGGTGTGTTTCTGGGAAGATAGGTCGAGGTATAGTGCATTAGTGGATTAGAACCACCCATCTTTCACTTACCGGACATGTGCTTCACCAACTTAGGTAACGAGAACGCCTTTATTTCTTCATGTCCATGCACCTGGACATCAAAATTGACTCCCCACGCGCCTCCGCAAATGGATTGTAAAGTGGTCACTGTCGACGGTAAACTCAGTAAACTCAAATTGTAACCTCCAGATATGGCTAGATGTGGTTGCTTTCCAGGTACTCAAGCGGCCTTAATCTAAATACATAGAAAGTAGGAATTCGCGGGCTCAACATACTACTCGCGGAGTTGTTGAAAACTTCAACAGCCCACGATCAGCTTCGCTCTTCTTGCGGCTGTTCAGGTAGGCGCAGCCTCCGAGTTTCCGTCAACCCTATATTCTGACTGAAACCAAATTAGACGCAGTTCGCCAACTACACCTATTTGAATACCATTATGGTTTTGATCGGACGCTCAACTGAATCCAGTCGTATATCTCACGTATAATAGTCTTTCTTACTTGAACGACCTAAGGATCACGGAAACCCGGGGACTGCGCCTACCTGATGAGCGTCAAGAAGGGCAAAAGCGGTCATGAGCCGTCCCGATTTTTCTGCAACCTTATGACTAGTGTGCAACGCCCAGGTTCATACATTTAATCTGTCATTAAGATATTTACTTAGAGCAACTATTTTTAATGATAGTAAACACCGGTTTTTCTCTCAACAGCTCCTGAGTGCGCTGGCTACTTCAACCCATCAACCAAAAGAGTTGCCCCTCCTCCTAAGAGTGAATGGCTGCGGTTGAATGTAAGAAGGCCAGAAGAAATCAATTCATCGGATCGGATTTTGCATACACCCAATTTCATGCTCATCTAACTGATAGTTGTGTTATACAATATTTCTAATTTCAAGTCGTCCTGTAATACAAAAGACTACAACTAGTCAGCTCATTGAACACAAGGCGAAGGATGCATTATATCATCCCAGTAGGATGGGTATCACAGATAAAAGACGGATGCTGCTATATGTATGCAGATCCTGTCGGTTTCTCAGTCCCCGACGACCAGTAACATGTGAAACGTGCCTATGAGAGTTCCACTCTAGGCAAAATAGGAGAAAATGGATAACGAAATCAAGGTGTTCACTAAGTTCCGGCATTCTGAAAATCATAAACGGCTCTTAAAGAATGCATAGATTGGGTTTTATGCTATCCATGACAGTCACCTGCACGAACTTTAACGTACAGAGGATCTCGTGTGACAAAGGAGGGGAGTGAAAGCTAACGCAGAATAAAGTACCAACAGCAGAGGCCGGTGAACCGATGACGCTGGTAGCTTACAATGTGCAATGAAAGTTAAGCTGGTGTTTCGACTTGTATCCATATTGAAATCCATTCCTGGAGTTGACACTCGTCCGGAGTCGCTTCTCCCTACGTTTTCCTGGGCCGCGTATGGTGCGGTCAAATCACTTGGCAACTGAGAGACTAGCAGATCCGGATTCTAGGCAAATTTACCAGAATCTTCTTCTAGAGTCTCTTCCAAAGGTCTCGCCATCAGATGTGAACTCATACTGGGACGAGATCGACACCACTTTGCATAGTGCTGGGGATTTCGCCTGTGGCACGGCACCACCAGGCGCACTCAAGCACTGGATTGCAGACCGAACGTTGTCACTTTTGTAGGGCTGTGAGACTTTGCCTGTTTAAGCAGCGGAACTGAGACGTCTTCAGGTGTTCGACAATCGTTGTCTCAGAACCATAGCTTGTGTGTCTTGCTGTCGGAGTATCCGTAACGAGGCAATTAGAAAGCGAATTTTCGGTTATGCAAAGGATACTTCCATTGAAGAATGTGTCCAGCACCAGAAGCTGCGTTGGTTGGGACATGTGTTGCGTATGCCGAACCATCGTTTGCCGAAGAGAGTGCTGTTTTCCATGCCCAACTCCGACTGGCGTAAGCAGAGAGGTGGCCAACTCTTGACTTGGCACAGGGGTACTAAGGAGATTACGAAACGCTTGGGTGCTGTCGGTGCTACTCGCCTTCTAGGATGGGGACCGCGTGATCCTCACTGCACCTGTTTGGAGACACTACAATATATGGCAGCCAGCAGATTTCAGTAGCGTTCTTGTTGTCATTTTTTTTTACCCAGATTGCCTGAGTGAATGTCTGGAGTTGTAGAAAACTCGGAATGATTGTAGGAAGCTAGCACTAAATCCCTTCCCCGTACACCATTATTCTTTTCTTTACAATAAGGCTCTCAAATAAATCATGGTTGTACTGCAGTGAAACCTCGGTGTTGAACACTGATATCATGCTGTCAATGATGATGATGATGATGATGATGATGATGATGATGACATTTATCAGGTCTTCCAACGTAACTTGCTCCGCAGTTACATCCCGACTGGCGTCAATGGGTTTCTTTCCCTGAGAGAAGGTAATCGTAGCCGGAAGGTCCACTTAATTCTCGTAGTTCTGCCATTTTGAGCGTTGTTTTCAATACTGTGAATAAGTACATGGTAAGTAGGTCCACTGAACTGACACCTCTGAATAGAACCACCCGGTAAATAGAACCGTTTTGGCTACTATCTCACTCTTCGTTCCTGGTATCCTCACCTTGATCCAGCGTTTCTTGAATTGCAATGAGTGTCCAATCACTCCTAGGAACCTGTTTTAAAGTTCTAGCTTATACTCAGTAAAGAATAACGTACAGGCTTTACTGGTTTGACTGAGCAGCTTTCCGACGACGTCGTGCTTGTACCTCAGTGGAATAAACCCAGAACAATACGCGTACTGTCCAGATCATGTGGATTTTAGATGGTCTTTGCGTTCAAGTGATTCATTCTGTCCAACAGTTTCAACATCATCATCATCACCATCATCATCATCAACGTGTCCAAGATTCGCATATAGTTGTCGGATTTTTCTTTTAGATAGAAAAAATGTTGTGGTGGACCATGTTTACTCTTGGAATAAACTCACTTAGATACCCGTTAGACGTAGCAACGATTTTGCCAAGGCAGATTGCCACACAAACAATCGAGTTTTGAATGCCACGATCACGAAGACGTCCATAACAATCGGACCTGGTGGAATACTTATCGCCAGTTCATCAAACCGTTTTCACGTCGAAGCATTTAAAACTTGAAAGTTTTATGACCAAGAAGAGCTATTCTTACCACCTCCGTCGGGGCAGGCAGGTTAACATCACTCAGCTCAGTCAGTCCATATAGATAGTTATTGTTTCATGCGAACGCACGATGGTAGAAAGAGACTGTACATCTACGGAATAAACTCTCACTTCTAACTCGCATGGTTTTCAGCCTATCGTCACAAGTCTAAACTGCTGGTTTTATAAAGAATGCCTTGTTTCTGATTTGCTAAAGCACATACCGAGATCATCAATCGTCCATGAACGATGAAAGGCCGAAAGAGAGAGATTAGTGCGAAAGATGTACTCACATTGTACCAAGGAGGCAAAAGAACTAAGTGCAACGTGAATCTGAAGAAACCGAAAGGAGAGAGGTACTGCTTGTAGCCAGAAACCCGAGGTGATTTATCCTCACATATAGTGCACACAGACAGACTGCGCGTACGCAAAAATAAGCACTTAAACTTTTGTAGCCTTTGAATTAACAGTGAACATTAATCAGAGAACATGGACACCCAAGTGTTTGGTAAAAAAAAGTAACAGTCAGCCATGCACTACTTCTAATAGGTAATTTGATTGGGCCGGTCGTTTGAAGTGAACAGTGGTCTCGTGTTTCAGTACGAGCTCCGAGGTACAACTCAAAAGCGGAGTACTATTCATTGAAGGAAATTCATTTGGAACGGTAGTTAAAACGACATATTAATGAACCATTTGTTTGGTAGAGATTATCTATCAATCAACCGTTCGGCCAATGACATCAACAACACTTTTTTAGTTGTACTGCTATGTTCAACTACCACGGATAACATGATAACTATAGTTCTTTCGGTGAATGGATTGGACTCACTTAAATTGAGGTCGAATGGCCGAGGACGTCAACCCGGTCTGCTAATTTGATTAAACCACCTGTCATAGTTTTGTCTAGAAACCAGCCAAACTTGGTTAGTAAAAAGTCCACTGTCATAGTTACATGTTAACGCATTAGGTTTTATCCCTGTGATTAACTTTGCGGCCAAGCTCACCACGTTGTAAGCATTTTCATGACTAGTTGCCTATGACAATTTCCGGGGTGGCCGTTATTTAAAAGTAGCTTTATTCGGTGAAGGGACCTTAATCAGTCAAACGAAGGTTGTGCCAGGGCTAGGGTCGTGAATAGGGCTTCCGTAGACTAGAATCACTGATGGGGTTCCCAATAAAGAATAGATCTGACTAAGTAGAAACTTCAGAGCATGCTGTAACACAGTTACTTGTGTAATAAAGTGTTTTTTGCCTTTCAGTGTAATTCCTTTGTGAATGCAACACTGGGCAGGTGGCTAAGCTCGGGCACACTTAATCCATCGTCTGTTACCAGAGACAAGCCGCATCCGACAGGAACGATCATTTTAGACAAGTGAAACCTAAATAAAGACATGTGGATTTTGCAGTGATTTTTTTCATTTATCATAAAAATCCCAAGGCAATACGATCTGGATTCTCACTGCCGGATGCACCCCATGTGAATGACACGGGGCGCGCAGCATGCTACCCGTCCAAATTTTTCGAATAGATGTGGTATTTTTCAGGAGGCTAGCAACCAGAATACGCACTACAGTACTTCCTAAATCCTAATAAATTAATTCTTCTACTCAATGTAGTGCGCGTAAATCAAAATAGGCTTCTGTCCTAGGTCATCCTGTGAGTAACCTTGTTACAGCTGTCTAACTGTTTTTTTGTTTGTTGAGCCTCGATTCGAGCAACATAATCATGAGAAGAATGAACAAAGAAGACAGAAAGTAAGTGATGGAGAGCAGAGTCCAAGTTTTTACTACGCGTAACACTTTTAAGCGCAGTTAACCCACCGGTTTCTCAATGTTTTGCTTGTATGGTCTGCATCCCAGACTCATCCTAGACGTATTCGATGGAGCATGCCGTAAGTGCCGGACAGTTTACTGATTACACCTAGTGTTATGAATATTTCATAAAGGCATGATTGAGGAGGAAGATTCCGTGGAGAATGTGAAGCTCATATATGGGTTATTCGACAGCTGCCATTTAATCAATTTTACTGCGAAGACTTGACGGTTCCCTTGAAGGGAACACATCGCATCGATCTTTGCGGTCATCAGGATACATCGGACATTGTAAGTTCATAGAGACAAGGAGGTCTTTTAAATAAGTCTTGGATTTAGGGAACACATCGCATCGATCTTTGAGGTCATCAGGATACATCGGACATTATAAGTTCATAGAGACCAGGAGGTCTTTTAAATAAGTCTTGGATTTCTCAAGATTCCAGGGACTTCTGCTGTTGGCGAGTAGCAGTTTGGACGTCGTAAGATTGTCGATTATGTGAAGCTGACCTTTTGATAGGGGAAGAGAGTAGGTTTCCTCAGACTCTATGGGAATGGAGCCGGTGGTGCATCCGTTGCTCAATAACCTTGCTAAGGTTATTGTGAACGAACTTTCATTCCGTTCGATGGCTTCTTTCCAGATGCAGGATCGTAAAGCCTGATTGCTGTTGATGGAAGCATTGATGCACCGTAATGAAAATGTATGCATCCTCTAAGTCGAGCTTGTAGGATGATAGTTTGAAATAAGAGATACTATTTTTAGTTGGAAATCAGCTTTTCTGTTGAGTCTTTTGTTTTAAACGATCTACCGTGATTAATGTTCGGAGTACTGACTTCGGATTCGAATAAGTCATACAGTAGCCATTTCCGAGTGTAAACGTTGAATTGTTCGGTAAAAAAGTTATTTAGTTGTCCTTTTCGACGAGTTCTGATGAGTGAAACCACCAGAGTTGCAGATGGGGGATGAATAGACTGACAGTGGAGTGTTAGACGACTCAGGAATTCCCGTAACAATCACCAATCCCAGATATCAAGCCTGATCTTTTTGGAGGGGTCCCAATTCCTGGATGGCTTCTGTCATATAAATCAACTTCTTGTATGCTTATGCACGTAACATTCTGAAATTTTTGGAGCTTGAGAGGACCTCACCATACTATCTTCCCCAATTCACTTTTTGAATTGAAGACCACGGTGGTATGTCTAAATAAGGAGTCCCAGTTGCTCGTTCTCTTTCTACGATGAAAGTTGCTAATAAATGGGAATCCATCTTCTAAGGATCACTTAGTTTGCCAAATAGATTTTGAAGGAAAAGTTCATCGTCTGAAAACCTTCAACCCTTCTTTTTTATACGCTTCAAAATCATTCACCATGACATGACATTGTTGTCAGGTGCCCTTCAGGACGTTTCAGAGGAGGCAAGATTGGCAGCGCATTTTGTTAATCTCCTGTTTCAGTTGCCGTTTATGCAAAGCAAGCTCATAAACTCGTACGGTTTTAGTGCTTCTCGGGAGTGCTCTCTGTTTCGACATGATTCCGATTGCTCATTTGTTGCCTTGTGAGGCGCATGTTTACACAAAACGCCAGCGAGAGGTTCTCCGTAGTCTGCGAGAGCAGACTCAACTAATGACTGTGTTGGGGATAGATGTGGTTCACCCGCAAAAACAGAAAGGCCGGATTATTCATCAAAATGTTGATTTGAGATGTTGCTCTCACTTTACCCGGACGAAATTATTACATGGCTGCTCGTTTTCATTAAATTTCTGTAGTGGATTGGGTTTGACCATGTAGATTTTGAGCGCATGTGGACAGCCATGGGAGTGCATTTGCTTCAGCAACCATAACCTTCGTCTTCGTTGCTGGTTCCCTTCGAAAATGAAGTTTATTTGTTCAGAGTACGCTGTGATGGAAAATTTGTGATTGCGATCCGTCACACTGGATAAGGAACTATCCAACCATGAATGATACCATGAAAGTTTGCCACTGTCTTTTACCCAGATCTCGCAATACTGCATTTACTCTCTTCGATGCAGTTGCTGCTACATCTTCATCCCTCCTCTTGTCAGCTCCCACCCTGATAACCAAACCCCCATACAGAGGTTTCCTATTCATCTTTCACCTTGAAGGATACAAAGAGCAATATGTACGTCTCCCACCAGTCCTCTGGTGGGGCTTTTATAGGTGCTCTTGTATTCTAAGGCGTCTTCAATTCCAAATCTCTGTTTCGTCAACAGCAAAAACGTAGAAGAAACTGCTGACAATAATGTGGGGACTATTCCGATGATCTATTGGTGAATTTCATTAACAATACAATTAAATATGTTAGGTGTGCGAAATGATCTTTCGAGAAGTAACGATGAAAATCGCAACAGTCTTCTCTTTTTTAAAAGGAAAATAAACCATGTGTTGTTTTAGTTTTTGAGTTTTGCTGTTTACCTAATGGACAAAACTGGAAGAGCAATAATCCAATGCTGTGAGGGCTATGAAGGGAGGTAATTTGACATGATGGTTTTGTTTCCGAGAGATGTAGGAAGAAAACTTTCATAGCGTTTTCAAAATGGTGATACAGAACTTCTTTTTTGAGGTACTCCGAGTATCAATGAATCCTTTCTTAGCGATTAAACCTTCAAGTTGTGAGAACTAATCACAATAATTGTAGCATACTTTGCCTACGTTGAGTTATAGAAAGTCGAGTTATCAGAAGGGTGAGATTACTGGAGGTAACAACTGAATGCCCGAAATCTACCTGGACTCTAAACTCCGCTAGATGCTGACCAGACAGACAACGCCCCCTCAATATACAGGACTTCACAGCCTTGTGTCAGGCAGGCAGCGCGAGTCACCGTTAATCAAGGTCAGACAACGCCCCCTCAGTATGCAGCGCGCGACGGCCTTGTATCGAAGCCAGATAGCGCGAGACAGCGTCGGACCAAGGTCAGACAGTGTCCCTCTAATAAAAATAGCTTGAGGCTGTGTACTTTCACACTCACAGGCATTCACGCTCTCGCACTCGCTTGTTGGAATAAAACTGTTGTGTTCCCTTCGGTGAGTCTTTTTCCGACACTAGGCACTAGAGCGGGGTCAGCAGTCAGATAAAACAGATTGGCGAATCAGCAGCCATAACACTAGTAGTGTCCGTGGTGTTGTAAACACATTTGCAGAAATGTTCTGAAAATTGTTCGCACCACTAGCAATGAACGTTCCAGGTGTCTAATACACAACTGTCACCATTGCAGAGCACCGAAACCGCATCATGATCATTACGAACGGTGAATTTGTATCCTATCTATTGGTAAACTCGAATACAGTCGGTGAAGCAAATTAATCGACCGTATACACGTAACCATGTTGTTACAACCAAAAGGTATCTTCGAGTGACGCGTAATGCCGGAACCTCCGGGAAGGCAAAACAAAGTGGGAGCTAGCTTTCAATACGGTACTGTTAATATAAAAACATAAACTCACAAAATACACAAACCTCAACAGAGGATATTCGTCCACAACAACTGGACTATAAAACTACGAACCGAATGAGCAAAACAAGCTCACACATGAGACAGCCAAGCGTGCATAAGGTCGACCACAAAGTGGTTAGATGACCTCAAGGTCAAATGATTGAAGTGGCTGCAACAAAGAAATGCCAGTTCATACGCACGCACCAAACACGGGTGGAGCGGGAGTTACAAATAGGGACAGAAGAAACGTTGAGAATTTCAAATGTCAAGCGATGGACGATGCACATGTGTTTTCAACCCCATTATTGATGGGTGAGTGGGGCTAAGTCTTGTGCGAGTTGCACGTACTCCTGATCGGCCGGTCGCGGTCAAAAGGTTAAGTGTTCATACTACAAGCCAGGAAGCCGCGGGTTTGGAACACTGGAGTTTTTTTTGAGGTACGCACTGCTGATACCTCCCAGTAAAGATGAAACGGCTGTGCAGTGCTTCTCGGCTTTTCAGCATAGTTTGGTTTCACTTTGAGGACAAAGGCCCCATTAAAATCTCCTCGCACTACCAGTGTAAGGAGGAAAGCCCTTTGCCGTGGAGTTATTTACGAGAAAACACCAACTAAACGGCTACAGACTATTGGACAAGAAAGTCAAACTCTCATATGCGCACCACATATCCGTCTTCTTCTTGAACTCCTCCGGATATTAATTGACTATCATTCAATTGCAAATGAACGCTGCAAAGCAGTTCCACAAATTCTGGAATAAATCCCACCTTCCGTTAAATCAACCTACTACTCTCATGCCTCATCAGTAGTATCCACCGTTACACCAGCACTGTAAGTATCGAACTCTTCAGTGTAAAACTGACAAATCATTATTATCTGAGGTAATTAAGTAGAGTAAATAAGGCAGTGTAGATTCCAACTAAAACAGCTTTCAGCGGAGACGCGCCTACCGAAAGTACATGACACCAGTTGTATTCCGTTCTAGTTTCGCTGCCAAGTAGGTACTGGCAAAAAATCTGCTTCTTAGTACAAACTATACTGCTGTTTTGCCATGTCATTTATTCTCCAGTGAAATTTTCAGTACAATCAGCTGTTTTATCCAAATTTTCTGCTTCTGTCAAAATCACCTCGAGGAACGTTAACCGGAGAGGAATTTATCCAATTTGTACAATTCAAGACCACCCAGGTTTTTGCATGCGTGCACTTGCACATTGCTACCATAGAAGTCTGTGCCTGCGATTGTCATTTACCATCCAGCCCAGTTTGAAAACGACACAATATCGATTGTTTCGTAACTTGGTGGGCCTGAAACGACCAAACCAGAACACTGTCAAACTCATTAGCGACGTGCAGGAAATTGCGCCTCCCCCCTTCACCCAGTGGACCGAGGAACAGAAGTAAGACAGTTTAAAGACAGGTTTTGACTGCACGCATTTATGAAACAAGCTGCCACATAAAGATAAATTTGGACTTTTAAACTTAAATGTCCGGTACATCAATGATACTTGTAAATGGGTAGCGTGCGGTTTGCTGTTGCCCGGGGTGTTGACGGGGTGAAAACCAGATTGGTTGTTAGACAATTGTAGCTAACAGGTTGTAGTGAATCCCAGTCCAGCCCAATACAAATGAGGTATATGCGAATGCTAGGCTGCAACAAGTGGGAGACTATTGTTGGTTAGCGGGTGAATCTCCATTGCTGCTAGAAACGATGGCAACTAACACGTCTACACAACCATTCACGCGAAATTTCGACCAAGAGGGCAACTATCCTCTAGAAACGCGTTAAAATACTGGTAATGGCAGTTTTCCTGTTTACTGAGCTTACTAAGACGATTGCCAAGGTCGGCCACCAATAGATGTCACTCATCTGGACAGCATTCACACGCCACGGGCAATAAAGTTTAAGTGAAACCGGAAAACACTGGTGATATCGATGAATATTTCCTGGTACGGGGTTTGACAAATATTCTCCCTCGACGCCCGGCTTGAGTTCCCTATTAAGTACCTCGAAATGCGAAAGCTTGTGAGCATAACACTGTCAGCTGTTTAGTTTGAATAACAAGTTATAGTGTGCTATGTCTCAATACAATGTTGCTGTTGGCGTCTGAAACGACTCAAAATGCTATGTGGTATTTGAACAAGAACACAGTGACGAACATTAATGTTTTCGGGATCTCGTCATCAAGTCAGTACATATCTAATGGTTAAAATAAGAGTGAAAAATGTACTACGCAGACTGGTTAGTGAGCTGAAAAATATGGAGACACGAACGACGGGTTGTCTGCGCCCCCCCTTCCACACGTCACATCTAGTTAGAGTCTGTGAGACAGTCTAGAGGGCCGTTGAGTGACTTGGTCGGCTGATTCGTGTCACATGACCAAGACAGACTCAACGTTCGTGCGATACGCTTTTGACGGCACAGCGCCTGGTTTCGCAGAGGTATAGTGACTGTCTCGGTTGTAGTCAAGCCACGCCGTTGGATCGATACTGGCCGTCTATTGGACACACGGTGAATGACACGAAACGACTCATTCAGACTGACTACGCTACTGGTGTCAATCGAGTGGGACGCGACTGAGCTTTGGGCTGAACCCTTAAGTCTAATGGTGTGATATTTCACCATGCAAATGGTGTACATCAAGCCATGGAGATTGAAGTTTAAAAAAGCTCCCAGAAGGCGATGAACCTAGGTGAATCGGATTTCGTCTTCACTTGGTATCACATTCTGGCGCTGAGGTTAGTACGTGCGGGTGCTATTGAAATTGATCTGGATTCCATATTCATCTCGCGAATTTTCAATCATGCATGGTGGATATCTCATGTGTTTGAAGCAAATATGCATGATTGTTTATTGCTCGCCAATTCTTTGTCCACTAGTTCTTTACTCAGGCAATTAACCACTCAATCCAGAAGGCTTTGAAGTCCACTCACTTCCCATATAGTCGTCTTGGTCGAATCCTGTCGTTGTCAAAACTGAACTTACATAGAAAAAACGGAAGACAATTTCTAGAGAGCTAGAATGGCAGTTCTTGCTCTGTGCCGAAATCAGGTCTGTTTCGGTGAGGGAGACGGGGTCTCTTTTAAAGGAGAGTGTTTTAAGACACTGAGTACGTCTCATCCAAACTCTATGCAACTTATACATATTGCCCAGTCGAACAAAATAGGCCGCGTTTGCTTTCCAAGCTTACTTCAGTTGGATTCCGAAATGTATTCGTCACTTCCAGAAAACGTTATTCGGATGATATGTTGATTTGTTCTTTGTAGTAACCCAATGGATCCCCGGATGCTCCTTCCGATCCGCCGCACAAAAGTTAACTTTATTGTTGTAACTGGATTGAAATTTTAGCAACTTTGATGTAAAAGCTAGTAATCCAGTTCACGTTTTGATTCTAACTCTTCCCTCTACAACGATATTCAAAAATTGCAACAAATCTGGCATAAAAAGAAACCTTTTAAGGCACCTATTTTCGTCCCTGTAGTTTAGCCGTCTTTTTCCTGGTTAGCCTACGTTTCCAGAATTTTCAAGATACCCTTCACTCTAGTTAGTTTATTACAGATCTGAGATTTAGCAAACCACAGCAATTAGCAACGTCTTTCGTACCACTTACCTTAGTCTGAATAGCTTGCTGTTTAAGAAAGAGGGAGACCGGTTTCGAGATTTCGTTTCTTTTAGCTTCCCGACTAGGTGGTGGGTGGCCAGTTTGCGACTGGTGACGACTTGCCGTTATTTCAGTTGGTTCAGACCACAGAGAAGGATTGCATATTGGCTAGATTTATCAAGTTCTAACTCTCCCGAGAAGTAAGTCTTCAAACCTCACGAGGATAACGTGCAGTGTATGGACTTGAGATGCGTGGAGATTTCTCAGTAAATCGCACACAGGGATTTCCGACCTGTTAGCAAACACGTGCACGCAAGCGTCCTACGTCTGTTTAGTGGATTACCGGTCACGAGAACGAACCTCGATATGACTACTCAGCAACTCTATCCTGACAAAAAAACGAACAGGTTTGAAGTGAGATTCGTGTCCATCCAGCAGTTCTGCTTTGCAGTGCCTCAGGAATATGAACCCGTTTAACTATGGGCTCACCATTCGTAATGAGTAACAACCAAAAAGACCTTGTATCAAACGACGCAGCATCCTCTGGAAAGTTAATTGATTCTCATAGTGAAACAGTAAGACCCAATTTCTCCTCTACCGGATAACTTGATAGGACGAGTAGTATCATACCCGTTAAGTGAAACGTGCATACACTACACGATTCTGCCTCTGCACTTTGCAAAATAGTTCGCCTACTCTTTCTGTCTTTTGCAGAGTTCATTAATTCATGTGCTGTTGAAGAGGCACATGTTACGGCAGACGAGATGTATCTTCTCTAGCCTTGAAACATCTTATTCAGGTAATGGAGACAAACTTTAACTCCTCATTCGACGACTGGTAGAACCCAACCATTGCTGTGGAAGAGTAAATCATCCCTGCAATTTAGATTTCGTCCTGGCAGTGAAGGCAACCCATTCTGAATAGTCTAGAAAGACTGTACAGCTGGTTCATCCTCATTTGAAATCATCATTTCATGAAAGTGAGAATTTCGAACCCTTGATTCTTTCTCAGAAATATTTGACCAAGGGTGCTTGGAATCTGCACCATATGTGCACACAATCTTGACTCAAACGTTATGATTCATATGGCGTCGATCGTGTGACTGCCAACCAATAGATTTCTCGTTCCAGTTTGACAGAATATCTGGAGGAGAAAACCTCCAATCGAAGTGATGTTTGTTCCAGTTTGACAGTATATCTAGAGGAGAAAACCTCCAATCGAAGTGATGTTTCTCCCATGTTTACCACAGTTAGGATATCAAGTCATTTTGGAGAATACACACCTGCGAACAGAGACAGATTACTATAAAACTATCTCCGGACCCTGGCAAAATAAACTATGTTTCCCCTCCTCCAAGAAATTCCTCGAAGAATTCCAAGCGATTCCAGTAGGTCCACTTACCTTACAAACTCATACTACTCGCATCCCCGAAGGGATTCTGTGTCCCACTAATGCTTACCACTTTCTTGCATCTGTTTGTTCCATTCGTCACCCAACTTCTGTTTACATTACGTACCCATTTCGGAAGCCAGAAAACCAGCAACACCTAAGTGAATGTGGTTTACGACAGATGCTGTGACGCAGCCTGTGTAATGTGCCCAATGTTCAAAGCATCCGGTAAGGGGTTTTAGCCGTCGTGGTTGCTGTGAACGCACCTTCAAACCGCATTGCTCTCCCGTGAGAGGGGGGGTGAAGAGAACTACTTGTTAATAGTCTTTTGTGAGTCACTGCTGCTTCCGCCCATTAAATTTGTTAAAATTTCAAACCACCATGCTTTCCCTGGCTTTTTACTTTGTCTGACTCTTAGAAAAGTTGTAAACAGACCAGACCAACGGTAATTTGACTGCACAGTAAATTTTTGGGCCGTGTAGCCATAACGGAGCCTCAGAGTGAACAATAAAATGTGGAATTGGGCAATATGTGGAGGGCAGTTGTTTTAGTGATAGACTAGTGGCAACCAATTAATGCAAAAAAATAATTCATTTCGTTAGAACGGTGTCAACAGGATCCTTTCTTTGTGGTCAACAATCGGACTCAATCGTTTTTAGAACATTCGTTGTAGACACTTTGCTTCTACTGTAGGTTACAGTGAAAGGCTTCGAACGCAAAGTGATCCTTCTTGGATATCCATGAAACCATTATTGAGTCACGAGGAGAAGCTCGTACATATCGCTACAGATCTGGAACCACAGGACGATTATTTTCTTAGGCCTTGACCAAATCCTCGAACAAAAGTCCACTTCGAATCGAAAGTATAATCGTCTAACAGAAGGATATCCCTCCATTTTATCAGACGGTATGTTTGATTTTCTCGAGTAAAGAGCGCTCAGCACACTGAAAAATGTCGACTATCGGTGTGAGCGTTGAATCGACCAGCCATCGTTGGTGATAATCGGTGGATTTGAACCACCAAACCTGGTAACTGTAATTGCTATTCTACTCCCCTAACGCAATAGAAAAAAACAGGCAAATGGCACCTATATTCTGTAGTTTCTTTAATCCTAGGAAAGATTCAACACTCTGCAATTAAAAGTTTGCTCTGCTTTTGTTCCTTAACCTTTCTCAGTTGTGCAATATTTGCGAGGAATGCAGTAAAATTGCAGTCGGTGAGTTTTGCGGCTAAGTTTTTACTGGGTTTACGTTTCCGAAAGTGTTGGTTTGTGTTTTTTTATGGATATCCCAAAAGGATATCACCAATAAACTGTTTAGCGTAAACCATTGAAAATTGGTCACTAATGCAAATGAATAGTGCGGCGAGCCCTTGTTAACAGAGAACCAGAAATTACGGACAGAGTCACTGAAAACGTCGTAGTTTTTTCCTACCTGAACTCCGGAATCGAACCACGTACTAAGTGCACTTTAAGTACACTTTAAGTACCATTAGGTGGAGGGTGACACTAAACCTGAACGCATAATCACTGGGTTGAATTTAGACAAGGACAGTAAAGATTGAGATAAAAAC
The DNA here is from genome assembly GCA_003604175.2 of Clonorchis sinensis. Classification (NCBI taxonomy): domain Eukaryota; kingdom Metazoa; phylum Platyhelminthes; class Trematoda; order Opisthorchiida; family Opisthorchiidae; genus Clonorchis; species Clonorchis sinensis. The sequence continues at coordinate 216,081,997 of CM030369.1, forward strand.
GTTCAGACACGAACGAGCTGAAGTTCGGTTCTGACTCCATAAATGAGGTGAATTGATTATAAACATCTCAAGCTAATCATTCTGAACTTTCAGAGAAGCACAAGGGAATGAAAAATCCTGAGGTAAAAATCAGAACTTTCAAGGTGTAAAATGCATGCCAAAACACAGGATCACCTCCGAGATTCTGGCCAACTTATTTTGCGCACATAAATAATCATCATACAACAAAACTAGTTCGTCCGCATAATTTAAATCCTTTATTCTTTCTTCAGATGTGATTTTGAGATCTACATTCAGGCTGTCTTGGATTTTGCACTTCGTGGTGACGTCAGTGACCGAACCGGACAAAAATGGAGAAAGGAGAAAAATCCGATGAACTTGACTAATTGTCAGGAAGCTTTTGGATATTTCATTGTGTACCCTAATCAGACCGGAAGTGTGTGGATAAAAGGTATAAGAAATGTATACAAACATCAAGGTTATTCCTTTCTGGCCAAGAATGTTTTGTAGAGCAAATTTGCCAACAGATTCAAGGTCCCCTTTAAAGTCGAAGAAGACCACGATTGCCGGTTTGTAGTATGAGTAGCTCGTAACGCGCCATGATGCTGATTCCCATTAGGGATGAAGCAGCTGTATAGTCCTTCTCAGCTTTTCGGCATAGACTGGCTGCACTTACAGGAAGAAATCATCAATGAAAACTTCCAAAACCTCCTCATATTAACAGGTACCAACTCTCCTTTATGTGGAGCACGTGCTACGCAATTCATGCCTATTTATCTATGTCCGCGCGTAGGAGGGATTTTCAGACACCTCTCAATTTGCTTCCTACCTACTGCATTGACACTGATTCGTTTTTGGAAAAAGTGAAGGCTTTCCTTAATTGAGCGAAATCAGGCTGTGATTTTAAAACATACGTGCCCAGTAGATTATAACAGCATTTGGCCGAAAGAACTCGAGGAAGTCTAGTAATTAGGGCGCGAAATTACTAACTGGACTGTCTGTGGTTTGAACCCAACGCCGACACCTGGATTACTTTTGCCTAGGCTTGGACTACCTGGCAGTATCTCGATCTTAGTGGCTCCTTCGGTGACACAGCGGCTGAACACACAAAAAATGTTACAGCTGAGGGATTTTCAATATTTATTGGCCCAGAATTCGTCTGAATTGTGAGCGCGCGAATAAATCTTGGTAGAACAGTGTGAAGAAGGGACCGGCAACACGTAAAGCCTACTGGGGAAAAAAACGGCTGCAAACCAATTCACAAGCTAATAAACATGGCACTATTTGAAACATTGCAATTTAAGGGGTCGGACAATCAATGCTTTTTTATTTCAACCCGGGAGAAACCTAGAGAACACCTGATCAGACTGAAAAGAGCCGGAACAGATTCAGTGACCTTAAACAACAAATTGAAATGAAGGTTTGGAAGCGATCAATCGTTGTTCTGAACATAATCGCGAATAGAATAAAAACGAGTGAGTTCGAAAGAACATACAAAAGTTTTATACACTCGGGTTAACAGATCCTATACAGGCTAGTCCTAACGATATGGGAGTCAATCTGAAGCCTGAACAAGGTCTGAGAAGCAAAATGTGGGCTACCATGAAAAAGGTCTTAGGCGCAGTTGATCCGACTCATAGTGTCCGTGAAGGCGGAAAAGAAGAGAACCTAGATAACATTTTGATGTCTCTCACTCTTCTTAAGAAACAGGGAAGACTGATGTGTACAGTGTGCGTTATACTGTGGCCGTTTGGTGCAACAATCTTCAAAGGTTTTCAGAGTATCATGGTATGTCCCATTGTCAAAGGGTCGCCAAAAGGCAAAGATACTCTATCAGGACCTGCGGGGACACCGAACTTCACCCAGAATACTATATCTCACTTCACCAGCTCGGAAGCAGCGGCATTCCAAAACAAACCTCAAAAACGTCAACTAGGGCACTACAGCTTTGATAAACAGACTGTGAAACGTTGTTGAAATCCAACGCTTTCTCTATTGTTTGCAACAATATCTGCCTAGACACAAAGTGTGTGTGTGTAGTGGGGTAAAATTTCGTGCAACAGGAATCATACGAACTAACTGCTACCTATCAGGATAATTTGTGGACAAACATGAACTAAACAAACAAGCAGATAAAAAAGAATGTGGGCACTGAGTTCGTTCAAAGCGATCAGAATCAGGACGACCAGTGTGTCGTCTGGTAGGATGGTTGCCGAATGGGCAGACAAATGAATTTTCCGGGGAAAGTGATCACAAAATCTTTTGCTGGTTTGACGAGTAAATGATGACAGTTTATTTCCCTACACTTAACTTTTAGAATGCCGGTAAATAGTCGAGTCTTTGTGCTCTACGTCTTTATTTGTTTTATGTGATGGTGTTGGTTGATCAGACCTTCGAAAATGAATGTTTTCTACACAAGAAAACTATCGATAACAAGTGTCCTTATGATTTCGACCTTGGAAAATCCATCTTCTTCCCATGTACACCGCAGCTCCTGCGTACATTTCGTGCAAATGTACCTAAACTTGTACCGCTTATTTTGTGTGACGTGTTTTGTATGTAGTATTGGCCCATTTCCAAGCGATAGATAAAAACTGAAAGGTTCCAGTTGCACCTCGAAAATCTGCTTGAGCGCAAGTTTGTATTCAAGGTCAACCTGTCAAACAAGCCTATCGGTTCCACAATTCAATCACCTGTAGAGACGTTCATCTGGTTGAATGAAATGAAAAAAGAAGCATAGAGATCGGTTGGAAACAGGGGCGTTGGGTTTATTTAGCTCTGCTTATCGATTCGATTCCTGATAATTGGACGAGAACAAAGCATTGGGCAATTCTATATAAGTTGCTGTCTACCAACCTAATCTTTTTAATATGTCTGGTGCGTACACCGTTTTTTTAAATGTGGAAGATTGATCAGTCTGTCTATTTCTCCGGTGATTTTTCAACACCATTCACTAATTTCATTCGTCCAAGTTCTAACTAAAACCTCTTGAAGGTGGAAAGTTCTTTACTGATTAGTCGCTTTGTTTGTAGTTGAGACATTGAACTTAGGTGCGTATAGCATTCCAGCAAGTGTCTCACGTCATCTTAATCCTTGTGAATCAGCTATGACAGTTTACCTGAGACAGCCCATCAGTCAAGTTTAGAATTTTTCGTCGACCCAAACGCGGTCCTTTTAGTTCCAAGCATATGGACCTATTAATCACGTTGTCCTGACCTTCCTAATCTACAAAGAAGGCAAGGTATTTCCGTCCGATCAATTCAGATTTTATTCCTGGTGGGGTGCGTATTTGGCAGACTGCTTACAAAAGAACGGAATGGTTTTCGTCAAACTGATTGTTAATTACATGCCAAATGAATTCCGATTACTATCAGAAATGAAACCCATACAGCGAAATACGCTCATTTTCAAACAAATTTGGTTTGGCCTCTCTCTGTGTGCAAATGAGTGTGTTTCTCTAACTTCGTGCAATTTAGTTTCAAGTAGGACATAAGGCTGCCGGAAACTCGGGGACTGCGCCTATTTGATGAGCCCTAAGAAGGGCGAACCCGGTCGTGGGCTGTCGAAAATTTTTCAGCAACCTTATGAGTAGTGCATTACGAAACCCACACAGCTTAAAATACTCAAATCCATAGTCGTACATTCTGTTGGCTTTTTCACGTCACTAAGCCTAGTGCTAGACATGAGTCGCTATTTGTCGTATATTGTCGATGGGTTCTGTACAAATAGGAACTCAGTTCATGTAGAATGAGCTGGGGAACATGCCTGGGTGTAAGCCTGAACCACCCGCCGGACGGACTCGATACCAGCTGAGTTACTGAGGATACTACGTGAAGTCACCTGAACTTTCCAGGTTATTCGGCACGCGTTCACTTACGAGACAAACGAAAAAGGACTGCCTAATGGCTGATATCACTCGGGCAAAAGCCAGTATACAGGACGAAACATGTGCTGACAGGCCTTAAAGGAAGAACTCCAAAACACGGGAGGTGAATAAAAGGTCGGCATTCGAGGAACCCCAAATTTCATTTCAGAATAATATGGAAGCGTAGTTTAGTTAGTTCTATTACTTTGGACAGCTAGTCACTCGCCGAAAAGGCAGCCAACAGATAGGATATTTGTCTTTCGTGGAAACGATCCCTAGGTATCACCCGTTTCTAGAACTCGTTTTATCTGTCGATTTACTGCCGACAGATTCTGAACTTGCTTTACTGTGGGAAAATGTTAACTTATTTTGTACGAAGACTCACGAATGTCAGCATCCATTAGCTCACGTTTAGGTGCCATAAAGTGGTGAATACCTCCACATCAGCTGCTCCATCTTGGAATCTAAAGCGTTCTTGTCTTGTTGGTCACTTTTCAGTAGCTTAGTCCAGCTACCTGGAAAGTAATCGATTGCTTCAGTGATAGCTGTCACCTATCAGCTATCAGCTATTTACACTACCATGGTTGGGTTGCACAGCGCTCCGTGGGTTTTTGACGAACTTTGGATCCGGCCTTCCATAGGAAAGTCTGAAAAACAGTCTTGAAGTGGATAAACCAATTATGCTTTGCGCTGCATCATTCTTGGCCTACATTAAACCATCATTCTGCCATTGACCACCTCTTTCGAATCAGTAAAATGCACCAGTCCCTGTTGTCGAACTGTCTTGATGAAAGACAATGCATTTTGATTCATCGATCGGACATCAATTCAAGACGTGTGCTATCATATCATCACGTGTCCACAATACCATGTCCGATGATGACCGAGCCTAATCGCAGTCGTGAACTGCCCAGTCACGATCCTTTCTAGATCCGGCAGGGCCGTCACTTTTGACAGTTTGTATATCATCATGCTTGCTTGCTTACGTTTTCCCCTTCCACACCTGTCCTACACTTGACAGATGTGTTCGTGCTCCGCTAAGCGTCATGATGTTATCGTGAATACGAGTGCAGAAGATCGCCAGAATGGAGGATGACTGAGGCTGTGTCTAATATGGCTAGGTGAAAGTATGGACGTGCACAACATTTCAACACAAATTTAGTTGATTGTTGCCAGCCAGTAACGATGAACTGTGCGCAGATGTGTGACTAAACGGGACTGACTATTCGGACTGGGGTTATTTTATTGGGGCGATTCGTGAACAAAGACAATTTATGTGTACAGTAAACCGGAACAATATAGGAGGAGATTCTCCTAATCTGTTAGAAACTGTACATTTTACATGTTTTATAAACACATAATCAGTTGGGTAGAAAAACCGGCCTTACATCTGGCTGACTTTGTTTCAGATTCCTCTGGATATCAGGGCTCTTGTTAGAAAGTTAAACTAGGAATAACCCTAAATGATTGCTACTCTTTCCTGTATTCTCCAACAGATAAAATATGATATAGCTGCTCACTAAATGTACTGTGCTTGTGAAATGTGTGAAGCTGCATAAATTTGCCTTTGGGAGAATGCTGAGAGTATTGTGGCGTTAATTAAAGCTGACGTGATCACAATAGGCGGGAAAATGCATTTGCATAAAAGAAACTACTCACAAGGTTGCTAAAAACTCTTCGACAGCCCACGACCGATTTATCCCTTCTTGGGGCTCATCAGGTGGACGCAGTCCCCGAGTTTCCTTTAACCTTATGTTCTAACTGAACCCAAATTGGATTGAGTTCGACAAGCACACTCATTTGTATTCCAAACGTAGGAATTTTTTTTACCATTTTGCTGAAAATTATTGAGAGCCCACCAAACAAAATACATCCCTGTAGGAAACTGTAAATCCTGTAGTGATGCTCAAAACAGAATTTCGTCCTAAGTGGAAACCCTTCAAACTCGACGTCTGGCTGTCCCCTTTTTTAGGGCAACCTGTTGTTACGCTAGACTGACTAGGCGTCAATGGCAACTAGAAAAAAGTGCAAGTTAATCAAAATGCTAAACAACCGCCGAACGGTTAATTGTTCAAGTTACGAAACAGAAGGTCGCGAGTTCCAAAGCCCTCGGAGTTTTGTGAGATACGCACTGTTGACGATTCCCAATAAAAATGAATCAGCTGTACGGTGGTTCTCGGCTTTCAATGACAAGAGGAAATATCAGTGGGAAATTGGTAGAAAATCCTGAGGCTATTTAGCTGCCTGGAATGACCCTTGGAAACACCCTGTTCAGATCATGATGACTTTCCGAATGTGCGCTGATTGAAAGAATGCCTCTGGTTTTCATTCACGGCAGCTCACGTAGTTACCCCTGTGGCAACTGGTTATTCATTCGACTATTAGCTAAGCGATAACATATCACTTGGTCGTCTAGTCACCGCTGATACCACAAGGGACTTCGTGAACCACGAATCTGGAGGAAATCTGTGGTCTATCGGGAATGACGGTCTACAGTCAGTCTGAGTTTTAAACTTTTGCATTGTGTAGGGAGAAGTGTCTATTCTGACCATCACTAGTCTAGTAACTGGTTTCTATACATGCATGTATTTCCTTGTTCTTTCCATCCAGAAAAACGCTGACCCGTTGGTAGTGCCCAGCAGTTAATGTGCTGTCATCGTGTTTTACGGACATGATTCACACTGAAGGTGTGTAGCTCCCGTCCTTTGCCAGCATTGCTGAACCAGTTTTGATTTCAAAAGCATGGAACTCAGAAACTATCTTGCGAGTATCCAGTGGGTTCAAGAGGCTACTGGTGAGTAGTGCCACTGACATGAAAAAATGATGGTCCTGAAGGTCGAGAGAGGCTTATTCTTTCGTCACAGACATTAGAATTAGTGGCTGATTTAATAGGAAAACGTAAATTCAACCAAAATCATTTACAAGAGATTTTCTAGCCAGTTTCTCTGGATACGTTTCCAAGAACTAAGGGAATTTATCGTTACGTTTATGTAAATTAGTAAATAAGTGGCCGAATCCGGCCACACAAGCTGCGTCTTAAAGCAAAAAGAGTTTCTCTGTACACCAATTGCTCTGAGGCTGGCAGTTTAAAAATTGCACCCAGATGAAAAGTGATATGCGTTTGCACGGTAGGGCCAAGTGGCGGGTTATGGGATACTGATTAGTAGATCGGCAGATTCACTGTAATCTTGAAATGGCACTAAAGGTTACGGGTAAGATTCGTGAACAGTAGTCACCAATCAGGTCACACAGTTCACTACTTATCATAATAACTGAACTATGGGTTTCGGTCTAACTAGATGGGCAAAATCGAATTGAGTTTCACAACTAAACCTCGTGACGAAATCATAGGATTATCAGTGCTTCTCACCAGTAGTCCATCACCGGAAGTCCTGAATGATTTGTGATCAGCAGGTGACAAATATTACCAGAAATCAAGTCGAAAATTACCGTAGATATTACTATGATGGGTAGGGTTACAAAACCGGAATTGTAAAATGGGTGCAACAAAATTTCTCCGTGAAGGACTCTCACCGAAAAAAGTTTCTCTGATGTTTTTCTGTCTTTTTCCTTTGTTGTGACTTCAATGAATGTAGTAATGCCGTCTGACCGAGCCACACGATTCCTATTGCAGGGCAGCCTCTGGCTCACTTTTTGTGTCCTATATTTTCGTGCGTTTGCATTTTTGCTACACGAACGTTCGTCATGGATTTGAATTTAGATCAAGACCATAACTTTGCCAGTCCAAAATCCTTACGAGGCGGAAGAGAAGCCATTGTTCAAGTATGAGGGACATGTGAAATGACGCATTCTCCTGTGTGAGTAGTCGAACCTATTGGCAATGTGTGGCACTATTAAGTGTTCGAATATTTTGACGTGGTGCACTACTCATAAGGTTGCTGAAGACTCTTCGACAGCAACCTTATGAATAGTGTTTTACGTCTATACATGTATCGTGATTTCTCAAATGTTGTACCAACTCTAACATAAGGCAGCCTGGCGCAGTACATTCAGCTGCTTTAAAACGTCATAAACAAGAGATTCAGCTGGGTTCCAGACGAGTACCCCGCAAAACCAAATTGCTTGCAATTCAGTATATTTTGCTATGTTCGAATGTTTAATTAGACGCCTCAGAGTCCCAGTAGCCACTTAGCACCGATAATTTGCTTATTTCCTGAAGCTGGACGACATACAAGTGAACTGAAAGCTCGTCAGATTAGTGGGTAATGTGGTTCTGAAATGCATTCAAACGACTCACAAGGCAGCAAAACTCTGTAATTCGATAAAACAGAGAAAAACATAGTATTCACTACTAATTTCCCATACTTAAATACATAGACAAAGTGGCTTTTGAGAAACCGCCACAATTTTTCGGCACGACGGTGATGTGGAAGTAAGGTCACTTCCAGGCAGAAATCAATGAACTCTTCCTCCTTCGTATATTGATACATGCCAGCTAGTACAGTGATAAAAAACCAAAGAACATTCTGTTGGGTTCCATCTGGCAGTCCAACTTAGACCAGAATAGCAGACCATTCATCGTGTGGACTTTTGTGTGAGATTCTAGACGGAAGGCCTACAGTTGTGCTAGTTTGTGTCTTAAGGACCTAATTTGTAGGGACATCAAGTGCAACTAGTCAGTTACAAGCTGCACCGATAGGTCGGCAGAAAAGAATGGTTCGTATTTAGTGCAATAACTGCGCTTTCTTGCACGTGCCGATCGTAATGGGGCTGCCTGTCGCCCTTAAAAATATCGTTACAGTTCCCGATTGTAGCGCAACTGAAGTTTGTTGGTTTTTGCGAACAAATGCTGAAAAAATTCATCGTTATATTAAATTTTGCATCAGTTGTTGGTACACTAGGAAGAGGTGCAAGTATTTGGCAGCAAAGTGCTTCCTAATGACGCAAATTTCCAGCTGCTATTTGATGAAATTGTTTTCATCGAAAATTTTATTCGGATTGAAAAGTTCAAGCAGTTTGAATAGTTAAACTACAGATTAAGTATCCGGTGGAAAATGTCTGTCCATGTAAGAATATCAAAGTTTTGGGAAGATAACTCTTATTACCAAGGGAACTCTATGTCACATTTCCCAATACTGTGGGACCCTAAAATCTAGATATTCCCCCAACACAAACTGCATTATTGGAAGAAAGCATTCACCACAGTTGATTTCTATTCATTAAAGGCTGCTGTTACCTCTTGATACAAAACGTAATATCCCTTCGTGACCGCGGCATAACTGGACTAGAGAGTGGAAAGTAGCTGGCTGTAACATGCTCCCAGTATAGTGTAAAATATTATACATATATATATGTATATATATATATATGATCACCAGAACAGCAAGCAAAACCTGCAGTTTAAGTTGACTGAGACATGTACGCGCCCAACTAGCTTCTACCAAGAGGAAGCTCTGCTTGCAATTTTAAAATGTCCGCGGGGGACAGGCAAAATGACGACGCCTGTCGTCAAAGTGAGTGCTGTGGAATATTTACTTCGCCCTGTTCGCGATTTCCTGCACAAGGTTAGAAAATGTACGTATAACGCAGTCGTTCCCACTGGCGAGCATGCTGTCACTTCCTAATCAGACCGCCGTGCCAAAGTTTGTCCGGATTTGAACGGTGGGCTTATGCCGAGTAAGCTTCACAAAGGACGTTGACGACGTCTTACTTCGACATGATTCGCAAATGCGTTTATTTCGTTGCTGTTTAGGTATGTTGTTGTTGATCGTTTTCCATAAAGACCTGAAGCTGTTTGTAATAAGTCCCTGCCCCCCGTTTTGCTAGCCAGTACAGCAGTTGAGCAGCAGCACCTGTAACTGGCGTACTGCTGTCGATGATAAGATTTATAAAAGCTAACGTCTCAGTTACACTTGGATTTTTCTGTACCATACACCCATAGAAAATTTCCGTTCTGCCAATCCGGCATAAACGTTTGAACGGAAATAGCGAATCGATATCTTGCGCTCATGTTGATGCACACTTTGTTCTTCCTGATGCAACGTCCATTAAACCGAAGCAGACACAGATCGCCAACTATGGGTGCCATTTTTGTAACACGCAGTTTCTTGCTACCGCAATATCAAACAAATTTTCAGCTCATTTGTTCGGTTATCACTCTTGGTATCATCAATTTCTTTGTCTGCTCCGCTCTAGTCACTGTCACTTGTGGAATAGCCAATGTCATCTTTGCAGTACAGTTATGATGGCTTGCATGGTGCATACCATATTCTCACGTCCAGGTACCACTTGACCAAATTTTCAAGTCTGGCATTCACCACCTCAGATGGCCCTGTGACTTTTATGTTGTGTGTCAAGACGGTTTAAACACGAACCATTGAGGTGCGATATTATCCCTGCTGAAGCTGAATGCAGCGGTTTCGTACTTAGCTGTCATGCAGACGGGTTTATCTTGACCAGAACAAAACACGGCATCAAACAGGTGAGCTTTCATTTAATCTGTTACGACACAAATTCGCCAACTAGAACCACAAAACAAGTTTGGGTAGTATGGACAATAGTTTTCAATAAAATGTAACAGGATAAGCACCAAGCTTGAGACACAGATACACGCTCTTTCCACCGCACAGGTAAACATTTACGTATAGTAGATGTGCCTGGAACGGGATTAGGGTAATCGCCCTAACTGGATCACAGAAAATCAAGACCATTGCTTTTACTCACTATGCTTTTGGACTTCAGCTGGCCTGGTGACTGCAAGCTACTGTTCAAAATTATGTCCGGCGCAAGAAGAAAAAACAATTTGAACATGTCCTCAAAACAGTTACAAACTGACTCGAATACCGATCAGAAACTAACCAAAAATGCATAGAAATGTTGTACCCCATGTGTGCTTAGTGTCAGTTGGCCAAGTTGCTGTTGATCTGTTCGCCGAGCCTGGCACGCACCTTGAAAACGTTTTGTTGTCATTCGAGGGGCATCGGTGCCCAACTGGACAGTTTGTACTACTTGTTTGAATTTACATAGTCTCCTGCTAATTTCCTCTTAATATGCTCTGCTAATTAGTTGTAGGTGTTAGGCGTTAGACGTCTTTAACAAATAATTTCATGTGAGTTCCGGTCTCGTCAAGTCCGGACTTTAATTTCGGTTGCACTGCGTAGCTGAATGACCTGGTGGAAGATTCTGTCCGGTGGATCATGTCTCACCTGTAGTTTCTACAGACCTAAACAAAGCGCAAAAATAATTCACACAGGCTTGTCACCTTTTGTTTGCATCAAAAAAAGAGGTTTTACCTTTCGACGACACTTTAAACGTTTATCCACTAGTTGCAGTCCAGCACATCCTTTTCGCTTGCATTTTAGATGATAGATCTTTAAGAACGGCGAGGTGCGTTGATCGTATGCTTCGATCAATCATTCCAATTCGGGTTGATCATGTGCCCAGTCGAACTTTCTCCCGTTCGATTACATCGTAGCAAGACACCGAGTACACGTAGTGAAAGAAAATCTATCCATTTGTCAAGCCTACACGCCAGTCCTCTCTGTAGTGGCTGGGCTTGAATTTCTAGATTCTTTCACTTGTTCCGTAGCTGAATCTAGTCGATACAACTTGAGTGTTTAACCACAATCTTTCTAGGGTTTTATACGCCGAGATAGGCTTTCATAAGCAGTCATATACTGAAGCATGTGTAGCCGCTGGTTTACTGTCTACGGCAAACAAAGCTGCAGATTTTCGACCACCAGTCATTGGATGGACCACTATGACTTCCTAGTTTGATAATGCAGGTGGTTGTTGATAAGGCGAGGAGACTCGGGAAATTGCAATCGGAATTTCGACCTGTAAATGAAACCAACGTGTGCTGAAAATCGATAAGCACGGTGCAGCCTTTCATCCTTAATGGGAATCATCAGCAGTGCGCATCTCACGAACCTCAAAAAGTTTCAGCGTACCCACGACCCTCACACTAGGAGTTTGAACAACTAACCAACGGCTGATCGGCAATGTGATTAGCCCTCATCTATGCAAGATATAATGCCAGCCATCCTTCATTCATGGGAATGATATCACGTGGTCACAGGTGTTGACTGCTTCCTCGAGCGACGACTTCACTGCTAATCGAGTGAGCTGCTTATAGATGGTTGGCAGCGTTAGGAGATTCGATAGTATCCAATGCAGATTTTGTACTGTAAGTGAAGCCAATTTGTACTAAAAGCCAAAAGGAACTGCACAGAAGTTTCACCCTTATTGAGAAACATCATCAAATTTCCCTTTACGCTATTTGTGTTTGGTATTCAAGATAGAACTTTGAACGGTAAATTGAAGCACGACCGTTCCAACCCAGGTTATCCTGGGTTGGAACGGTCAGTCGAAGCTCATGATGGATGTGGGTTTTTAGGATTACAACTTGTCTGATGGCAGGTTTGTAGACGTTCTCATAGCAGTAAAAAGCAGTGAACAATCAGATCCCGATGGGAACATGCAGTCCACTTTCGCGTGCGTCTCTCAGGTCGAGATGTGTTTTACAGTGACAGAAAATGGCTCCACAAAGTATGGTAAATACTTACCTGCCTCCTAGGCAGGTAAATTCACGAGCAAAAGTTGGGTAAATTTGGAATACCGTGGAAGCCGGTGACCTTGCAGTTCTCGAAAAAAGCTTAACTTTGAAAGGAACCAAAGTTTTGAACAAGGCAACGTTCATGTACTTAATTAGAGTTGCCAAGACCAGTGGGATTTTCACGGCAGACAGCTAAGATATTTACACATCGTTCAGCTGGTGCGTCAATGCACACAACTTCTGGGCACAATCATGTAAACGTGAATATAGTGGGTGTCGGCGTAATCAGTTGATGACTTGCTACCATAGTCATCATCATCATCATCATCGACAGCATGACATCAGTGTTCAACACCGATGCTTCGCTGCCGTACAACCATGGTTTATTTGAAAGTCTTATTGTGAAGAAAAGAATAAAGATGGACGGGGAGGGGACCTACTGCTGCCTTACTACAATCATTCCGAGGTGCCTACACCTCCAAACACTCATTCACACAATCTGGATAGAGCCTGACAACACGATCACCCACTGACATCGGTTGGCAGCCATATCTTGCAGCGTCTCCAACCAGGTGCAGTGGATCTCACGCGGTTCCCATCCTGGAAGGCGAGTAGCACCGACAGCACCCAAGCGTTTCGTGATTTCTTTCATACCCTTCTGCCAGGTCAAGGGTTGACCACCTCTCTGCTTACGCCACAGTCCCTTATTCGATAAACTCTAGCCAGGTGCCAGACCCCCTCACACACGCACACACCTAAATAAATGTTATCTAGAATCTGGGTTGCTTAATCCTGCCTAGGCTACTCACTGTCGCCTGCTGGATGAGTTCTAGTGTATCCCTATTGTTTCAAAATCCACCGCTGAATAATCTAACATCCACGTTGGCTTGTTTAATTAACACGGGCTTCGTTATCATATCAACAGCAACTGTCTTCTGGGACATATTGAGGTACAAAAGAAAATCAACAAGACAATCTACTGAAGACTTTTTAGTGTAGTAGTTCCATTTTGATGGGTTGTAAAACCTAGTTTGAGTCAGATATTTTGGCGGCATTCTAGCCAATAATTAGTACGTAGCCTAATAAGGGTTTATCGCCAATATGGTGGCTCCACTTAGGTTTTCCGTATGAACTTCGCACGAAATTCTTTAAGGAACTCATTCAATATGAACCTGAAGGAAACAGAATACACTTCAGGGGCAGTGAGGAAAACAGGATATGTTTTCATCCTTGATCCAGCTGAGGGGTTGACACGTCAGCTTTCGGGGTAGTGTTACTTAATTGACCGCCGCTTTTTCCCCCTGCGTGTTCAAGCAATCGCTTTTCTAGAAAGTGCGCCCAACGTAGTGGCCTATTTGATAAAACTCTGTGTTTGGACATACGGCTGATAGTCGCAACATGTCACGCGCATGTCTGCAACACAGGGGGAATAGGAGATGCGCACATTTCTTGTCCATGCCCTAGATCAGTATCGTCATGGAAAATTGTATTTCCGTTATGAGCTGTGTAGCCGTTCGTAACGGTCGATGGACTGCTCCATTTTGTAAGCTTTTGCTTTACTCTCGTGTTACGCAGATATCATTCATTAGTCGGTTCCTACGCGCGATTTATACACATATGCTAGTGAAACTAACGCTTCCCTTGAAGGTGAGGACGAAATCATTCCCCTTCCATGTAGTCAACATAAAAGAAACGAACAGTACAGCTTAGTACGTCAATATTTCCCAGTTCAGTGACATCAGCGGTTAACGGTTCAAACAACACTCCACGCAACATCGTGTTCCGCTTACTGAACTGGGGGAGAAAGTAACCTAGTTTCAGAGAGGTGCACCACTGGAGGTCCTTATCCTAATAGCAATTACCGTGGATAATCAAGAGCGAGTAAATTAGTGTTTAAACTGAGAACAGCAAAAGTTTCTAAAAAACGAGACGGCATAATCTATGTGACAGTTATTCTTGTTCTAAAAGATATGGGGTTCTGTTAGAAGAATGGCCATAAACTACACAAGAAATCGAAACCTTTCAAGAAGAGAATCACATACTCACCCTGAAATTTGCATACGCAACTGACAAACTCAAATCTCTACAATGGTCTAATATTCCGTAGTGCATGACACGGGTTCTCAGAAACGTATTTTTGTATCACCTTTGGTCACTGAAGTTTCTGGTTTTGATGGCTGTGTTCGTCTTTCGATTCGGAAGGAATTTGTTATCTAATGCAAAAAATCTTCACAAATTGTGACCTCCCTCCTATGCTTGATGTTCCATCATTTGCTTTGCCTGCCGCGTAATACCAATCACATTTCGCTGATATTCCCTTTTATAGCAAAACATTCGACAGTGACCTCTGGAAAAAACGAGTTAAAGGTAATTCCTCTCGTAATATGATATTTTCTAAGGCATAGCTTGAGAGCTTGAGACGAGAAAATTCGCATGATGCCTTTGGGTAATGATGACAAGCCCGAAAAACAAGGCGTTTCAAGTTTCAAGGGATAGAAATTCTAGGATGCTTAAAATGTACAATCATCTGGTAAAGATAACCAACACAGTCGTCTACTTACCAACTGCCTGCTTTCACAGTCCCGAGACCCAGTCTGTTTGTCTCAAATACGGATAAGCCGAGTATGAGGGAGACCATAAGCATGGTTGAGAACTGACACCGCACAACAAACAGTGGTAATCGGAATTGTGTCAAATCACAAGCCGAGCGCAAGAACTTCATCTGTAGGTTGCGTAAACCATGAAAGCATCCAATGTGCCACGCAAAATTGCTCGGTTATGTGTGCTTTTTAGTACGGAAAACTCCTTGTTCAAGGATTGGCAGAGTGCTGCGATTTGCTTGGGGACAGAAATATCTTTAGCGGACTAGACCGCCTGCAGATGTCACCAGTCATGTACAACACATATGGCAGGAGGGGTTTACATAGAGTTTGTTGACGGCTCCGTAAAGGTGCGGTGTATGAAGTGTTACGCCTGTGGTGGCAATTTAATTACAGATTATACACCCACGTAAGGGCACTTGTATGCCTGCCTAATAAAAACACATTGCTGCGACGAAGTCTGTGCAATCGTTCGGGTTGTTGCGACGACTGTGGCGTATTGGACTACAGAGTTATTTGGAGCACCCAGATTATACAACGATAATTCGAATGTACAACCTATAAAACCCATAAAATATACCTCCGACCAGGTGTGGTACAGTGTTATTCCAAGAGGTAGGCACGTGCACTCATACACACATACACAAAAATGACGGGAGGTGGTTGTCTGTAGAACGGAGGACGCCTGACGACAGCCAAATTATTAGAGCAGAAACTATTCCACCAGATGTGTAAGCGCTGTTAATCTGGACGAATAAGTGGACAAGGAGGTGGGAAGCTGTCGAAAGTTCTGTAAAACTTGTGCGTGAATTATGCTGGAAGGGTTGGTGTCTCAAAAGTTTGATTGCAGACCACGTCGATACGGTTGTCTGAGGTTTTTGTCGGAATGAACTGGATTAGCAGCACTGTGATATTCAGAGGTTGTGCCCTACGAGAAAGGACCAATCGGCGCCCAGCTAACCGCGATGACATGATTGGCTGATGTAGTCTGACGGGTCGGCGGCACTGCACCGAGAAGAATTCTTTTTTGGTTCCCACAGAATTGGCTTTCTTTGCTAACATCAGACACTAATGGCAAAAACCTATTCGCAGGTATGATCAGTGCAAACTAGATGGAAAAATATCTTTCTGACAGAAATGACGATCAACCATTGCGTGTTTTTGCTGGACCTGTTACGTTTAGCTGACCGACAAACTGTCATTGACAATTCCTTTAGACAACTAACAAGTGTATATGGCTGAGTTGTTCGTGAAGAAAATGAAATGCGCGCTAAAAACTCTAGCGGAGAGATATATATAGAGTGCTACTGTGATTGTTCAACAGTTCCCAGAACCTTGTTTTTATGTAAATGAGGGTTATCTAAGGGGATTGCCAGCGCAGTAAACGGTAGCCTGCCGTATTTTGAAAAACCAATTAATCAGCTGTGTTGTTTTATTATGTATCTACGACTCCATACTTTGTGTCTTTGCTCAACTGCGGACGAATATCTGTACCCACGGTACAAAAAAATCAGTGGTTTTATTCGTTATTGTCCATCCGTCAAACGACAAATAGTCTCCGCAGAAAGAGAGGAAGTCACAAGAACCTTCCTTCTTAGAGGTATTTACTCGAAGAGTTGGTCAAAGCAGGATCAATGGCCTTAATTGTGTGACCAATCAACCGGTCGTATTGAATGGCATAACTCTGAGCTAACGAAGGAAAGTTCGCAGGTTCAGTTCCCCATAGAGATTCATGAAGTGTGCGCTGGTGAGTATTCCCCACAACGATGAAGCATCTGCCGAGCGCTTCTCTGCTTTTCAGCAAGTTGTGTTCAAGTAGGACATAAGGCTGACGGAAATTCGGGGACTGTGCTTAGCTGATGAGCCCCAAGAAGGGCGAAACCGGTTGTGGGCTGTCGAAGAGTTTTCAGCAACCTTATGAGTAGTGTAGTACATCTATGAATCCAAATCACCTAAGCACGTATATTGGACACACAAAGCTTATGTTAAGTTGTCATTTGACTTCAAGGCTGAGACAGTTTGTGCATTTGATGTGATAGTATCGATGGTTAGCATCGTTGGAGAAGTCGAGTTATGACACGCGTATCAAAGTTTCTGACGTTTCGGGAAGCCGACCATCAAGCTGTAGCAAGCAGATACTCACAAATTTACCGAGGTAGTGTGTTCAATCTGTGAGGGATTGATATTCCGGTTAGAATCAATCAATCCTGGCAAAAGTTTAGCGTGTAACGCACTCGGCAGTTGTTACAATTTGCACCTTGTCTGACGCCTAAAAACTTGGGTCTAAGTTAGCGAAGGACACTCATTTGGTTTTCAAGAGAGACCCAACCGAATCTCTCGCTTGCGATAAAGAAGAATATCATAAAAGACAGTTTCAGTTGGGTCTCCCATAAAAAGCTAAGTTCGTACAATTTGGATTCAACTGCTGCACGAAGGCCACCCCATGTTTCACTTGGCATTATATTAGAGGTATCCGTATATATATATATATATGTATATCCCAATATGTACCACACTAATCACAGGTGCGGAAACTGTAGTGGGCTGTCCAAGAGCTTTCTTTGGCGTACTATGTCAAGAAACGGTCTGGTAACAACCGATTCAGCTTAAACGGCCCTGCTCACGAAAAAATGAAGACAAAAATCAAACCACCAATTATTCTGAAAAAGCAGCAGACAGCGCTCCACAGGTGAGGACCCTGGGTAGCTTCCTGTCTAATTGGACCTCTGACATTCGTCAATATTCCGTGACAATGAGTCAGTACACAGAATCCCAGTGGATTGATTGGTATCAGGTAAACTTAGATGTGCTTGGAGAAGGCACAAACAGAGTGTACCATTAGTCCTCTTCCGTAATAGACTGGTGATTCAGGCTGAAGTCTCTTCTGCTTGTCAGTGGACTTAGATGATCATACCAGTCAGCCAAATATGGCGGACTGTCGTCTACATAATTTTACCAAGGAGGTTAAATGGACCGAAGAACCAAAGCTGATTGCGATCGCTCTTTAGAGAAAAGAAAGATGGTGTGTGTGAGGAAGAGAGAGATGGAGAGAAAGTTCAACTATTCTTGTGCCCTAATCACCACTCCTTTTAGCTGCGTCATAGTCACGTGTCCACCTTCGGACAGTTACATAGATCATCAGTGCGATTGGAGGTTTGGCACGTCCATCAAACGTACGAATGGTTGCTGCCACATTATGCTATCCATTGCAAGCTGTCAAACAGTTGAATTTGATCTGCAAGCCAGCTGACTCATGAAGGCAGATAAGACGTCGGTCTTGTTGCTATGCTGCCTTTGAAGGACAACGCCCTAACTACATCAGACTAGAAATATACGACAGGCTCGCAAAGTCACCAGGTGTTTGCTTGTGTCCGCCGGCTGCGGTCAGCAGACAATTGCCAGGTCGAAATGAAAACAGGCTATCACGATGCATGTTTTAGCTGAGAGATAATTCAATAGAAACGTAGAGTTACACGTGGCATTTCGACTAAAATCCGATTTGTGATGGGTTGAACCAATGGGCTCCGTTTTGTGAAGTTCACCTAACCAGTATTATCCTAAGCGATAGTTATTCTACCTAGCTGGTAGTAAAGAAACTCAGTTGTATCCAGCTTTAAACTAAAAGACGAACAGTTACTTTCTTTTGCATACAGTAGTATAACTTATTAGATCATGGCCAACTAAGTTACTGTGACGACCATCTGATGAAGTCAAACAGTCATGCCTGAGTAACATTGTTTCTGCTCTTTACTGCATATAGTCCCTGAGTAAAGATGGCGATGGTGGTATATTGCCCCAACACTTCTAGCCACATGGATAAAAAGAACACAAGACACGGTAGTAGTTGCTATTCGGCAAACAAGATAGAGAAGTCAAGGTCAGGTTCTTGCGTGCGCAAGCTCCAGCGGTCCCACGAGCACTGAATACTCAGCTACTTGCTCCAGCAGTGTTCTACGCACAAGTATGGTGGTATAAGGTGGTTGAAATCTACCAAGGAGCACAACCCTTCTCTGCTGAATATAGCTCCGATTTTTCAAGTCTTCTCGCTGCCAGCTAAACATCCAGTGGACTAGCTCAAAGGTACTTTATTGATAAATCGATAGAAAGAGGAAATCCACATTTTAGATTACAATAAAAGCAAGGAGGGGGAAGTAAGCAAGCTCATGAGAAGACCCCAGATGTGCAAGGTTCGAGGACAAAAGTAAGTGAATTACTGTTGCGACAAAGGTGGAGCGCTGTCTCGATGGGATCAGGGAAGTTCGTTAGAAATACTCAGAAAAATCGCTAACGCAAACAGTGCCCAATCGATTCTCAAGTTTGTCTTAGTAGTTGAGGTTTCCGATTTCGAGGGCCCATTCTAACCACAAAGAAGGTGTTTAGTTGTGTCAGCTATATCTTGCCTCACTCTCAGTGCATTGCCTCAAGCCCAGACATTCTCCCTACTTTTAGGAGGGTCGAGTTTCCGGTTTCACTAGAGCCCTTTAATATTTTACTTGCTTCGATATGGCCTCCTCTTCCGTGAACAGACCAGTTCTGATGTTCTGAGTTCACCTTCATGAGTGAGGCCCTCAAATTTAAAAAGACTTCTAAAAATCTGGATCTAAAGGCACTCCAGCCTTCTGTCTTCTTATTTATAACTAAGGCTTCAAGCCCAAACCCAATATATCGGACAAAATATCAACATCATGTCACCTGAGCGAAATACACCTATACAAAACGTTTAGATCAGAGTGATCTGCCTCAAAAGAACTCACATGTTCCAGCAGCCGAGACCAATGTAAACCAGTAGAAAGGACAAGAAAGAATACTGTTCTTGATGGAACACATTATTCGAAAGGTTTTTGGAAACTCGTCGACAACCCACTACAGGTTTTGTCCTTCTTGTGGTTCATCGGCTAGGTACAGTCACTGAGTTTCCGGTAAATTTATGTTCCACTAGACTTCAAATTGTACGCAATTAGCGAAATACAAATAAAGCTAGTGGCAATGGGGAACTCGACTGAATCCAAGTCGATTCGCTCGGTTATGATATTTTTTTAACCGAACTCGCCGCACAAAGTCAGTCTCGTGTTAACACGATATTCGAGATGCTGCGGTACAGTTTCCTAGCAAAAAGCGAGAGAGTCAGCTGAATCAGTCAGTTACACCTCCAGATGACTGCAGCTTACTTTACAAGTGAATGTATTTCACCAAGGAAGTATAGTTGTTTTGTGGAAGCATTTGTTGGGATTGTGTCCGTCAGACAAGATGTTCTCTCTAAGGCGAAGTACAACAGTCCTCTGACTATCCACTCCTGTAATTTTCTCTTGGCAGTTAGTGTTAATTGCTTTCCCGATAACACACACAAGATGACGTTACTTGTAGATTGATATGCAATGAGGCCGATTCATCACGACTGCTTGAATTGCCATCGAATCGATCAATCATGATGAAAAACCCGACCAGAGGCCTTCAGTCTGAAAACCACAAAATCACCATTGCCACTGTAAATAGAACAAACCTCTGTAGAACTTCTGAGGGACCCGAACGATTCTGTAACATCATATAGCTCCCTGTTCAGTGAAAGATCAGTGTGAAACGAACCAAAAGGTCTCATTTGGAAATTCAAGAGCTTGTGTTAATTGTAACCGTTCGGTCCTGAGGGTAATGTGTTAAGTGGGCTGTACTCTATTTTCATCGTAAGCATTCACGGGTTAGTAATTCCGGGCGATTGTGAAATTTAGTCAACACCAGAGCCGCTTATATTTGACCCCGACTTAAAGCTGTCACCTTCTTCTGGTGGTTGGGCTTCTGTGATGCAATGATCATGCCGGTTACATTCGTTGGGACTCAATTTCTAAAGGTTCAACCATGCTAGGAAGGCCGGAGGACAGAGTTTACACTGCAACATTGCAATCCATACTGCTTTGTGGATCGGAAACGTGGTCTCCACAGTGGAGATGCGGAAATTGTCAGTGTTTGACCATCAATGTCTCCAAAGTATGGGTTCCGCGACAGATGAATTACTCACACTTGATAGGTTACGCCGGTTAGGAGATGCACCCAACATGCCACAGGACCGTCTGCCTCGCAAAGCTCTTTTCGTCTAGCCTTGTGCTGAGTGGTGCCGGCAAAAAAGGTGGACAGTGTATGCCCTGGCAACGAAGTATGAAAACACGAACCAGTAAACTGAGTCAGATCGACAACTGCCATCTCCCTGGTTGGTGACCCTGGCAGACATAACCCGATCACGCAGTCAGTGGCGCTCGTGCACGAAAACTACCGCTTTCACTGCGTAGCTGCCCAATTCCAGAACTAACTGTTTATGTCATCTCCTCCAAGACTTGGCTGTATTTTCCACACTCTCAAGCCTTGCGGTGATCGAAAATGTAGCACCTCAAACCACTGTAC
Organism: Clonorchis sinensis; assembly: GCA_003604175.2. NCBI lineage: Eukaryota > Metazoa > Platyhelminthes > Trematoda > Opisthorchiida > Opisthorchiidae > Clonorchis > Clonorchis sinensis. The sequence continues at coordinate 216,103,367 of CM030369.1, forward strand.
ACATGGTATAGCTTGGTTGACCGATGTACATTTGACCTATACTTCTTTTCAGGCCTACTGATGAGTCGGATGAAAAGGCTTTTATGCATGTTTGTTCCGCAATTCTGTCACATACTTCTAGTGGACATTCTGTCCTATGAATGAGGTCAATCGATGCTGAAAGGCCAATAAGCTGTTTCGTCCTACTTCGGAATCATTAGAAATGCGTATCTCAAGAGTCTCATAGTTTCCAAACCACGACCTTTCGGCCAGTGGTTGAGCAGTTATTTGGTTGGCCACGAGCGGCTGAAGAGCAATGTGATTAGCTCTCACACCGTCTATAAGTGGCTCAGGGGAAGAATAATTTCAGACGAGTTAAACTTCTCTCTGAGAAGTAGTCACTCAAGGAGCCAGTTAATATTTGGCAAAGCGATTTGCTTTCTTTGATTGGAGGATGAGGGGCGCCACATCCTAAGCACACTACTATTCTTCCGCTCGGGGCCAAACTGACAAGGGTTCAAACACTCGCCGATAGGTCGTGGGTTCGAGGGTGTACAGCTGTAGAGTGCTTTTTGGCTTTTCAGCATAGACTTACCTCGCTGGCAGGGCAAAGTCTCCCCACACGACCGCCAACATGTATCTTGGACCACACTCTAAAGCAAGGCTTCTAAGTGATGCTCGATGACTGGTCAGATGAGACATTTGGTAAATAACCACTGGAAGAAGCCAACAGCTTGTGTAAACTAAAGTTCAAACCTAGTCGAAAGTCAATAGCTGTGCAGTCTTGTAGGCCAAGGGTAAAGGCTTCATATTCCCAATCAACACATCAGGTGTTCATTCTACTATGCTACGTGATAAGTTTCAATAAGGAAAGAACCGCTGAATATTTCGAGTCCTGACTATAGCTTCTGTGGGACCAAGTAACACACCCTCGACACACGCATACAATAAGGTTTTGCACCAAAACAAACTATTTGTAATAGTTCTTTGTGCACGACTGATTGTTTCTGCTCATCATTTTCATCTAGAAAGGCCTACTGAATTGCGCACTGACGAGCCTCAAGAAGGGCCAAGCCGGTCGTAGGCTGTCGAGTAGTTTTCAGCAACCTTGTGAGTAGTTTCCTTTACGAAAATGGCTTAACCTAATTAAGTGACGAGTCGTCTATTGAGCAGACAAATCATTTCCTTGGTTATTTGAACACTTATACATTCTTAAGTGCACAAACGCTTGTTATTGTTTGTGCTTTAGGATTAGGTTGCTAATTATGTGCGTGGTGACCGAAAGTGAGAGGAACTCCGTCCTTATAAGTTGCTGGAGGAAACTTCTGAAACAGGTTGCATTTTCCTCTATCCAAAGCCATCGACTCTGTACGGAAATATCACTAATGATAATTAACCGCGGGTATTTCGCGAATGTTATGGATACGGCATGATGCGGTTATTACCTAATATGCCACTGTCAGCAATCATATTGACCTACAAAAAGTTGATGTCAAGATAATTTGAGTTTTACCCTTGCGGACATTGCGGCTATCACTAAAGTGAAGATACTTCGGACTGGAGTAATTGAACCGTCAAGCAGAATTTGTTGGTAAAATTATACCCAATAAGTAGTATCGAAGATCCGTCCTCTCAGGCTGATTAGTCTCGGCATTACAGATGTTCCGCGCGAAAGTGGGATCCTGAGTATTCGATGTACACCGTACAATGTCCGCTTTCCAAACGCACTTTCCGACCACCTGCATACATCCTTTCAGAGGCCTGCCTTCTTATGTAAACAAGATTCTTTTCTGCCGTGCTGCTTTTTTGACAGCCATGTTTTGTTCTTAGGTGACAATGCGGTGATTTCATTCAAAAAACTGTTTCGTTCAACCAGCTACCATCATTAATCTTTCCAATGGTCACATTGTCATTAACTCGGTCCAAATCAGACCTGATAAAAAAGTTAAAGGAATGAATCGTTTGTGGGTTGGTGTTGTTCCGGACAAACAAAAACCGATCATAGTCTTTCTACCCTGAACACTTTACAAACTGTGCACTTAATAAATGTGGACGTTGCCGATGGTTTTCCAAAGTGACACCCAGTGAAACCGTTCGTCCCCGAAGATCGCCGTTAAGATTTCCAAACACACAGAACTCAATTCCTAGTTAAAAGTTGCTGGGGGTGTTTTCAGTTCTCGACCTCCTTAGTTTCAGTACTTGAAGGCCACGAATCCTATGAGATCTCAGTTTCATTAAAGGTTACACAAATTTTGTAATTTTACTGGTGAAATCAGAAACTTGCCGGTTTTTACGACATTACCCACCAGACCGACGAAGGGCCTTGGACAGCTTACCACCGGTTTTGCCCTTCTTGAAACTCGCCAGCTGGCCTAGATCCTGAACTTTCATTGGGGTTTTAGATGGATTTCGCCAGAGACTAACTTGAGTTTTCTCTCAATTTGTCGGTGAGCGTTTTTCCCCCATTTCAATGTTCCGTTACAGAATTCGAGGACGCAGCCGATTTGATGAGACACTCAAAATGTTGCTCTTTTGATGTGCCATCCAAGAGTTTTATCACCCTTGTATGTTATGTTGATGTTATGTCAAGCAAATTACTTTATTATCTTTCCAACTGAAACAAAATGGCGGCCCGCAGCACGTTTAGTTGAAGATTACTATAGCCAGGAGATTCACCTACAACTTACTTAAGTCACTCATTAACATCACTTTAATCCGCGGATAAGTTGCTGTATAATGAGACATTAGAAGGCTGGAAATTTGCGGAGAACTGAATCCTCTGAAATTAATCCTGCAGTCAGATTTGCGTACAGCGTTGAATGACCAACTTTTGCTCCCGTAGGAATCTCTGCACCTGACAGTTCGTAATCAAGCATTGGAGGGGTTGTCTTTAGCTTGGAAGACAACACATACCTATCCCCTTTCCAGCAAAAGTGACCCTTCCATAAGCAAATACTGTTGCCAAGGCCCAGTAGTTATGTTGAAAAAGCACTATATGGTCCGTGGCATCCTATCTGAAAGGACTCATCATCACCTCTGATTGTGTTCATCACTTTTGCTTGGTTCAGATATACTAAGTCTGGTGATTTTAGAGCACCACCGTATGAAACACTTTGTATCACGGCTTCATTGACACCGAGATCGCGTAAATATCGGTCCCCAAAAAGTATAGAATCGTTGGGACAGATAAACAGTTATTTAGGTGTCGATGGGAACAGTAGGGTTTGGGATTTTGATCGTGCTTTCATATCGGAACTGAGGTCGGTCTTGCTGATATGTAGGTACAACTTTTTCACTCCTGTTGGAGATCATCATCAGTGCGCAACTCGCGAGTCAATCACGCCGAGGATTGGCCATTCATGGCTGAACAGTGTGATCTTCAATACTACCCAGGTTCCATTCTCTCTAAAGGTTTGTGAGATATGCACTGGAGTGATTCTCAGTGAGGATGGAACATATGTACAAGGCTTCTCTGTCTTCACTTGCAGAATGCAAACTCCATTACTCGAGTACTAATAACTTGGTAAGGAGTTAAGCAATAAAGTCGCATTTAGCGCTACCCAACTGAGAGGTCGCATCGAACAGTCTGAAGCTTCGTTCGGCCTCTAGTAATTTGCTGGCCCCTGTGAAGGCAGACTGTTTCCTGCGAGTAGGCCGAATAATACTTCCCAAACCTGGACGTGGCAAAAATTTTAACTCCTGTTTGTGGGGGTTTCCAACTCGTTTTTCCGGCTTACCGCACCAAACGACCAGCAAACATGCGACAGACATCTAGCTGGATTCGTTTCTGACCTTACAAAGTAAACACATGTAGCTTATCACAGTGTAAACCAGCATGGCCTCTATCATTCGAACAACAACAACAAAAACAACAAAGCCTGTCAGTATCTGCGCCAAATGCTTCACTCAGGAGTGCAAATTTACCACGTTATATTTGCCGCACGTCTGCAATTGGATGAAATATGACTGAAGCCTTGATTTAAATCCTTGTCCTTTTCCACTGGTCGTGGGACCAATTGCAATTCAGGAGCTACCAAACACTACCTGCGATCACAATCTGCCGTGCATACACAAGAGTCGGGACCCAGAGCGAGTCCTGTTTTCAGCGAATACGGTGCCGGTATGACCCTTTTCGCTTGTTTCTACCTCGTTGGAGATAACACAGTTTGCGCCCTGTAAACACTAACGCATTGTAAGCTTCAACGGAATGTAGAGTGTATAAGCTGCCTTCAGATGTCACTGTTCGGTCCGCTTATGGCATCACCGTCCCACATTTCCCCACTCGATGTCTGTTTCCTCTTGATATCTGATGGAAGCGCTCTCGAGATACTTCGAGTAAAAAGAGCAGAACACATCCGTATTTTCTACTTCGAGTAAGGATGAAAGACCTTCTTGAGTAAAGAATGGAGACAGTGGAGATAAATTCGGGAGGGTACTCCCATTCTGGGACAGCGTAGCCATCAGTCAGATTATTTACAATTTACCGGAATTTACTACTGTCAGACAAAGAAGGGATATTGTACCATACATTATCTCAAGGGAGTCTTTTCTGAAATGAGTTTGCAGGACGTCAACGTACAACCTGCTTATTTGAAGGTATCGCATTTGCTGATCTAAAGAGGGAAAACGGTCAGTATATTCGCGATCATCGAGAATTCGCCATGAAGACCTAAGCTAGCCAGGTGAGCCTTTAACCGAGCATACAGTTGCGCAATACAGCTGGCACACTTAAAAACTCCGTTTAGACGCAATGGCATTTGACTTAGAAAATGAGATAGCATAAACTTTCAAGTTTATGTTTTGCATTCCTGATGGCAGTTGCGGAAGACACGCTACGATGCAACCAAGCATTCATTCAGCACGGACAGAACGGCAACAACTCAAGCATTCTTCAAAGCAGTACAGAAAATTCGGGAATACTACCTGCTCGAGTGGGACCAACTTCTGTGTATAGAAGCTGGCGGAAAAACAGCTTGGATCTGAGAAGATTAGAGGTGATAAATTGAGCGTCTTTTGTCCATCCCTGGCTCTGCATCTCTGTCTCTGTACCTCTGTCTCTGTATCTCTGTCTCTGTATCTCGTCCTGCAGAAACAACTGACTTTTGCTTCGAATGTTTGCTTCTTTGAGAAATCGTTTTTTTATGATGAAGGTTACCCAGTCCTTTGCCTTCTACCAACAGTTTTGAAGTCTTTTTCTTGAGAGGGCTGAGTTTACGTTTTGATATAAGGGATGTCCTGATTGAGTTCCGTCACGCTTCTATAAATGGTTTTAATTACCACGCCAGTTTACTCAGGGAAAGATTTGATCACGCTTGTGGGTACACATTGATAAGTAACTTCTAAGCAAATCTGGAACAGCTGGTGTCGTTGATCCATCCAGTCGAAAACAGCTGCTCTAGAGGTTAAAGACTCTCTATCACGGATGAGCAAGATCTTAACTTTTCAGTTAAAGCCTTGCGTATTTTTTTATTTCAGAGGGAGAAATAGGTAACTGAGTATGTTAGGACAGACTTTCTCTTTGTCACTGCCGCCAGTTAAACAGGAACCGATTCCAGGAAGCTCATAACACTAAGTTGATGAAACTAGTCAGAAGTGTTAATCTAGAGATTTATTTGATGTCAAGCCTGCTGCAGAGGGGTTCGGCCGTATACGCCACCCTGGGCTACACTATAAAGGAAGAATGACCTCCGACGGAAAAATTTTGCAGACCCTTGGAAGCAGATTAACTGTACTTAGAATGTAAAGAGATCGTACCAAAATATAGAAAACTAGTGAATGGACAATGTTTGCAGGTTTACTAGTGGACACCACACAATAATCAAACTACTAGCGCCGTAGCTACCGGATAATTGTCATGCAATTTTCGCTGATGCAGGACCGTGGAGTGGAGTAAGCTATACGTTATGAGTCCGAATTCCCTTTCTGAAGTCGATTCCTTCGACTGCGCTTTGTGCGATTGGCTCGCCGCTTTTAGTTCTGATATGCTGCAATGTACACACATGACCCCAGCATGACCCGATGACTTGTTTACATAATAAAACAGTCCAGAGCCTGGATAAGTGAATGAGCTTGACCTGCCGAATCCAATAGGAAGACTCCTTATGTTGTCTGAACTGTCTAAATGTGGAACCAACATAAGGTCATCTGATTTGCATAAATGCTGATATCTAATAGCCGGGCACATGTACTTACTTAGATGCTTTCATCCGCTGCGGTGCCCGACAGGCTTTTCTATAGCTGATTGTAACTTCCAAGCGTCACTAGGATCTCACACACTTTGGGCTCGAAGTTCGGCAACGTTCGAAATTTCACCGACTGATCGGAGTCCGAACATCAGTGAAATAACTTTGTGGTATAAGTGGGTCAGGTTGGAAATTCGTTACTCAAGGAGTCGGTCAACACCGGATAATGTGACGCGCACCGACAGGTTGAAGCATGGTGGCACTACGCTGCTGATTCCTTTGCTCGTGGTCAGATGGTATGGTTTTAAGATGAAAACCAGCAAGCCGCGAATCTGACTCCCTCTAGAGCGATTCGTACGGTCGGTTATTCCCTACTGCACCAAATTGTTATGCAGCGTGAGTTGCTTTTTCGACGAAGCTTGACCTAGTGACTAGCCTGAACTTGTTGAAAACTTGGAATATCCACACTACCTGAGAATAAAGGATTTACTCTGAGTGCAGATGGGTACCTCTTCGAAAATTGGGTTGCTGTCTGAATTGAGTTTCGTTCTCCTTTCGTTGTTGGAAAATGAGCTGGTTGTTTGTCATGTTGCAGAATATAGGCAGCTCATGTACGCTGCTCGGATATTGGTCTGCTTGCCCACCGAACTGTGCACTGAAGATGTCACTTCGACTGGTGATGAACTGTTTGAAACCCAAGCGCGACGAGCAGACGAACAAACAGTCGAATAAGTTACTCAAATGCTGTTGCGGATCTCGGCATCCACAAAACATGGCCATCCTACTAACAAAACTGGATTCCGTCGCTTGCCTTTCAGAGCCTTTTTAGCTCAGATAGCTTCGTTTGTCATATGCATTTGGTCAAACGTGTTATACTACGCTTTCCCCACCGGAAGTTGAGTCATTTTCGCACAATTTTATTTTACCAGGTTACAAAGCACAGCTTGAAGAACTGCATTCATTAATCAATTAGTCGTGCACGGAAACCAGTCACTACATCCTTATATATATATATATATATATATATTATTAAGTATTTGTACCTGATCGGTGCAGCGGCCGCTCATACAAATAGCTAACAAGAGACCAGGAAACTTTTCTGTACCTTCGAGAAATACACTCATTTGCATATCAATTTGGCTTTTGCGAGAGACTCACCTGGAACCCAGCTGAATCTCCCGTTTGTGATGATGAGCCCCAAGAAGGGCGAAACCGGTCGTGGGCTGTCGAAGAATTTTCAGCAACCTTATGAGTAGCGTATTACGTATATTCTGTACCTTGCTTTTATCATTTGTGATAAGTTTTGGACTTCTCCCCACTCGCAACCCTTTGGGCATTATGAACTTTGTCTTTCTGGTCATGACAATGCTATGAAAGTATATGTTTAAAGCAAATAGTTAGAGAGTAACTTTAAGCTACGCATGTCGACAAGGCTTCGTTTAAACTATGTGACAGCAGTCGTATTCTTCATACTGAATTGTCTTTTGCGTCCAGTATTCATATCTCCTTCAGTGAAAAGTGTCTGATAAGGTTTTGCCTGAGTGAGCGGCTTGTTTACATGATCGCCAAGTGATTGACAAGCGATAGTGTTAACCAAGTCATCTGTAAGCCCCCAATGATCGTGAATGGTCGCAACCCACCGACATCCCAGTTAGACAGGTCCTTATTTGTTATCAGTTCAACAGCTGACTACACTTTACGATATATTTCCCTAGTTACTTTCCCTAGTTGAACTAGGCATATCTATCCTATTTCCAGTTACCTTACCGTAACTTCGAGTTACCTCCCTCTACAAGTAGTTGTGAACATGAAACGAGACAGAAAAATCAGCTGTTTTAAGTAATACATCATAAAAACGAGAGAACAAACCGGGCTCCAGGTTAGTCTGCCGTCAAAACCAAACTGGTATGCAAATGAGTGCAGTTCAGCTAGTTTACTTTTGCATCAAGCAAAAGTGAGAAAGAGCTAAACGTGTAACTTTTTGGCTTAAGCTCCTTGAGATTAGAAGTGGCTTTTCAGTGAATTTTCAATGAATTTATAGACCGCAGCATCCCGCGAAAGCAGTCAGATGTTGTTCCCCATACCACGCATCCCAAGCTTCGCGTACGTACCTATGTCAACAGTGAATGCACCATAAGGTTGTCTTAGAATCGTCGTTGGTTGAGTTAATGCAAGATCAAACCGCCCCTGAATCTTAATCTCCATCTTATAAAGGGGGTAAAAATGACTAAGCTGAGTTCCGTTCAGGACGGGAATACCAGTTAGCTCGTGTTTTCACTTGTAGAATCGTGAGCAGAACAGACCTTCATAGCAGGCGAATACCACAAGGTTTCACAAGAGGATTTGAGCTGTATTTCATTGCTAAGACGGTGGACACACACTGGTAGTCATCAAAACCAGGCTAGTAAAGGACTAATCGTCGTTACATTCCTCAAAATCTCCTGGAGGATTTGATTCGCACCGAATCTAGTGACCAAACCTGGAAAATTGCCATTTATCAATATAATAGAGTCTTTTGTTCATTGTAGTTGATATAGTGACGATATTTTGAAACTATCTGTTGGTTCTTCTAGCCCTGTCTACATATGCCTACCAAGGCATACCCCTGCATGCGAAAATCAACAGAGAAATCAACTAGCCTTTCTGGATGTGTTGCTGGCAAGAAACAAGACGGGTCGACACAAAAATATACATATAGCAAACAAATATGGACAAATTAGTAGATAAAACTTTGTACAGTCAAACAGAACCTTGCGCACTGTCTATATGACAGGGTTAAAGAATCTATTTGTAAGGCAAACTGGAGGGGGAAATGGACTTTCCGGGAGATCTACTTCAACAGAATGGCCATGCGAAAAGTTTACGTGAGAAAACCTCAAACTGAAACACCTAGACTAAGCGGAATGGAAAATAGAACCGGAGTCACCCTGCCTCCACCTTCCATTCAAAGAAGGTCTGAAAAGTAAGACATGGATCAGAGAACGACCAAAGGTAACAATCTGTACGGCTCATCCAAACGTGACTTTCACCAGTCATCTTATCATCAGGCAGGACCTACATGGCAAAATCCATCATCAGACTTTGTCAGTTTGTACCATGAGTTAGTCTGCTCCTGTATAGATAGCATCACTGGTCGAAGAATGAGACAGTTGCCAAAGCGTTTGCTGAGTATTCGGTTGCAGAAGACACTGAATTCATTTACAGGACGAAAGCCCTGTCGAGATTTCACAGTTCCCTCACACTACTAAAGGTCAATTTTGTTTAAATGGATGGAGCTTTATCTCATGATAATATACTTTGCAAACGAATCGTAAGCAGCCAAGTTGTGACGGACACACCTAGAATTGTAACTGCAATCACTGATATTCATCCCAAGAACGTTTTCAGACGGATGCTGGCAGCTCGATGAAATCCAAGCCCAAATCCTACAGGTGCCGAATTCACATCACATACGTAGAACAACCCACAAACAGTTGATTTTGAGGAGATGGCCATCACCGGGTGATCGGTACCATGGTTGAAATATTACGCCCAAAGTTTCTTTAGAATGCACTTTGCAGTAGAACATCACTGACGAGTAAAATGAACAACCAAGCGAACTCGAATGTTTTAAAGTCAGCCTATCCGGATCCCGTCACTTTTAACTGAAGGACAGATGCAAGGTGAACCTTCTAAACAGGCATCCACAATAAAGACTGACACCGCCGGAACTCTCTTTGCTGGCTGGAACCGCCTGACAGATTTGTCAGTAAAGTTGTTTGAGATCAGGACCACTAGTTGACAGGACAATACTCCCCATCCCCCAAAAAGAAGTCAGCCATATTCGGGAACAAGGCTTCCTTCGTCAGCTGGGGAGCAGCCTACTGGACGGTGTCTTTCCAAGGGAATTAGTAGATAAAACTAGACTGATAGAATCGCAATCAGAGTTTAATGGGAAATCCCATTTGTTCAATTTTATCGAATCAATGTGTTAGTCAACATATATCGCCAAACTCACCGTTCTAATCCACTCAGCAATTTTTTCATAACGGGTGTCTTATAACTGCTAAGGTTATCTCGAGAGATTCGTCCCGTCATCCAGTAAACCAGACCTCCAAATGAGTCACTCTTTGTTAGTACGGGCGGTTTAGAATAGCTGCGTGGTCATCTCAACTGGATTTAAGAGGCAGACGAATCAGCCGGCCAGCTCGACGGTTGAATTAACATCGTAAGACTACTTTTTACATGTCATCCCAGCTTAGCTCAGTCACTGAAACATTACTCTTACTCCGGATAATCTTCCAGTCATCAATTACCTAAACAACCTCTAGGGTCGCATTCATTTCAGAACTTTTACCAGTTTTCTTAGTAGTATGTCTACGCGAACGTAGCCATAAGATTTCAACGCGTTGACAAATAAACCAAGGTCAAAACGCAGTCGTAGAAGAATTAGTGCATTACGAATATACATGTATTGCGATATCTCGAATGTCGTAGCAAATGGAACATGCGGTGGCCTGGTGCAGCACATTCAGTTGCCTGGAAACATCACAAACGGGAGATTCAGTTGGGTTTCAGGTGAGTCTATCGCAGAACCAAATTTGTTTGCAAATGAGTCTGTTTCGCTAAGAATTAATTTTATTTGGATCTACAGAACAAGTCACATTGAGCACAAAAAATATTTCAGTAAAAGTGGGGCAAAAGATACAAAGTGACCTAAAGTGTGCTTCACTATGGTTTGTACCTCACTTTCTAGAATCTACGTCAGTTTGCTATTGAGAGTACTAACCCGCTTTCACTTAACTAAAATCAGATTCGGAATGGTTTGAGCGCCCCCGTCTTTATAGACTTATGTCGAGTTCAAACTCACCGCGTGTTTCGAGTCTTCACTTTCAACTGCTCACTTTAATTTGGTTATTTACCCTGGTGCTGTCCGGTCACTACGCGCCCTATCTTCACTGGAGTACTTAGATCATATGAAGATATTTAGATGTTAGCATTCACCAAAAGTCTATTGGTGTCCTTGTTGACGATTCTGTCATCACCACACTGTGCTACGCCTGATGGTGCATCAGGCTGCCCAGTGAATCGAGGGGGTGCGTTACCATGACACCTACAGGTGTTTACGCGGACATCTGCTTTCCCCAGGTCTCTGAGACTCTATTTCCCCAGTCGACTAGGTAAAGCAGGTGTTGGCGAGTGCAACCCTGGCAGCGCCAGCACACTGTTTCTGTTATATCAACAGAACGTATGCATACATACAGAACAAAAAAGCGCTATCGAGGTTTATCTGCAGGTAATTAAGAGGTGGGTGGGAAGAACAACACCTCCCCTCCCTCATCCAGTTGAAAGCCACCTGCGATTTTGTATGTTTCGATGTGTTGTTGCATGTTTGCTGACCCGCACACCCCATCTGGTACTTCTAAACTAAGGAATGTTCATCTGCAACAAGGCAGCTACGTCTTTCGTAAAAGAGTTAAAGCAAATCAGCGAACTGATGTACAGTGAATGACAGGTCCATTGTTGATTTTCTGGTCAGTAATGCCACACCAGACCAATTTTGACAATTCAAGGGCATCATGTCAGTCTAAAACTTTCAGGTAGTAGCATTCATGTGTTCGCCTGACGAAGATGTGCTTGAGGAAAGAGATGTAATCTTCTTTTAGCTTGGTAGGGCACCCCATCATGTTGTCTTCATACCCGACTAGCAGAGTTGACAAGAGGAGACGTGACCTTAGCATCATATCGGGCGAAAAGCAGCTGCCTGTTTACTTGTCTGTTTTGACCTCGGAACAAATGTACCCGTTCCCAGTCTGGAGCGGTTGTGTGGTACAGTTCTGGGGACGATCACGGAGAAAGTCGTTTCGTAAAAAACGAATGAATTCCTACACTCTGGTTCATGCTTCTTCCCTCAACTATAGACTAAGCACAGGTAAAATACGGCTTATAAGGTGAAACATCTAAGATTGGAGTCAAGAACATCGGAGGATAGCTGCTCTGATCAGGGTTGTGGTACACAGTTTCTAGGCCCCTCAAGTCTGTCCTTCAAACACAGGTCGTGGTGCGAATTTCTCGTCGGTGTGCTGCTAAAGGACGGGTTATAGAAGGTTTGAGTGTGTTTGTGCTAACCCATAGTTCTTTTTAGATCGTACACTTCCAAGCTCCAGAAAATTTCTCCAAACTGAGGAAGAGGTATGTGTTCGGTGGTGCGACCAGGTTATTGTATGATTTTTTTGACACAACTGGGTACACAGTTGGAGAACTTCCAAGGGACTTGTGTGAAACGTAGATAACCAGGATTGAAAATCGTGTTGTTTTTCACTGCAATATAGTGGCAATAAACCTACTCAAAAGTCACCGTCAATCGCTACTGACCTCGCGCTGTTTTGGGCTGAATACCAACGATTGATTCATTCCAGCCTTACGCTAGCCTACTCTCAATTTTCAAATAGGTTTTTGACCCCTGGTACGGCTATCTGAGGGATTGCACAGCCGTCTGTCAGTCTCACTTTCTACCACAAGTATCAGCGCACTCCCAAGTTGATACTAAGCGCATCGTGGCCTTGTAGTGGTTAACGGCCCTAAGGAGTCTCTAGTGAACAGAATAAATTAACAATGTAAGCCAGAAAGAAAGTCACAAGGAGAAAAATCCAAGTAAATCTTGACTCACAGTTCAAAATAGGAGATTCCGTAGTTCCGTATTCCGTTGAACCACCACACCAAGAGAAGTTCCACCTTCCAGGTATTCCAGATCTCCTGGTGATCGCAATATTAATTCACAGGTGCGAATAGATTAGTCCAGCGTTTGTAGCTAAAATTTTTGTTCACGTTTAGAGTTAGCAGCAGCTAATTATAGCCAACCGGCAGTCACAACAACAGTCACTCAGCAAAAGTCTCAAAGTCACGTTGGACCCCAAAAGCGGGAGGTAGCGGTTGTATTGTAGTAAAACAAACTTTTGTACAGTGATGTGACTGATGTTGATGGGGAAAAGGAAGATGATACTGAGCATGAAAAATAGCAGTTTACAAGTGCTACAGCCTCTCAGTGTTCTGAAAACCGAATTTCTGTCTATCTTTCTCAATCCTCTCCCGATAGGGATCTAGTTGTCTCCATACTGGTTTTCCCGCCAACCACAACCTAGTGTGAACAACCCTCAAGAAATTACGCTCAGAACAGACCAAATGGTCGCTTTCCACATGGTACCCAGCTTTCGACAGATTATTACACAACTAAGGGAGATGGGCTTGTACGTGACTCATTTGTTTGCGCGGGAAAATCGTGACTAAGTTGTTAGCATCGCGCTCTGCCAGTGTGACGACCCAGGTTCGGAACCCACACTGAACTACTTAGTTTGGCTGATGGCCCCTATCATGCGCTGTAAATTTCAACCTTATCCTCCCGTTCTCAAAGGAATTATCACCAAGTTCCCTAGCCCACAGAACGATCACTTTCAATGGTAGACTGTGCCACGAGTCATACACCAACCAAACGGTTCTGCTTGGTGTTAAAGGCGTGACCTGAAGGGGCGGTGAAGTGGTCTACTACTGCGCTTTACCACAAGCGCGAACGTAACTTAATATGCTCTGTTTTGAACCAACGAAAGAAATTCCATCAAGCTAGAAAAAAGGTTGTTTCAGAACGCTGACGCTATTTACACAACCCGCGAGACACGTAACCACTCATAATCAATGTTTTCGGAATTTTTTGTTGTTGGAATTTTCTGTGGGCTTGACGCCCATAACCTTTATTTCTATGGTGTTCGTCGATTCCATTGGCAAGTGCTTTTTGCTCGATCAGCAAATAGTGACTTCACTTGCCAGTTTGAGCAGGAAGCAAATTTTATTCAGCACAGGGGCTCCGAAAACGTCATCGTGTTCAAACTGGTAGAAATCGTGGTCTACTTACATATATGCTTAGGTTCAGCGGAGAGGCGTCAAACGTTGTTGTTGAAACAAATAAGAGGTACATGGGGTGCAGTAAGTGATTTGTTTATCAACTTGAGCCAAGGGCTGCTCCATATCACACTACAACTGACGCGAGTGGGCTGTATACCAAGCACCGTGTTTAGTATGATAAAAATGTGAACGTTGCGTACAACTTCTTGTGAATTCTGTTGAGGAGCAGAAAAGGATGTGTTAATACACTTAGATCTCTTTAATTACGGTCTTTTGACCACGAAGACGTCACACTTCAGTCGTTTGAAAGGCTTGGAACCTAGAAAGACTTTTCGTGAAGTGCTATTGGTGGCAGTAAATCACTCTTAGTGTACTCAACAGATCCTCTGTCGGCCAAGCGTACCAACCATATTGCCTTCATCGCTGTCCAAAGAAGTGACACAATACACTAACTACACGATGTACGTAGACTTCCCACAGACAGTAAGCGCCCCCTGATTATCAATACTTAAATCTGACGTCTTGCAAATTCCAGTACATTTGCGGTTGTCGATTTCAGGAACAGCAACTTACAGGTTTGATGACATATACGAAGTTCATTCTAAACATCGCGTTAGAACGAACCCTTGGTGACATACACTCACTTGCAAATTAATTTGGCCTTGACGGGAGACTCAACGGAATCCTAGATGAAATTCTCTTCTATGCTATCGTTCACCTGGATTTCAGTTGGAACTACAGTTAAGACCAACTTCATAAGCAATCTGATATCTAAGCAGAGAATGAGGTCGACGTAAACCTGGGAACAACGCCTACCTGCTGAGCCATAAGAAATCTGAGACCGACAGTCAGCTGTCGAAGAGTTTTCAGCAAACTAATAAGTATCCCAAGTATAAGTATCCCTTCTTTTAGGTTTCTTAATCTGATCATAGTCTGACCATGTCTCGCTTCCCTTGTATGCGTGCCCGTCCCATGAGCTCAACAGATTTGAAAAAACTGCAACTGAAGGATTCTCCTCCTTTGGGGCTTGCCTCCATCCCCCTGAAGAAACCACTGCAGTATATGGGCGCATCCGCATATTAGGGATAGGCGGACAGTGTTCTTTTTAGCAGCATGAATTTACCCGGTCTAACTGGCCAAGCGTTGTATCTAACAGCCCAGAACTGGCGGCAATTGAAATATTCTGATCATCTTGATCATCTGCAGCAAATTTGCCACTCATTGGAGGCCTATAGCCTATGAAAGTAAAATAAGCAATAAAATCGAGTCAGAGAGACTTCAAGCTACAGCCGTAAACGACGTCTCAAATAAAAGTGAAACAAGGCCGATCCCGTTACATTCACCCGCTGAGTTCCAATAGGAACGAAACGTGTACCAGAATGCTTTTCTGACCTGACCACATTCCAACTCATGGGTTTGGATTGTCGGAAACTGAGTACGTCCATCTGTCAGGTTTCTTAACAAATCCATCCTCATTAATTGAAACAGGACATCACTTTTAGTGGGTCTCTTATACTGGCAGGACAGGGTCCAGGAGTGTAAGGCTGCTGAGGTGACTATAAAGCTCTAGCTCCAATTGTTTCCTGTACATTCAGAAACAAGGGAAGCAGGCCATTCTCTGAGCTTTAATCTGCCTTGGAATGTGGAACTCTCAGCGTCGTATGAATATACTTTATAAAATAAGGATGGTCGCAATGAGGGCTGATCTCTTAGGAGCGATTTACAGCTCAAATTCACGCCCCTCTATTGGTTGTTGATCTGTTCGCCGAGCTTGTCAATTGGCTTGCAAACGTTTCGTCACTATACGAGGGGACATCATCAGTGCGCAGCTGGGTGGGCTCTGTTTGGCTTGTCGAACACAAAGCAAGGTCTATTCAATCTTTTCATATTCCATCCGATCGCCAGTAAAACACGTGTTCTAGTTTGTTCATCTGGGAAAAAATGTACCTCCAGGCCATCAAATAATTTTGATGTGATACCGAAATCCTTTAGATTTCTTCCTCATTGGCCCAAGTTCGGAACTATTTCTCCTATGAAGACATTTTGCGACGGTTCGCCTTAAATGATGTCTTGACGGAGAGGAATTTCGATATGCGTTATTCTCTGGTATCGCATCAAATTCCAGTCAGGCATCCACGTTCACATCAAACCGTCACAATTTATTTCGATCGCCCAACGGTCGGGAAACATTTTGCACGGTATGTGGTACACCCTATTCCGCTTCATCCAATCCAGCCGTAAATGTGGGGAATCCGACAGCAGTGCGTAAAAGGCAACGCGCATAAACTACTGCTGAACTAAAAGTAGCCACAAAATATTTCGATCGGCCATCGATAGCTTCGAAGATGTGGCCGTCATTACACAGAAACCGCAACATAAAAGTGGAGCACCACTACAGCTTGGGACCCGGAACTAAGTCGCTATGTTTGGCTACCCGGGGGATACAGGAAATCCAATTTCCCCTCCTTATCATCCGATGAATGGATCATCGGTCTGTCCATCGGGTAAGTGCAGAAAATTTGCGATCTGTTGCAACAACTTCAATCAAACCGCAATATCAATGGAAAAATTCCTGGTATATGTCTGACTCGGTATATTTCACTTAATGTAGAGGCAAGTGCTGTGCCAGACCGCAGAAACAACCTGGAAATTAACAAAGACCAAGTGTACATTAATGTATCAACGGTTATTTACATGGTACTTGTGGGGATTCACCCAGGCAGTGGTGAACAGACGAAGAAAACGCAAGTAGCTACCTCAACTGCCCTGAATCTCAATCATCCGCATCTAAAAATTAGGTCAAACCCTAAAAAACACTCAAGAAATGCCGGTTCAATGGTTGCCTAAGAGCAATACTTTTAGGCCCAACACTTGTTGATATATCTCTGCGGAATGAAAAGACGACAAATGTCGAGCAGGTCTGCTTCGAATTCGGTTCACAGATGCGTCTTTTATGAATTTTATCAACTACTGAAACGGAAAATTTTTCTCACATTTCCACTTCGTGAATTCTGTCACACGTGAGAAAAAGTAGAACCATCACTCATTGTCGCTCACCAGATGTTAGAATCGAACACCACACCATACGGCTTAGCACAAATCCACTACGTCTTCCATTTTCTAGTCTCCTTTTGGTTGCTTTGTAGATGTGGTCCCATTAGGACCTTATCCCACAGATTCGTAATTATTCTTAATGAGACGAACAGCATTTTTTAGCCGGGAAGTTAGGTGTCCAGAAAAGCTTATCACAGTCCATAAAAACTAGCACCCAATCAACCAAACCGAAAACCACATTTCAATACTTCCGTCGTCTGAATAGCAACGCGCGAAAGGAACTGAAATCCGCGTTATAGCGCACACTTCGGGTAGCTAACATATACTTTCCAAGTCAGAGAATCGCACTCAGAGAGTTAGCAAGCAGCTCAACAAAGTACTCTGTCCCTAAGTTCACCTATAGCTGCGGTGACAACGAATCAGGACACATTTCGCAGGCATTTAGGAAACGAATGACAGAAACAGATCCACGGACCGGGTAGCCAACAAGGTTATCTCTATCGATCGCTAGACACGTGACTTATATGAGTAATAAGTGAGGCTCTCAAAGTCTCTATAATGTGCTATAAGACACGAAATCCACCTGACCGCAAGTAGGACAGTACGATCAGGCAACTGCTACCACTCCTCTGCCTTCAGGATTTTACGCCAATCTAGAACTGCTTCCGTAAGCTTTTTTCATTACCTTTTTTTACCTTCGTCCGGTCCTTGACCGTTCACCCATTTTACCAAACGCAACATTTGATGTTTGTGCATTGTACTGAAGTGCCGGCATCTCGCAGTCCAAGTCTTTTCCTTTCCTTAACAAAGCGGATAAAGTCTACCCAGTCTTGGACTACATTGCCAAACGGCGGAAAAATTCTGAAGTCGAAGCGTATCATCAAGAACAAAAAACCGCATGACAGCGGATGCCGAAATGGTCAACAATCTACTCCCATCGTTACAAAACCGAACAGACATGATGTAAATCGTTCAGCAGTAACACCCTTTCGGTGCCTAGCTGCCAGGTTGCCCGAGCCCAGACAAGAGAAGTCGAGAGGCAGAGATCGGGTTCGAACTACGGACCTTCCGGTCAGTAAATTCGCACTCTAAACACTGAGCCATCTCGCCCACAGACACGATGTGACGACTGGAATATTGACTTCGACTGTCAGAGGTGTCCGGTAACCATGTTGAATCTACAGTCCTGCTCTTCGGTTGTGTGCGCCCATCAATTTGAATGAATTGCACTTTCCCTATCTCGAGCAGTAGTGGAAGCTCATTCGAATCCAGTTAGTGCCCTGATTTAAAGTGATCTACCAGAATGTGACAATCGGCCTTCATCAGTGAAAATGCAAGAGACGAATGTAAATTGCGATATAAAGTGTGAAACAAACCTGTTTTAGGCTACCACATCGGCAACTAAACGCCATGTTAGTGATGTTTAATCCTGAAGACAGACCTCGGGGGAAAAGGATTTCTGATCAACCGAGGTGTTTGGTTTCGAAGAGACTGTTGTAACCGTTCCGGAGAGCCAGTACTTACAAGACCACCACATACTACATGCCGGATTCGAAGGTAGTCAGCGAGGACTATCTGGAATGGGTCAAGATGCTTCCCTCTGCTCAACCAGTAGAAGAGGACTGTGTGACCGTAGCAAGCTCTGACTGTGTCTCGCTTCAAAAGTGTATTACTTTGAGTGTTAAGTAGACTACCTTTAGCTCTGGTGGTATGGCTTAGGTTCAAACATTGTTACACGCTTACTGCTGTTTGCTTACCAGTACAAATGTGGGGTTGGTTCACTTTCGGATCAACCGAATATCAGAGGCCACCCCCAACTGTCGACATAGACCATTTTGGGTATCACTTCACATCCCAGCAAATACCAAAATGCAAACTCCGTGTTTCATGTTCATCCATAGTAAAACACCAGTTAGGCATATGACTATCCGTAGTACAGTTAGCTGAGGGTTCCATACTAGATTTTCGGCTACATGAACCTTAAATAACTTAGCGACCCCCTAAATTCCTTCCCCAAAAAGAAGTCCCTGCTCGTTATAGACGAGCACCCATGCCGGTAGCCTAACCTCAGAAACCCAGCAACAAATTACATCAATTCACGCTAAAAAAATTTCCAGATTTTCGTGTAGGCTTGTAGTCCCCAAACTTTCAACTCATCATCCCTTGGTGCACAGTGCACAACACCTCCATGGCTAATTTTACGTACATGTGAACAGTAGAACCAGGCTTGTTGAAGGATATCACCAAAACAGTGATTTTAATTGTTGCGCATCGATACCCTCCTAGGACCTATCCGAAAAGAGGCCATTAACTTGAAGAATACATGACATCATCCCAGGTAAGGCACCATTAGGTCCAAACCCTTCCGAAAAAAGACCACAGATCCATTAGTTCGTTCGACCTAAAGCTGCCACCTTGACGTGGTGGTCGGGCTTGAGTGCTGCAATGATCCCGCGGGCTACACTGGCTGGAACGTCGTCCCACAAGGTGCAACCATGCCAGGAAGGCCAAAGGGGAGCAGTCAGACCAAGAGCAGCGAGACCCCGTACTACGAGTAATCGTGCTACGAGGCGGTCTGGGGGTAAAGTCGTACTGTCCTCTGCGACAGGAGTGTGAAGGCAGAAAGGTGTTTCCCCCAGGCGACCAGCATCTCCATATTTATGAAAGCAGCGATGATGCTTTCTCCCGAGGAAGGACGGGTTAGAAAAGGTCGGCCCTAAAAACCGCACACTCCGATCGCCCAACGGTTGACCGTGACCGACGGCGCATTATCCACTACGGTCGAAATACTTTTAAAACCAAAGAGTCCGGTGCTGCTCAAAAGGCACCTGCTGTGCGCAGCCGCATCAGGAATGAGACAGTAATGCCTTATTCCCTGCGCCCTCGGGTTAGGCCAACCCCCTGCAGCCGAGCAGGTCAGACTATTGAGTCATCGGCTCCGGGCAGGGTCCCCAAAGAAAACCCTACTGTCCACTGCCTCGTGGGTCAGACTTTTAAGTCAGAGGCTAGGGGCAGGGTCCCTGAACAAAACCCTAGATCCCCCCACTGCCTTGTGGGTCAGACTTTTGAGTCAAAGGCTCAAGGTGGGGTACCTCAACCAAACCCCCTTCTTCGGCCTGGGCAACCGGGAAGTATCATTTGCCCGCGCAGTTCTGTGTCCACCGATGTCCCTCCCCAACCCCTTCCCACCACACAAGCAAATGTCACTGGGTCACTTGACTGTCAGTTATCTGACCGAAAGGCCCTATGCCCCTTGCTGCCTATTAACAGTAAACAAAATAACACCCTTCTAAATCCACGAGATCCTTTCTATATAGGAGCTTTTAACGTCCGTACTCTATGTCAAATTGGCAAACAGGCAGAGCTTGCTGAAACTTTATACTCCCTTAAAATTGATGTATGCTGTGTCTCCGAAACACGCATACAAGACCCAAGCGTGGTTATGCATCTCAGAACGCCAAGGATGAACTCAGCTCTTTCACATTTCTCCCTCCGTGTGTCCGGTGACCCAGAAGCGATGACTCGTGGACTATATGGCGTGGGAGTTGCACTCAGCCCCAGAGCTGAACGCGCTTTGCTGGATTGGATCCCAGTGAACAGTCGGCTTTGCGCCGTCCGGTTATCCAGTTCAATCAAGCTCAATGCCTCTCGGCATAAAAAGCGCTGCCTGTTTGTAGTGTCGGCTTATGCCCCAACGGAGTGCAGTTCTGATGTTGAGAAGGATACCTTTTATCGAGAACTATCCGGGCTCATTCGGCAGGCAAAAAGCACTGATATTGTGATCCTTGCAGGCGATCTGAATGCTCAAGTGGGTCGTCTGAGCTCCTTGGAATCACATTTGGGCGGTCGATTTGGAGTCGATGCTCGCCGCACAGACAACGGAGATCGACTCCTTCAGTTGTGTGCTGACCATGAACTGTTTCTGGCAAGTACGAACTTTCAACATAAGCGTTCGCATCGCGTGACCTGGCGGCCACCAACTGCAAATCAACCGTGGACCCAGTTGGACCACGTGGCCATCAGCTACCGGTGGAGAGCCACAATTCAAGACTGCCGTTCCTTTTGGGGCACTCCACTTGATTCCGATCACGCCATGGTGCGTGCACGCCTGACAGTTCGCTTCCCTTCAGGCCCTCGCAAACTAGAAAGAAGCATGCCAATCCAGTATCTTCGAAGATCGACCATAGCTCAACAGTACCGATCTGAGCTAGCCCAACAACTCTCTACATGCACTGGCAGTGCGAGTGTAGATGAAGCATGGCAAAATGTGAAAGAAGCCATGTTAGCGGCGTTCAGTGCTGTCTGTCCAACCTCCCCGATTCGACCACAAAACCACTGGATATCGGCGAGGTCGCTATCCATGATTGATGCCCGGAAATCCATACCAGCAGGCAACGCGTACGACGGCGCACGCAAATCCCTTAAACGCCAAATAGTGAAGAGCCTAAGGAAAGACCGAGAGCTCTGGTGGAAATCGAAAGCTCGAGAGATGGAGAAGGCTTTTGCTACGGGAAACAGCCGTGCCCTATATCAACTGATACGATCGACTGGTCCCAGGAAAACAACGGTCAGCGAAACGATAAGTGAAAAAGACGGCTCATTAATTCACTCCCAAAAACGTCGACTGGAAAGATGGGCCGAACACTTCGAAGAGCAGTTCAGCTGGCCTCCTGCAACACAGCCTGTGGAGATAATGCATACGGGCCAGTGGAATGTAAACCTTGATCGTCCTTCGGAAGAAGAAATAAAGTACGAACTATCCGTACTAAAACGTGAGAAGGCACCAGGACCGGACGGTCTCTATCCAGCCCTCTTCAAAGAAGGCGGAGAATCCCTGGTGACCCATCTGACAAAGCTTGCTGGTGCTATATGGAACGAAGAGAAGGTGCCTGCAGAATGGGGCATGTCGACAGTTATCCCTATTTTCAAAAAGGGTACGCGGACGCTGTGCGAAAACCACCGTGGCATCAGCCTGTTAGCTGTGGCATCGAAGGTACTCTCTGGTCTTATCCTTCGAAGGTTAACTGAACACAGGGAGAGACAAATCCGTGAAAACCAAGCTGGGTTCCGTCCTGCAAGAGGATGCATCGATCATATCTTCACCCTCCGACAGATTCTTGAACAGCGACACTGCTTCCAGCAACCAACAATGGTTGTGTTTCTCGATCTGAAGGCTGCCTTTGACTCTGTAGACCGCCAGGCACTATGGCAGTGTCTGTGGAGCAAAGGTGTCCCCCTTAAATTCTTGACCCTTCTTAAGGCGCTGTACGCCAACTCCCGCGGCCGTGTGAAGGTCTACGGGAAGCTCTCTTCTGAGTTCACCACATCAAGTGGTGTCAGACAGGGCTGTCCTCTTTCACCTTTCCTCTTCAATTTCGTCATTGATACGATCATGGAAGACTCATTATCAGCCTCTACTGCCTGTGGGGTCGAAGCGCTCCCGGGGCGTCCGCTTACAGATATCGAGTATGCAGACGACATAGCTCTTCTTGGATCTGACGCCGTGGTAATGCAAAGAATATTAAATAATCTAACTAATTCCGCCTCACGGTTCGGCATGCGCTTCACACCTGCAAAGTGTAAAGTGCTAGTGCAAGACTGGGTGGGCCCGAACCCTAGCCTAGTGCTTGCGGGTGAACCGATTGAGGTAGTAGACAAATTTGTCTACCTGGGCAGCTGTATTAGTCCCGGTGGTCTCGCGAAAGATGATATTTCCA
The DNA here is from genome assembly GCA_003604175.2 of Clonorchis sinensis. NCBI lineage: Eukaryota > Metazoa > Platyhelminthes > Trematoda > Opisthorchiida > Opisthorchiidae > Clonorchis > Clonorchis sinensis. Next base: position 216,126,174 of record CM030369.1, read on the forward strand.
TCCGAATTGGGAAGGCCCGAGCAGCTTTTGTGAACCTGCGTCACCTGTGGCGTAGGCGTGACATCAGCTTATCCGTCAAGGGTCGAGTTTATAATGCTGCTGTGCGCTCCGTATTACTATACGGATCAGAAACCTGGCCGCTGCGCGCCGAGGACGTCAAACGACTTTCAGTGTTTGACCACCGATGTCTCCGGAGCATTGCCCGAATCTGGTGGGAACACCGGATCAGCAATGCTGAAGTACGTCGAATGGTATTCGGGAGGAATAACTCACCCTCGATAGATGAACTGATCACACTGCATAGGTTGCGCTGGCTTGGCCACGTGCTGCGCATGCCAGTCGACCGACTTCCTCGAAGGGTTCTTTTCGCACAACCACGTGAAGGGTGGAAACGAGCCAGAGGCGGTCAAACAATGACTTGGCAGCGAAGTGTAAAAGCCACTACCAGCAAACTCAGCTGCGCTGGTCACTGCCGTCTTCCTGGATGGGGACCCCGAGACGGGCCACATCAATGGTTAGAGACATTGTCAGACATGGCCCAATCGCGCCCTCAATGGCGCTCATGCATCCAAGCTATTGCCTTCAATGCATAGCCCCCTTCCCAATTCCCCGACGTAACAGCCCATTGACAGTGGTGCATTTACGCAGCTCGCGCCTCCAATGCGCAGCTACCTACCTCACCTCCCCAAATCATCGGCGGACGAAACTGTGGCAGCTACAACCACTGTACGACAAGTACACGGTTTCTTACAGCTGCTAATGATGATGGCTTGGGCGGCCGGACCGTGTACTTTGAAGAAAATTCACCTGCTGCCACTCAATCGGATTTGTTGAACTGTGCAATAACGCTTGGCAACCCGATCTTCCTTCCCTCTGACAGCTTTCCAGGTAAGAACTACTGTCGCAACTGGTGATGTTATGATAATGGTTGTTTCCCTCAGCACTGAGATGGAAGCTGTCCGATGCCGGGGTTTACGGACCTCCAGTGCTAAGTTTGCATTATGCTGAGAGACAAGGCAAGTTCAGCGATGAACACACGACTATAGAGTCACGAAGCAAGGGGACCATCTATAAGTGGAGGATAGGAACTTTTGTTTGGATGAGTACAGCTAACGGTCATAACACCGGGACAACAAACAACCATGGATTTCGGTATACCACAGACAGAACTGGCTGATATCACATTTTGCTCGAAGTCAAGCTTAAGTTAGAATTACTCCACTTCAAGGCGACCAGTACCTGTGGACGAATTAATTGAATCATCATCGACAGCATGACATCTGTTCAAAACTGATGCTTCGCTGCCATGTAACCACGATTCATCTGAAAGCCTTATTGCAAAAAGAGTAAAAGTGGATGTGGAAGGGACTTAGTGCTACCTTACTACAATCATTACGTAGCCTACACCGCCAGACACTCATTCAGGCAACCTGGATAGCAACTGACAACAACAACGCCACTGACGTGGATTGGAGGCCATATCTTGCAGCATCTACAACCAGGCACAGCGGAGACCTCGCAGTCCCCATCCTGGAAGGCGAGTAGCACCGACGGTACTCAAACGTCTCGTAATTTCTTTTAGACCCCTTTGCCAGGGCAACGGTTGGCTACCTCTCTGCTTCCGCCACTCTGCATTGGGCAAAAAACAGCATTCTTCGGCAAACAATGGTTCGGCATGCACAACACATGTCCCAACCATCGCAGCTTCTTGTGCTGGACACATTCTTCAGTGGGAGTTTTTGCTGCACAACCGAAAACTCGCTTTCTAATTACTTCATTACGGATTCCGCAAAACCAATCCACACGAGCTATGGTCCTGAGACAACGACTGCCGAACACCTGAGGACATATCGGTTCCACTGCTCGAACTGGCCAGGTTTCACAGCAATACAAAACAGCCCATCCGGTAGCATGATACACCTTGACATTCAGGAATACACTGCTCTGATGCCATACGTGCCACTAGCAAGCCTAAAACACGCTCTGTGATCTTCTTGATAACCACTGATGTAATATTTTCAACTATAAATCCTTTTGTTTATCGTCACAAAAACCAGGCAGAGCCACACTCGATTTCCCACACTCACTTTGTGGATGGCCTGTGTCCACTCAGAAAACCACCAATCTTTTCGATCCGCGGAGGTTTGACGCCCTGCTCCTGTGTATCTTTCGTTGGGATATACTTTGCACATGGTAGAGGGCCTATCTCGATGCGGCCCTGCGCTCGGCCTAGATTTTCTAATCGCACAGCCAATTGACTCGAGAGTTTTGAATGAGAAAGCATCAAATTTATGCTAAAGATATCTTGGATTCACAAGGAGAACTAAATCAAGAAGTCAGCATTCAAGACGGCTTCCAAGGCTCAATTTTCGGTTTCGTCGTTGAGTACGGAACATATTTCTTATTCTGATCCAGAGTTGTATTCTCGGAATGCTCAGCCATCCATTTCAGATGTCTCGGTGGTTTATCAACTGGCGATTCGTCCGTTATATGATGCAACCAGCGGTGCCTAAAGAAGTTCGACTAGCAAAACTGAGCATACCATTCAGGCGGAACCTGTGATCCCTCATAGTCCCAACCAAAGCGATTTCCATAGATGACCCACCGATCGCGGCCTAGGATAGCCCAAAAAATGAAAGAAAGCGAGACTTACCGAAAAAGTATTTGTCATTCTGATAGTACTTGTTACCGAACTGATCTGTGCCAACGTAAGTGCCCCACTTAAGTTCATCGGTTCTACGACGCTGAAACCATAAAATTCAACGCACCTAAAAAGCACTCTCATGGAGTTCAACAGTCCACCATTTTGTCGGATTATCATCCGCAATGTGGATAGCTTTTCCAGAAGCGAAGACATTTCATTTGACCGCCTCCGAAATGACCCTTTTTTATGAGGTCAATAGCGCGACCCAATATATTGGGATACCTAAGCTAGGATACCATATGGTTTTATTAGCTTCCGGAGGTGTGCACGCGCATAAGAAAGCGGAGGTTCGTATTTCTGGATCGGCTGGCGTCACACTTACCTGGGAAAGTGTAGATCCGCCAAAAACTTCCATTCAGTTTCATAACCTGAGGTGCTGAGCCTGGGAATTTCACAGAGTTCACGGATTGATACACAGGATAGAAGCTTTCCCCAAAACTTTCGGGTTTGGTTTCTTCTTGTCGTTTAGCGGCTTCCATTTGCACGCGAGGCACAATGGGGAGAAGGGTGTTTAACTGCCCTTCGTGCTCTAATCGGTGGGTAGTGAGCTTGCCTGTGCGAAGAAAATAAAGCATCTAAAATTGAGTTGGAGTAGGTCCTAGATGCAGCGCGGACAGTCGATGGATGAGGAGCACTGCAAGCAACAACCATGCTAAATGAGAAGAACTGCTGCCCGATAGGTGTACGCCCTGAACTTTAAAATCTTACAATGCCCCCACCGTGTATTTGTTCGGTCAACGTTTAAAACTCGTATGCCAAACCTCGTCCAAACAAGGTATATGTAAAAATCACGATCGGAAGCGACGATGGTCCAGGGAAGGAGTTCAGGCACTTTGAGACGCCTGTCATAATCAACGGAGTCGTGACCAGAACCATCTTTGCAGAAGCCTGTTGGACACGCCCAAGGAGAGATGCGTCCGTCTCGTATCCCGATAAAACAACTTCGTTGGCTTATCCAAGCGGGGATCTGAAGTAGCCCTCATAAATTACATGGAAGTACATGCAAGCAGAATGGGAGAAAGATGGTCGAAATATCCGAAAAGCGGTGAAGGAATTTTGAGGCGATTTTTCACGCTATACTGAGAAGGACATGATTCATCATGGCCAGGTGCCCAAAGCCTTCCTGGCACCTATCTTCGGAATGTCTTTTGGCCCATTCTCACAATGCATGACAAAAACGTTCGCTGAATTTCCATCTAAACGACAGACGGACGCAATCTTCGTCAGAGAGAAAAAGGCACCAGCCCCGCGCCTACCGCTTTCCGACGTTGACATCCATTTTATGAGTGCTGGCACCGGAAAAGCAAAAGTGGACATGGACCGGGAAAACGCCCGGGAGCTCAGAAGATAAAGTGGTCCTAAGATGGAGCCTTCTGGAACCCAAATGAACACCGACGCAGGCTGAAAACAGGTTGACTCTTAATACACCCGGCACGTCTTATTTGAGAGGGAGACTTTGATTCAGCGCATTATTTCTCCGTCACTTTCATTCGCCTCGAGTCTTGGAGCAGTCGGACATTCGGGATTTGATCGAATCCTCTAAAGCAATCCAAAAATGTGGCGTCCGCTATGAATCCATCGTATTTTGGATCGAATTAATCTGTGCGCAAATACACATGTGTTCGTCACGAAAGAATGGCTTCGGAGGAGTCCGTTCTGCACCGGGGATGTTGGGTTGCTTGTACTGGTGTGATTTAAAATTGCCCGCTTCAGAATGCGTTCTTTGCACGGTATACTGACGGAGCTGCCTGTATAAAACCAGTTCTAATCTGGTGGAGTGTCAGTCAGAGGCAGGGCACGATGATGAACTAATCTTTGGCATGCAAATGAGAGTGCCCAGCAGTCAATTTTGCAGCCACCCACCTGACCTTCACTGTAGTCCTGCCGTGGTGGTTGTCCACGTACACAACCACCAAGCTGCAGATTTTCCTAGTTGGAGCGTTGTTCATCAGGTTCAACCATGTTAGGAAGGCTCGCATAGCGTGGCCAGAATAGTTGCAGGAAGTACCTCGACCGTAGCTAAGCCCCCTTCTAGATGAAATAACCAACAACGTTCGAGCTAGTAAGTTGGCAACTTCATTGACTTCGAGCTTCGCTTTTCAATTGGAGCTGTGAAAATCTACCTGGATACTACGCTATCCTTTCAGGGTTGAGGCTTCATGCACCTTAAGCAAGTGTAGTATTTTTGAGCTCAAATACTCAGTAGGTTCCAAGTGCAGGATATAACGATAAATGAATCAACACCATGTAAGTACGGTTCTACGAGAATATCACCATCAAAGTGGCAGCTTTATAGAACAGGTAACGCATTTGGTTTCAACAACCACACTGGCCACTTAGTGATACTTCGATAAAAGACCAATCTCTTCTGTTTGTTTAGGATGCATTAGGCTCAATGAATACTACGCTCCAGGGAAATCGAACTTTTCTTGATGAGACATAAGTAATCATCAGAACGACAAACTGAACTCAGCATTTTACCTCATTCCCTTTGGGTCAGCAAATTTACCCGACTGAGATGCATTGTTGCCTGTTACTTGTGCACGTGAGCCAGGTACGTTCAGCAGTCAATTACGGCCGACTAGAGTTTTATCTATCCAGTTATCCAAGGGTCGTTTACCCCAAAATTCACGTCAACCACACAAGCGAGCCCAACTAACAGCCTGGGGTTTCTCCTTGGTTAACAGCAGATTTAATGGTTGGCGTTATGACCAGGGGTGACCGATATACATATATTACATCAAATCACGTGGCAGCTCACCTGTGTCAAGTGCTGTTCGCCTATTATTTAGCATCATTCGTATTGTAGGACTTTTCTGCCAATGAGTAGGGCCTGAACGTTTTCAGGAGGATATGAAGCCCTTTTTCAGAGAAGACTAGACCTACGATTATAGGTCATAGATAATTTGTGGCAAAAGTGTGCCTTTTGCTCGTTCGATGGAATACTCTGTGTATCAGCCTCATATTGAAGGCAGTACGTTCCTCTTACCAGGTACAAATAATCGGACATCAACGAGGGTTTCTATCCTGGTGCTTCTGCTGAAGAATGCTTTTCGAAGTGTTAAGGCAAGCTTCAGTATCTCTTTACCGGAACAGGAGCTACCAGATACTAAGCAAGATACTAAGCGTGCTTTGTGTCAAACATCGTATTGTATTACCCATATGTTCAGTTTTGAACTCAGGATGCATGGTAATTGAAGCCTAACAGGGCGGTCACAATATGAAAGTGGCGGAGAACACCACTACGGGGGGAAGGTAAAATCCATGGCATGGCTACCACATGACATGTGATTGTAAATTACGGAAAATGAAAAAAGTCGGTACGAGGACGCGAATGTAGGGGTAGTTCAGCGACGCAGACAGTTCATTGGAACTAAAACTGACAACCGTTGCCGATATTGAGCGCACTTGGAGAGTTGAGCTGATGGTCAGGGACAAGCTGCACCCCAGAACTACGGTGTACACTAAAAATGAACACAACTGGTATTGATACTGGATGGTAGTCGAGTGTATAATATTAATAATAATAACGTTTATTCCCGACTGGTGGGTGGTATGCCGTCAGGCATGATCATACTGTTACAGTCAAAATAAAAGCACGACTAGCGGAGTTGCGGGTAAAGGGGATTGCGTTAAACGGGACAGCGTTATAAGCAGTGGGTTTTATCCGATGTAGGCGTGGTCACTCCTAAACCGGCACGGGCAAGGAAGCACAGTTCCTATGCTTTACCATGTTCTACCCCCCTGGCAACTGCCTACTCCGCCACAGCCTCCGCCCCTTCCGAAGCCACGTGCAGGTCCACCTCTACGACCTCTACCTGTATCTCGACTTCCTGTCCCAAACCCCCTCCACTACAACCAACGCAGAGGACTCCTGCTCACCCTCAACGGAGCCCACTCCTCCCAGAGAGTTTGACTGTACCACTAATTTCCTCACTGCACACTGTCCCCTCCCCTTATCTTGCATCTTGTACCATAAGCCTCTTATTCCATCTCTTCCGATCAGCTCATTTTGGCTACTCGCACCCTCAGCCCTCTACGATTCGATGCTGAAGGCACCACAAGACAGATCCACCCGCCCTCTTAGTGCCTCTGCCTTATCCTCTTATTCCCTGTTTCTTAAACACTTCACCTGACCTGAATCCAGCTGTTTCTGTTCAGCTGCCACACACGGTACCATCTTCTGATTATGCTGAGTACATTATTACGAACGATTGCCCGACCCAGCCAGTTGCTGCTTGTCCATGGAGCTCTGCTGCCTGCACTGCCACCCAAACGCTGTC